>CM034716.1:6767670-6804055 GCA_020142125.1 Phrynosoma platyrhinos
CCCCCCCCCCCGCATTAATCTTTGTTTAGTCACTATTTATGAAGTTTAACATCACCCCAAGATCTTAGGATACTGTGCTTGGCTTTCCAGGCCAGTGTATCTGGGCAGCCCCCCAACTTCAGCTGCTTTCAGAATTGCCGAATTACAAAATGTATGTTCTTCTGACTCCATTCTGTCCATGCTAACACATTTATATATTTTCTTCTTTGGGGTGTGAGTGGGAGCAATTCCCCCTGTTCTTTTTCTGGGCTCTCTTTCTCTTGTTTTGCTCTTCCGCTTTTTGGGTGCCTTCTCTGAATCCGAACAAAATCAGTCTGTGCTCTGAAACTGAATTTGGGAAAAATCAGAAATTTAAAGGGGGAAAAGAAGAATCCCATTGTAGGAACCCTGTAGGAAGTGCCGTCTCAAAGCTGCCAAGACTCAGGATGTCGGACAATCAGCCGAACAACCACCATCATCCAATGAACAATAATGTTGGGGTGGGAGGCCCCCCTGGAAATAACCGAGGAGTCCGTAACCTCAACCAGAATCCACTCATCAATGTCCGTGACCGCCTATTCCATGCGCTCTTCTTCAAGATGGCCGTTACCTATGCCCGACTCTTCCCACCTTCCTTCCGTCGGGTTTTTGAATTCTTCGTACTTCTCAAGGTAATGTTGAAAGGAAGCCATGTACACCACAACACCTTTCTTTTCTATTCCTGAGCCCCAATATATCTCAGGGACATCATTTTACTATGCCATTGTATTTAATGGGACTTCGGTGTCTATGGATTTTGGTATCCATAAGAGGTCCTGGAACCAAACATCAGTGGATAACAAGGACCCACTGTATGTTATTGTATACCTCCAAGTCATTCTTGAGTCATTGCGGCCCTATCATAGGGTTTTCTTGGAAAATTTCTTCAGAGAGAGTTTGCCATTATCATCCTCTGAGTCTAAGAGAGTGTACCTTGCCTAAGGTCACCCAGTGGGTTTCATGGCCATGTTGAGATTCAAACCCTGGTCTCCACAGTCATAGGGACTATACAAACTGCCAGAAATAATCCATCGTGAGACCACTTTAACTGTCCTGGCTCAGTGCTAAGGAATCATGGGAACTGTAGTTTATTGTGGCATCAGAACTCTCTGACAGAGAAGGCTCAGTGTCGCAGAAAAAACTACAGTTCCCATGATTCCCTATCACAGAGCCAGGACAGTTAAAGTTGCCTCAAGCTGGATTATTTTTGGCAGTCTGTATAGGCTCGTAGTCCAACACTCAAACCACTACAGCACACTGGTATATTTATTATTATTTTATTTATTTGTATCCTGCCTTTCTCTCCTCAAAGTGGCTAACAACATAGACTCAGCCCTCTATATCCAGATACTCTGCATCCTCGGCTTCAACCATAAAAAAACACATGTGACACTCACAAAAATGTTAGAACTTTTGGCCTCTCCCTGTTTGGGTTTCTCCAGTGCCAAACCATGCTCCAGAAGGTTTTGGACTGTATTGAGAGTAGACGGTGCTCCAATCTTGTTCTAGATTCCACTCTTGGCAAGTGGAAGAACACTTGCTATTGTATTATTGTTCTTGTGTGCCTTAGGCACATTTCTGACTAATGGCCACCTTGAAACAAACCTATCACAGAGCTTTCTTGGCAAGATTTGTTCATAGGGTGGCCATTCATCAAAGTTGTTGTGTGCCTTCAAGTTGTTTCCGACTTATGGCGACCATAAATTGAACCAGCATGGGGTTTTGTTGGCAAGATATGTTCCGAGGGGGGGGGTTGTTGTTCTCCTCTGAGGAGCAGAGATTTGAACCCTGGTTTCCAGAGTCCAGCATTTAAACCACTATACCACACTGTGTCTATTTCTTGAAAAGATTGCTTTATAGGAGGCTTGTTGTTGTTTTCCTCTAAGGCTGAGAAAGTGGGGCTTGCGCAAGGTCACCCAGTGGGTTTCCATGGCCAAGCGAGGATTGGAATCCTGGTTTCCAGAGTCATAGTCCAGTGTTCAAACTACCACACCGTCTCTGTACATGATGGGGATTAGCAATAACAAATTTCTGCCAGGCTGAATAGCTGTGAACCACCTCTGCCATGCATTAACCCGATTCCTCTTTGTCCTTCAGGCTCTGTTTGTTCTCTTCATCTTGGCCTACATCCACATTGCCTTCTCCCGCTCTCCCATCAACTGCCTGGAGCACGTCCGGGACAAGTGGCCCAGGGACGGCATCCTGAGGGTCGAGATACAGCGCAACTCCAGCCGTGCCCCCATCTTCCTCCAGTTTTGCGATGATGACAGGTTCCCTGGTATGGTGGTTGAACCAGGCATCGAAGAGGAGGAGGAAGAGGAAGAGGAAATGACCGTGGAGATGTTTGAGAACAGCTCCATCAAGGTAACTGGGATGGGCAGGAGGATGTTTCTTATTGCTTTCTATGTTTCCTTCTGTCTGGGGTCTTTCTAGGGTGGGGTCATCCTGGGTGGACATCAGTAATGCAGGAGAGCATAAGAGCATCCATACTGATTCAGACCAAAGGCTTCCTATTATGATTATTTTGTTTGTTTCTACTCCGCCTTTTGGACCATGATTCTGAAGACCGGGGTTCAAATCCCGTCTTGGCCATGAAAACCCACTTGTGCAAGTCCTACTCTTTCAGCCTCAGAGGTTGACAACGGCAAACCTCCTCTGAAGAAATCTTGCCAAGAAAACCCCATGATAGGATTGCCTTAAGATTTGCCATAAGTCAGAAACTACTTGAAGGCACACAGCAACAACAACAAACTATGTAGGGCTTTAAAGTTTCCACCAACCCTAGCTTGAGTCTCCAGCAGTTGGCAGGTGAGTTGAAGGTACAGAAGCAGACAAGGATCAGTATTATCTTAACTTTGTTGTCTATGTTTGGGACAGCAAGATTTCAGTTGCAAGAGGGACTCTTTCTAAGCCTTTCCTGCTGATAGAACTTGAGGTCTTGTGCATGCAAAAACAAAACAAAACTGTTTTCTATAGTTTATGACTTGGCTCAGTTGCTTGAGTCACCTATAGTTGTGTTTACCCTGTGTGGCACTTGTGAGCTGCCTCACATTCACTGTGTTCATTTTGCAGGCTTGTTGTGCTTAAACCTTTCCATTTACAGCAGCCTACCTCAATTAATATGCCATTAATTTTTTTACACACACACACCAAATTCTCATCCCACATAAGCAAGCAGGAGTGTGGAGCCGCTTAAGGGCCTGTGAAACCAAATTAGCAGCTGGTGTTGTGTGAATGAAAGTATGCGCCTCGATGCGAGGAATCCCCCAGGGGCAACTTACTGATTTAACCCACTTAATTTGCTTCTTAATTTCATTTTATTCTCTCAGTGTGGCTCCTGTTTATCCCTTCCATGGAGGAGAACCTAGAGAGGGCATTAAACCGGTGGAATACTACCTTGGCTAATATTACTTCACTAATTATAGCGCTAAAGCAATCCTAATAGTGATTATATTTGATAATAGGCTCAAGAATTGGCAGTTATGCAACATGATGTTGCAGCTAGCAATGCCTTCAATATAAATTCCATTCTATCTTCCTCCTCTTCTGTACTTTTATACCTTCTCCTTCCAAACTGAACACTTGCACAGCCTCTCAAAAGGCTTGGTCCATATTCAAACTCTCAAGTATCAAAGGAAGGGAGTGGCAAACCCTCTTTGAATAAATCTTGACAGTCAACTTGGTGTAGTGGTTTTGAATGCTGGAGTAGGACCAGGGTTTGAATCCCTGCTTAGCCATGGAAACTCACTGAGTGGCCTGGGGTAAGTCATGCTCTCTCAGCTTTAGAGGAAGCCAATGGCAAACCTCCTCTGAAGAAATCTGGCCAAGAGAACACCATGATAGTTTGAATTCACATGCTGCATCCATACTGCAGAAATAATCCAGTTTGACACGACTTTAACTGCCCGGGCTCCATGCTGTGAAATTCTGGCAGTTGTAGTTTGTTGTGGCACTAGAGCTTTCCTTTTCCTCTCCTGATCCTATACACTGGTGCCACAACAAACTCCCAGAATTCTGTAGCATGGAGTTAATGTGGTGTCAAACCGGGTTATTTCTACAGTGGGGATGCAGTCACCATAACTCGGAAATGACTTGAGGACACAGTGATAGCAATTTGGTTTATTATTTACCTGTGCCACCATTCCTCACATGTCACAAATGACTTGAGGGCACACACCATCAATGATGAATTGAGCCCCCAAACCATTGAAGAGCTGACACAGTTGTGTTGAACTGGTTTGGAAATAAGCCTCTTTTAATATGGGTGTTTCTCCCTCTTCTTTCTTCCCTGTGTCGCTAGTTTGAGCTAGACATTGAACCCAAGGTGTTCCTCAAACCGTCGCGACTGAACGGGGCCAAAGTGCTGGCCCCCAACGAAAGCCAGGAATATTCCTTCAGCGATGAGCCAGCCTCTAAAGGTATGGAGCCCCTCAGCGAGACTGTGTCCGAGTTTGAGATGCTAGCCAAAGCAGGTAAAGATAACCACGCTGCTAACTGTCAGTCCCCCTCCCTGCTCAGTGCTTCACATCTTTCCTTTATTTATCCTTTTCTTCACATCTTTCTTTTTTTTTCTTTTCCTCCTTTAGAACTCTTTTCTCCCCACCATCCCATCTCTTGATTTCCTCCTGATGAAATCTCAACCAGCTTCCCAAGAGTAGGGTGCAATAAAGGGAGGGTACGGTCGGGAAGGAGTGGGTTTCACCCCAAAGGAGTCCCCACATTGCTTGTGATTGCCCCAGTCTCCGTATGGGGGTACAGGAGTGTAACCTTAGTGGGAAGATATGGGAAAAGAGGAGATTTACAATCTTCAGTAGGTCAAGGAATCAGGGACAGGTTGTATCTTCTCTTCCTCTTCTGTGACTTTCTGTCATCCCCTTTGTATTGTTTAAAACTTATAGAGTTGCCTTACATACTCATGAATATATATGAATTGTGTTACCCCCTTTGTATTTTTAAAAAAAATATCGAGTTGTCTTAGATACTCATAAGTGAGTCAGCCTCGTGTATAAGTCGACCTTGTGTATAAGTAAAGGGGAGTTTTGGGGGCTACAGTGATGGATTTTGATACAACCCATAGACAAGTCCAGGGTAAAACTTAGGGGCATGTAACAAAGGATGTAAAGGATGAAATAAAGAAAAGCAATGCCAAAGAACGCTGCTATTTTACCATGCTGGCATTCAAAAAGGCCAGAAACTGTGCCGCTGTGGAGAGAGTAGAAGTAGTCTAGAGAGTGGACTATTTCCATTGGTAAACAGCTCAAATTGCAGTAAAAATCTTGGCTTATCGTTGCATTTGATCCCAGGCAGCCCAAGTGTGCTTTTTTTGCAAGGAGGGTTTACTTTTGTAATGTTTGTTCTTATTCCCATGCAGGTTCCTCTCAAATCATTTGGGATTTCTTCACTGGCTGAAGCACTCAACTTGAATGGGGTGGATGGGGCTGAAAAGAAATTTGGTTCTTGGGGTTGGGGTGTCTGCCAGTATCCACTGTCTTGGACTTTTAAAGCTGGTTTCCTTCCCTTCCTTTCCCCAGTCTGGCCACAGGAAGAGTACATTGTGGAGTATTCTTTTGAGTACGGCTTCTTGCGGCTATCCCAGAGCACCCGCCAGCGCCTCAGCATTCCCGTCATGGTGGTGACGCTCGGTGAGGTTCATTTTTATTCTGCTGCTCTGTTCCTTTGTCAGATGATGGCAGGGTTTAGTTGTCAGCTGCTCCTGAGCTGGCAAAACAGGGTAGAGATCAGGTTTGGGTAACCCCCCAGTGCTGTTCAGGGTCAGCATGGTTAGTGGTTTGGGTGTTGGACTAAGACTCTGGAAACCAGGGTTCAAATCCCTGCTTAGCTGTGGAAACCCACTGGGTGGCCTTGGGCAAGGCACACACTCTCCGCCTCAGAGGAAGAGAAGTACAAACCTCCACTGAACAAATCTTGCCAAGAAATAGGTTCACCTTAGGGTTGCCATAAGCCGGAAACAACTTGATGGCACACAACAACATCGAATAGTAAATAAAAGAGAAGTTTTAAGTAATAGTACAAACATGCTTTTTTTTTTTTTTTTTTTTTTTTTTTTTTTTTTTTTTTTTTTTTTTTTTTTTTTTTTTTTTTTTTGGCTTCTCAAATCCCCTTTTGGGTTTTCAGCTTTCCTCCCTAAATATTTTTGTCCTTGCTGTCCCTCTCAGATCCCACCCGAGACCAGTGCTTTGGAGACCGCTTCAGCCGTCTTCTGCTGGATGAGTTCCTGGGTTATGATGACATCCTCATGTCCAGTGTCAAAGCCTTGGCTGAAAATGAAGAGAATAAAGGTACCCAGAAACAAAGACTGGACAGGGATGTGTTCCCACTGCTCATGAGAGCCACTTTTTACCTTGTCAGGGTTTTTTCCTGACAATGGCGTAAATGTGTGTATCTGCACTTGAAAGGGTAGCTGTTTGGGGGGGGGGAGGTTTGACAGTGCTGCAACCTTCCCAAATATTGCTGGACTGCAACTCCCAGCATGCTCAAACAAATCACGACATTTTGCCCTCACATTGCTTTTCCTTTCCTTCCTGCTGACACCCAGGGTTCCTTCGCAACGTAGTGTCCGGGGAACACTACCGTTTCATCAGTATGTGGATGGCCCGGACTTCGTACTTGGCAGCCTTCGTCATCATGGTGATTTTTGTGAGTGTCTGGGTTCAATTATGACATTTTATGGCTTGACTTTGGGCAGTCTTGCCTCATGAAGTGCTGTCTGCACTGGCCAGAAAATTCCAGGGGCAGCCTGGAATATTCTGGGCCCAGAGCTTCCCCAACCTCCACCTGTTACCTCCTCTCTCCGTTCTAATGCCAGGCACTGTTCACACGCATGTCCCACTGTTCCACCTGGTGCAGCCACTACTGGTGAGAGTCGCTTGTGAGGTCAGAATGAGGCTGTGTGAGTTATTCTTGCCAGTGGTGGCCATGCATACAAATAGCCATGCGGGCTCTGGATATTCTGAGAATATAAAAATCCTTTACGAGGATAATCCCTGGTACTGGTGCTGCATGGGCTGGACATCATCTTGACTGTTCTCACCAGAACCAGGGTTTGGGCCAGGTGTCATCTGGACTTCTCACTGAGAGGACTGGGGAAGGACATTTTATTTGGCTTATACGGACAGGGCCTGAGACAGTATTTTATACTCATGGCAAATGAAAATTATTTGGATAGAAATTAGCTTCCCTGGCAGAGAGTAGCTCTCTGTGTAATGTGAGTGTCCTCTGTCCTCCAGATTTTCTAGCTGTTGTTTTGCTCCTTTGTAGTCCCTTAAACAGTGACTTAACTCACCTTCTTTTTTCAGACCCTCTCTGTCTCCATGCTGTTGCGGTACTCACATCACCAAATCTTCGTTTTTATTGGTAAGTCTTCCAGCGGTCTCCCTAGCGGTTTTGCACACTGTGCCTGTAGCATATTGGGCCTCTGCCACCAGGCAGATAGGTTTTGGAGTCTTTGGCATCATGACCTTCAAGGCTAGTGTTCATGGGAAGTGTAGTAAAGCACCATTTGGAAAACCAGTGGGCTGTTACACTCATGCCTAGCTTGTGGGCTTCCCTGTGGAACAACAGGTGAGGCTTGATAGGCCTGCGGTTGGATCCAGCAAGACATTTCTGATCTCTCATTCCTCCACAGTGGACCTGCTGCAGATGCTGGAGATGAACATGACCATTGCCTTCCCAGCAGCCCCCTTGCTGACGGTCATCTTGGCCCTAGTAGGTAAGAAGGCAACCTTGAATGCCCTGGCTGAGCATGTGTCATGAACAGCAAAACAGGCAAAGGGGAAAATAAGCTAAGGCTTTCTCACTAGCTACCCTAAGCATATTTTTAAGAAGCATAAATCTGTAAGTTTGGCCACTGAAGTGGAAATCATAAGAAAAGTGGAGGCTGGAAAAAGAAAGCGTCCTCTTTGGATGCTGTTTGGAACAAGCTTTCAAGTAGTCAATAGTTTTGGAAGTGGGACAGGTGACTTGAAAGCACATACACACACTTAGAATTCTTTACAAGAGAATGGTAGCACCTCACCAAACTGCAATTTTTTTTAGTCGCTACCCTTCTTTGCTTCCATGGGAACCAGCTGGGAAAACCTCAAATTGGGATACCAAGCACCAAAGAACCCACTAATTATATTTCTTCCTTCTCCTTTCCTGGCAGGCATGGAAGCGATCATGTCAGAGTTCTTCAATGACACCACCACAGCCTTCTACATCATCCTCATTGTGTGGCTGGCTGACCAATATGATGCCATCTGCTGCCATACCAACACCAGCAAGAGACACTGGCTGAGGTATGAACATGGGACCAATTTAGCCCAGAACTTTTTGTTTCAGTCGTTCCCAGCCTGGGTCTCCTTGGAGCCAGCTAGGACATGATGAGTATTGTAGTCCAAGCCAGCTGAAGAATGCTGGCCTAGGAAAGGCAGGGATACCAAGGGAATTTGGGCTGACCCCTTCCCTGTTTTCTTTTGCTGGCTGGCCAAGATCATGTTATTCAGGCAGAACTTTAAACTAACTAAGGGGGGTTGCAGACTGCCAGAAATAGTGCACATTGAGTCCACTTTTAGGGTAGGGTTACTGCTAGGAAATCATGGGAATTGTTTTTTGTTTTTTTTCCTGAGACATTGAGCCTTCTCTGTCAGAGAGCTCTGGTGCCACAATAAACTACAGTTCCCAGGATTCCTTAACCCTAATCCTAACCCTAAAAGTGGACTCAATTTGCACTATTTCTGGCAGTCTGCAACCCCCCTAAATCAAATTACATTATGCATTTGATTACATTAAAATGGCTATTCAGCTGGATTGTTTTGACAGAAGGGATTCATAAGCAGGGAAGGTGCTTCTTTGAAAAATATAGCTTTTTAATTGTTCTTAACTTGTTTTTCTAAGTTCATTGTAATGGGTGGTGGTGAAGAAAAATGGTCACACATATTGAAACTGGGAGGGAAGATGCTGCATTTTGTATACATATATAGCTCTTTTGTAGTCCCTGTGTGTCTGTGTTTTCTCATATGCCATCATCTACTTCCCTGCAGGTTTTTCTATCTGTACCATTTTGCCTTTTATGCTTACCATTACCGCTTCAACGGGCAGTACAGCAGCCTTGCGCTGGTCACCTCCTGGCTGTTTATACAGGTACATCGCCATTTTTAAAAAAACTCATTTCTCTTCTAGTTGTGCAGGAAGGCTTGCCAGGTTCCACTTTACCCATCCTAATGCCCTCCCAGCATGTTTGGAATAGCTGTCCCATCTTCCTTGGGGTCAGACCAGACTGTAGTGAATGCTCTAGCTAGCCTCATAAATGTGGAGAGAGTGCTGGATTGCAGAAGGCTGTCCACAATACCTAACTGATGTATTTTGAGAGCTGTGGTCCAAGATACACACTGACCTTCTCTACTTCTCTTTGTTTGTAACTTATCCTGGCAGGGGATTCTCCCTTGTGAGTGTGTATCCTAATCCCCTTCTCTCTGCTCTTGTCTCCCCGGCAGCATTCCATGATCTACTTCTTCCACCACTATGAGCTGCCAGCTATCCTCCAGCAGATCCGGATTCAAGAGATGCTGCTGCAGAACCAGCAGGTGGGCACTCAGACTACCCTTCAGGACAACCTCAATAATAACACGACCGTTGCCCCCACTGACCTGGTTGGCCGTCATCCTCATATGGACACCGGCCCTGCTGGGGAAGTGGCTGGACCCCTGGCTTCTGGAGAAGGCCCCGCAGCCGCCACGGCGCCTTCTCTGGGCAGTGACTTGAACTGGGTGGCGGAAACAGCGGCCGTCATTACGGAAGCATCTTTTCTGTCTAACTTGAGTGGCTCTTTCCTGGACCCTGGCGTTCCCCCAGAAGCGACCGCCAGTGCGACCTTGCCAGATGTGGCTGTTGCTTCGAGCATGATGACCCGGATTCTGGTTGGTGACCGCACAGAGGTGCCAGTGGGATCCATCACCATTGAGGTCACTTCCACCTCAGGGGTTTCCCCAACAGACACAACGTCTTTAGCACAAGAGGATGCTCCCCGGCCGTCATGGGGTTCAGCCACCCAAGGTACTGAACTCCCAGATACAGACTCCTCTTTGGGCCCCTGCTTGCCAGACTCCACATTAAGAAGACCCTCTGGGGAAGGACTTGTCAATGGGGAGGCCTGCCCTCTCTCCCCGAACAGTACGACTTCCTCAAATCCTGAATCCAGGTCCCCTTCTCTGTAGTGGACCGGGGCCTTTCCATCCTCATTTGTCCGTTTCTCACCTGCCCGTTCAGCTTTTCTCAGAAATGAACGAGAGGCCACATGGAAGGTGAGGTGCAGAGGAAGTCATGTCCTCCCGTGCCAAGAAACAGAAAAAAAAAAACTTGAACCCCAAAAAAGGCATGGCTAGCAGTAGCAAAAGTTGATTCCCATCTTTGAACGAAGTTCTCAAGTCCCTTCCTGCCCACTTAACATGGCTTGTGGGTCTTTCTCTGTGGGGCCTGCTAAGTTCTACCTCCTTATGTCTTTCCTCCCCTCTAATTGATGCTTTTCAGACAACATAGGACTTCCTCCTTGTTCTCTACCAGTAATCTTGACTCAATCTGAATGGGGATGTTTTCACTCGCTCTCTGTTCCCCTCAAAAGGCTGTGGGCGAGAGGGGATATTGAGCAAGGATTGTGGCAGATTTCTTCAAAGGTGGCTGGTGTGGGCAACGGGAAAGGAAGCTCACCCTCAGGAGGGGAAGGGGCAGTGAGATAGTTCTGGGTTGATTTGGTGCTGCTGTTCCTTGAAATCTCTTCCTTCTCCTTGGCACATAAGTCTTAGGAAAATTACTCTGCTGGTACTCAGGGACAGGTAGGTGAGAATATTCAGGCTTCATAGCTCAGACTGTGCATCTGCTTACATAAACAGCCTCTTTCAGAGCATAGATTTTCTTTTCAAATGAGACAGCAGAGCTTTGTTTGGTCATGCGACACTCTTGGAAAGCTGGGGCAGCCTCTTGTCAGGTTGGTTCTTCCTGCCGACGGGTTGTTTCCTAAGTTTTAAGTCCCAGTAAGAAAAGGGTTACATCCAGCTGGGACTGACTCTTTTTGCAGTGATTTGGTGACATAATTCGCCTACACCTTTTAATCTGTCCTTACCTAGGGAAGAGCAGTATTGGATGGGATGGGTCATAGAGCTATTTCTAGCAAGCTAATAGTGCATGGGGAGGGATGGGATAAGAGACAGAGGATTTTTCCTCCTTGATTTTGGGAGATTTAAAAGCTTGGAGGCGAGGGGAAAGGCTAATTCTTAATACATTGAACAGAGGAGCAGGAAAACAAGACTGAGCCGAGTAAAGCAGCCAAGAATATGGCTTGGAAGTTTAATTTGTTTTAGTTGAGCTCCTGATGAGCATCCTCACAGCCCTCTTATTTCTTACACACCCAAAACCTGAATATCTTTTATGCTGCATGATGGATTAGAATATATTAATTTTTCCCTGCTCAGCCCAGTGCCTTTCTCTAGTAATAGTGTGGTGGGTGCCTTTCAAAAGATTGGCCCTTTCTCTGCAGCTGCCTACTCAGAGATAAAAACAAGAAGAGGAGAGGATTCCCCTGTCTTTTCACACGATTGCAGCTTCCCCTATAGATTTTTGGGACATGGGCAGGGAGGCAGCATTGCAAACAATAAGCTAGTGAGGGGCCTCCAGTTGTGACATAGGAGTATCTTTGGAGACTTCACCAAGGATCTAGCAATGGAGAGGAAACAATAGGGCACTGGGTAACCTGCAGCTTCCGGGTGGTGCTCCAACTCCCATCCTCCCCAGCTCTCTGTCCCACTGTCGGGGCAAATGGGAGATGTGTCCGGTGACAACTGGAAGGCCACAGATTCTTCAGTGTTGTGTGAGGAAGAGGAGAATCTTCATTGGTTTGGTACATCAGCTCTGAGCGAGAAGGAGTGGAGATTTTGGGGGGCTTTTTAAATATAGAAAAAGTAATTCATGACCAGCAAGTTGTGGAAGGAGGAACACTCCAGGCTCCAAAAATGCCCCCAAGCCTTCCCCCTACTTACATACAGGTTTGCCGTAGACTCAGGCATGGATGCAGCATTGAAATACTACGGTTTTCCTTCAAGTAGCTGGCTGTTTGTTTCAGGCCACTGTGTTCAACATTAACGATGAAAAAGAATCTTAGCGGGGTGGATTGTACTTGATTTAGGGGGACATGTTAGAGATGCATAGCACACACACACACACACACACTCATAGCAATGGTGTTGATAGGCTGTTATTTGCGTGCAATGTATTGGCAGAACCCTGAGCCACCTTCTGCTCGTATCCAGCGAATGGGGTAGTTTGTATAGAAGTGGACATAAGGGACTTTTGGAATTAGAATCGTCCAGGGAGAGAATTGAGATCGGAGGGTGGTGGAAGCGAGAGGAGAAAAATAAAACCAAATCATACAAAAGAATGAAGAGTAGAGTTCATTCTATTTAATGTACAAAATGTTTGTATGTATATATATATATATATTATATATATATAATAAATACTATATCTAACAGCGTTACTCTGCTCCTTTTCCTGGCCTCATGGTCAAGTGTTAACTTTTTTATTTTGACGGACAGGGAGGAATAACCAAACCGCTCAAAAGGGACATTCAAAAGACCCATTGGCGAGAGAAGGGGGAAAGTGGTTTCTCTTTTTAAAAAGGATCTCTTTATTTTCCCCAAATCGGGTTACTTGTTTTGCCTCATGATCTGACTTTGGCTCAGTTTCAGATTTCTTTTACTTCCACTTCAAGTGCCGTTCTTAACCTCAGCGCCCATCAAAAACTCTTCCTCAAGAATGGGGAGTATATGGCCCTCTGGGATGTTGCAGAACTACAGCTCCCATCATGCCTGACCATTGGCAGAGTTGACGGGTTGCTGGGAGTTGCAGTCCAGCCACACCTGAAGGACTACATCTTTCCCATCCTTGTTTCAGGAGTGTTGGCAGTGCTAACAGTCTGTGCCAATCCCCTTTTTAAACATAATTGTTCAGATGATACATCAATTTTCACAACAAGGCAAGTGATAGGATCTTTGCTGCTCCAGCCTTACTCTTGAGGAAGACTATATAGGATTACCCTGTGACACGCAGGGCTTTTGTAATACCCTGAAATCTGTAACACCCTGCAATTTTTTTTTCTTTTTTGCAGCTGTTTTCCCATAAAATCTTTGGTAGAAGCCTTTCTGGTTGTCTAATCCAAGCCCTGCACACAATCCAGAAGCCCTCTTCTAATTTCAGGGTACATGAGATAATACAGTACGGTGACTTACATATGCAGGAATTCAATTTTAACAGACTTGTGTATAAGTCTGATTCAAAAATCCAAAGATATGGAGGGTCAACTGTCCAGTAATGACATTGGCCTGTGGATAAGTCAACCCAGGTTTTCGCAATCAACTTCTAGACTAAATGTATGTCTAGAAATTGACCAAAAACAACCCTCTGGATCGACTTAGCCACAGGCTAAATCATTACTAAAGCAATTAAATTATTAGCCAATATCATTACTGGACAATTGACTCTCCGTATCTGTGGTTTTTTATCCATGGATTCAGCCATCCATGGCTTGAAACTATTAAAAAAATACATATACATTTCAAAAGCAAACCTTGATTTTGCCATTTTGTATAAGGGACGCCATTTTGTGCTGCCGCTGTATTTAATGGGACTTGAGCATCCATGGATTTTGGTGTCCATGGGGGTCCTGGAACCAAACCCCAGCGAATACCAAGGGCTTGCTGTATTTTAACTCTTAGCAAAATAGGAACCGTTACCATATCAGATTTGAGTAGCAAAAGGCAAGAGTTTAGCACACCCAGGAAAACTTAAAAGAAGCATAAATCCCCTTTATGCTCTCCTCTGCGGCACCATTTCCAGATTTTCTGAATGGGTGGGTAGGAAGATGGTGGCATTCTTTGGCATCGTTTTCCTTTGGTCCATCTTTTACATCCTTTGTTAAGTTTTCCTCTCAACCTATCTGCGGGTTATATCAAAATCCATTAATTTTAGCCCCAAAACCTGCCTTCGACTTATCCATGAGGTTGGCTTATACATGAATATCTAAGGAGAGCCAGCATGGTGTAGTGGTTTGAGTATTGGACTACAGCTCTGGAGACCAAGTTTTCATTCCCAGCTCAGCCATGAAACCCACTGGGTGACCTTGAGCAAGTCACATTCTCTCAGCTTCAGGGAAGGCCATGGCAAAACCTCCTCTGAACAAATATTGCCACGAAAACCCCACGATGGGTTTGCTTTAGGGTCGCCATAAGTCCGAAACAACTTGAAGGCACACAGCAACAGCAACAATATAAATTAGGAAGACGGTCAGTTCCCAAAAGCATTCTAGCCATCCTTTCAATTTTGGTGATGGATAGTTCATGGAAAGGATAATGTTATCAATCTCAAAAGCTGATGAAGACCTGCTTCATCACTTTCCTGCTTCTGGAAGCATTTTATCCTATGAAATACCAGGACCCTACATGCATTTCCCTGCAAATGACACCATCAATAATAAAGGCAACACTTTCTCAGGAATGGGTCTTTCCCGGGCAAAGCTGTCTGCATGACTGCAGTGGTCTAATTTTGAAACACTTTCCAGAACCTGAGCTGCTGAAATGCAGCAAAGCTTTTCCCAAGTCGCTCCACTCCTTAGCAGTAAAGTTAAGTCAGACTTTACTAACCCTGAGCTGTTACAGCAAAGGTGAGAATCAGGTGACCCTCCATAGCAGTTGTTGGACTGCAAATTCCAGCATCCTTCACCCCTTGGTGGTCTCAGGCCACGCAATTCCCATCCTTGTGCTAGATCAAAGCAGAATGTCACAAAATCTCTTTCTGTGCCTTTGAAATTTACCGGTAAATTAATCTTTACTAAATTAGAGGAAGGGGAACAATGAAACTCTGCTAAACCTGAGATGCTAGCTTGGAATTGGAGGCGGTATGTCAGTAGGGCGGTGAATCCACACCAGGCTTTAAGTCAGGCTTTTAAAGGAGTTCTCCAAGGCCCTCAATTCTGTGCTTCAATCGGTTCATCACCTTGGAGAGCTTTTTTAAAAACAACTATCCAAAACATGGAGTGGACCCATTGCCCTTTTGACATGGGAATTCAGTGCAAGTTCCTCCATGCAGGGTTGTTGTGTACCCAAGCAAGCACTGGGCTAGGTCTCTACAATGGTTTGACATCAAGTCAAACCGTTGGACTATCCAGCCCAGTATCCTGTGCTCTTGCAGGCAGTTCCTTTCCAGAACCTGAACCACCCGTTCCTTTTAACTGCCCATGCCAGGGATTTTCGGCGTGTGCAAAAACAGCTGCTCTACCACTGTGCTATATTTCCCACCCCCACCTTGTGCATTTTGCAGTTTCTTGGAAGACTTGTACCCAGTTGGAAAGGGCTGACCGCTAAAAGGAGGGCGATTTTGTCCATTTGCCCCAGCGATCATCAAATAAAGTTGCGTCGCATGGACCTTAACGCCTTAGCGCTAGGGAAACATGGACATACAAACCTGCCTTTGCAAGCCAGACCAGTAGCTCAGCCTAAAGGGCCACACGCTTCCAGTATGCACCCTTTCCCCAGCCCTTTCTACCCAGGACTATTTGCAGCTGGAGATGCCGGGGCTCGAACCCAGGACCTTCTGCATGCAAAGCAAGCATTCAGCTAATAAGCCAAAGCCCCCTTAGGCAACAAACCCTAAAAACAACTGGTCCAGGAAAGTCTTGGGGAAGCAGGGAGTTCAACATCTCCTTGCAACAGCACCTATAAGGAGGCCAAACCATACGCCGTTGTTGGCTTTCCGCAGCAGTTCCCCATCCTAATCGCAGCAGCGCTCTTGTGCTAGAATGCAGGAGTCCGCATTGTCGGTGTGTGATGGAGCGTTTTTATAAAAATGGGTTCGAATCACCCAAGGGGAGGGGGGCTCCTTTGGCGAGATCACCTGTCTTCGTTGCTTTCCTTGATCAGCGCTTTCAGGGCCGGAGGAAGCCGGGGGGCTTTGGGCGGTGGTCCGAGGGCCACCATCAGTTCACTTTTCCGCACAAGGGCGGCCCGTAGCTGTTCTCGCATGTCCTCGATTTTCCCCTCCAACTCCTTGAGTTCCTTCTCTTTGGCCTCTTTGTCCTCCTGCTGGGGATCTTGGCCGTTCATGCAGTGCCAAACGGGGGCTTCCCGCTCGTCCTCCGAGGTCTCGTCCGGCGGGCTCTCGATGTTGAAATGCACTCGCTTGTCCTCCTTTTTCACGGCTGCCCGACGGAGGTTGTTCCAACCCGGCTGGTTCGGAGGTGGTTCGGGCTCTTCTTGACTCTTCTGAATGTTGCACCTTGGAGGGGTCGGAAAAGGGAAAGAAGGGAAGAGCTGTGAGTTTGGGCAACTATATTTTTTATGGAACTGCGAAGCTTCCCGAAACTTGTGCCCTCCTTAAGGTAGCATTCTGGCAAGTCATCTTTTAAATTGGGGTGGGCAACTTGCAGCCTGCGTAGGCTTGGCTAGTGATTCCCAAAGTCTGGTCCTCCAGGTGTTTTGGACTTCAGCTCCCAGAAGTCACAACCATCTTAGCCAATAGTCTAGAATTCTGGGAGCTGGAGTCTAAAGCATCTGGAGGACCAGAGTTTGGGAATCACTGGGCTAGTTGGATTTTTAAAAAAGCTCTCCAAGGTACTAAACCTAGTTAAGACTAGAATTCAGGACCTTGGAGAGCTCCTTGAAAAGCTTGAATTAAAGCCTGGTGTGGATTCGCTTTCCCAGATTGGCCATAAAACTTGCTGGGTGACCTTGGGCAAGTCACACTCTCTCAGCCTCAAAGCTTGGCCATGGCAAACTCTCCCTGCAGAAACTTGCCTAGAAAACTCCATATTATGTTCACCTTAAGTTTGACGTAAGTCAGCTTGAAGGCACAAAACAACAACAAAATGCAGACTAACCCAGCTGGATTTTTTTTCCTGTGAAACATAGCATTTTTATTTCATTTATTCAAGGGTACTTTTGGAAGTCCACAGATCTTCTTCTGGGAAGAATTAATGGCAGAGCTGATACAAGTTCAAGTACAAGAGAGAGATTTACCTTTTTTCCAGATTCAGCTTCTTGATTCTCTGTTCCTCCAAACCCATGTTCAGAGCCCGATGGATTTTCTGATACATATCAAAGAATAAATAAATGAGGACACACAGTTTTGCAAGGAGTTTGTAAACAGTTGTGTTTTTGGCTCTTGCCGACATTCAAGGCTACATCCATCCCATACTTTTTTATTTTCCCATTCTTAGTAGATTATTGTCAGACAGACTGCTGCTGAACATGGAGGTTTTGCTAGCACTGTCATGCAAAAAGGAAGCCCTGTTGCTTCAGGATCCAGCGCTCAGGACAGTTACTTTTGGGGACAATAAATCTCAAAATCCCTTCCAATTAATTTTCTTTGCACCATCCCCTCGGTTTGTCGGGGATTCCTGCAAAGCAGGAGAGGAGAATGAACGCTCCTGCTTTTTTAATGCCTTGCAAGGTTGCAGCAAATGCGTGTCTTTGCAATCATTTGCAGCCAATACATGTCTTTGCAATCGCTCACCTGGCTGGTATGGAGCCAATAGTTGAATTTCTTCTTGCGTTTGATGCGGGGCAGGATGAGGCGGTAGAAAATGTGTTCCCCAAGAGAGGTGAGGAGCGAACCACACAATCCAATGCAAAGGAGCACAAATAATCCAGAGAAGTGGTAAATCCCCATCTGCAGGGTCTGAGGAGACAACATTTTGGAGTATGGCAGGAGAGAGAAAAAAGACCAGCGCAGCATTAACAGGAGCACGGCATGTCTATCTGCCTAGCTATCTAAATATTAAAGTATTTCTCTTTGTGTGTGTGTCCATTTGTCTTCAAGTTGCCCGTCTACTTATAGGGACCCCATTCATTTAATGGGGTTTTCATAGACAAGGAAGACTCAGAGGTGGTTTGGCCAGTTCCTTCCTCTGAAATATTGCCTTCAGCACCTGGGATTCCTTGGCGGTCTCTCAGCCAAGCACCATCCAGGGCTGACCCTGCTTAGCCTCCAAGATCAGAGGTGATCTGGGATCCTTGCAAAAGCAAGGCCCTTCCTCTGAAATATATGTTATTGTGTGCTTCCAAGTCTAGTGAACCCTAAGGCAAACCTATTGTAGGGCTTTCTCGGCAAGTTTTGTCAGAGGAAGTTTGCCATGGCCATCTTCTGAGGCTGAGAGAGTGTGACTTACCTAAAGTCACCCAGTGGCTTTCATGGCCAAGCCGGGATTTTAACTCTGGTCTCCAGAGTCATATCCCAATGCTCAAAGCACTACACCACTTTGTACTTAATTTATATTGTGGGCTGTTGGATAGGACTCCAGGAGACCAGGGTTCAAATCCCTGTTTAGCCATGGAAACCTATTGGGTAAGCTTGGGCAAGTCACACTCTCTCAGCCTCAGAGGAAGGCCATGGCAAACAAACCTTGCAGAGAAAACCCCATGAGAGGTTTGCCTTAGAGTCGTCATAAGTCAGAAACGACTTGAAGGCAGACAACAACAGAAAACCCTGCTGAAATGTCTGAAATGTCGAGAGGTTTCTGTACCTCGGTGACGGCGAAGACCCTCTTCCCACAGGGCACCATTTTGTACCACTTGTCGTGAAGGAGGTCCATGAATCCGGCCGACTTGTACCGGCTGATGAACTCGGAGATGTTGGAGGTAAGCGGCGAGTTCTGGGGCAGGCCAATGCCATACCCTAAGAGAGAGACGGTACAAGGGTGAAAGGAGGGAAAGATACCAACATCAGAAGACATAGCAAGAGCTCTTTAGAACACGTGCAGAGTGCTTTCCCATCGACCGCCAGCGCTGGACGGAGAGGAATGATTTCCTGCTGGTAACAATCTGGCATCAGTCCTCAGGAAAGAGGCTTTTTAAAAAATAAATAAATAAATAAATAAATAAAAGAAGACTACAACTCCCCAAATCTCCTAGCTAGTGTGTCCATGTGATGCTGCTTGGCCACATGTGTCCTTTGGGAAACTTTGGAGGGTACAGAATTCTTATTTGGTGAAGTGGTGCCTCGAATCCAAACCCTAACCCTAAACCTACCACTAACCCTAACCCCTAATCCCTAAAACCCCTAACACTAACCCCAAACACTCAAATCCCCTAACCCCAACCCCAAACTTCCCAAGCCTAACCCAAACCTTAAACCCTAACCCTCAAACCCCCATACCTTACCCCCGAAACCCTAACCCTAATCCTCAAACCCCCATACCCATACCCTAACCCCCAAACCCTAACCTTAACCTCAAACCCTAACCCACCACCCCAATCCTAACCCTAAAATCCAAAATCCCAGCCTTAACCCTAATCTTAACTCCCAAACCCAAAACTTAACCCAGACCCTAACCCTAATCCCCAAACCCTAAACCTAACCAAAACCTAACCCTGACTCCAACCCTACAATGTATTTATTTTAACTTATATATTTATACCTTAAAAAAATAGTTATACCTAACACGCTAACCCTAAGCCCCAAAGTGCGAAGCCCCCCAACCCTTTCCCTGTTTTGCCTCCTCCTCAAGCTCCATCCCAGCATCTCCTTTGCCTTGAAACCGATGGGAGGCATGCATTTCTCCTCTTTCGGGCATCAAACTCCGAGAGAGGCGGCTGCGAGGGTGGAAAACGCATTGATATTCCGCTCAGCTCCCCGCTTTGCTGGGAGCTAATGAGAAGGCGTCGAGATGAAAAAGCATCCCAGATGAGGTGCAGGTGGAGGGCGAGGAAGAAGTCATTAGGAATGTCAAGAGGAGGAGAAGGAGAGCTTTGGGCTTTCCAGCGCCTCCTCTTCTGACTGGGAACCTGTCTAGCTTTGCAGCAAACTGGGTCTGTATTAGGGCCGACCCTACCGTTGGGCAAAGGTTCAGCAGGGATATTTTTTGCAAGTGGACGGGTTCGCGCAACTCCGTTCTTGCTAGAAACAAGCAATCCGACCCCCCAAGCGTCATCATTACACACCTCCTTCCTTCCTGCATTCATATTTTACGACACCGCTTAAAAGATTAATTGGGACGACCCAGTTTCAATCGGACGATCAGAACGGCGAGAAGGTCAACGCCGCCCCCCCTGCCTCCGAAATCTTTTCCGCTAGGATCCCCCCTTGCTAAATGCCATGGCCTCTTCCCAAACAAGCCACAAACAGGGTCCTTTCCCCCGTACCTTCGATAGCGAAAGGTTTCCCCACCGTGATCAGTTTGCAGTCCGAATCGATGGAGACCTCGTAGTCCAGGAGGGATTTGTCCATGATGAAGGCGTTCAGTTTGGGAGGGTTGGTCCTGAGAAAAATAGAAGGACGAACGCAAGGTGGATTTGCAAGGCTGAAGACCCAAAGGGCATCCATCGTAGAGGTGGAAGAACTCCGAGCCCCAGGTCAATGCAAGATCTCCAGCTAAGCCATCCCCAACAGGGATCTGTCCAGATTCATTTTGGAGAGATCCAGAGAAGGAGACACCGGCACCACTCCAAGCCATTGCTGAACCATTCTCACTCTCAAGAAGTTCCTTCTAATGTTCAACCGAAATCTAACTTGCAGCCATGAGACCAGGTCCTATCTTCCGGAGGATCAGAGAACAAGCCTACCTCCTCCTCTCTGGGACAGACCTTGATATATCTAAAGGGGACCACCATGCCACCCCTCCGTCTTATTATTGCATTGGATGTTTTGTTTTAGTTGTTTGTTTTATTGATTGTATTATGATTTAAAATTTAAATCTTCTTAGTTTAATACTTTTTTACGGGGTGGGTGGGTAAGGTGTTTGATGGTTTTATTGTATTGTTTTACTGTAAGCCGCCCCGATTGCATTGCAAAGGGGCAGGATAAAAATAAGTATTATTATTATCATCATCATCATCATCATCATCATCATCATGACCTTTGGGGTCTCTTCCAGCTCTAGGATTCTGTGATTCCACTTGCTGGAGGCATCAGTCTACTTTAATAGATGCAAACCCAGTACTGAATTCCAGCCAGTAGAAATAAAGAGATAATACACTCACTTTGGAGGAAAAATTGGAATTTAGTATGCCTGTTTTCACCCCCACATTGTTTCTTTTGGGCTGGATTGTCACTTAGAATCATAGAATCATAGAATTATAGAGTTGGAGGAGACCCCAAGGGCCATCCAGTCCAACCCCTTTCTGCCATGCAGGAACTCCCTATTAAAGCATCCCCTGTGACAGATGGCCATCCAGCCTCTGCTTAAAGACTTCCAAGGAGGGAGACTTACTTGAGCATCGTAACTCCCGCAGGTGTGGTGGGGACGCTGAGCCGCCGAATGTATTCATGCATGTCTGGGAAACTTTTCTTGATGTACTCCTCCGCACTGCTCTCCCAGACGGTGCCAAAGCGGAAACCCTGGGAGGGATGGTGCAGCTGCAATAAATAATAATAATAATAATAATGGAAACCCAGGTGTGTACGTGTACGCATAGAGACATCAACATTTAAAAAACGTACCTAGGAAATATGTGGAATTTTGGAATCATTTACAATGCAAAACAGGAAGACTCAAGCGTCGCAATAGGTGCTTGGGAGGGATAGCAGTGGTTTTGATCTTATATTTTTAAATGTTGGATTTTGTAAATCATAAACTGCTGTATAATCATATGATTGACGTTGGATATATGATATGTATGTACTTTGTTGTTATTGTGGTACTGTTTTATGCAAAGGCCATTGGCCAAAAGCAATAAAATTTGACTGAGACTGAGGGAGGAAAATCCATGATCTATCACTTGCCAGTCTCACTTGGAAATGAATGGGTTGCCACCTAGGACCAGAATTCGGAGACCTAGCCACGCTAGTCTGGAATATCAGCATGCAACTGGATCTTGCAGCACCTTTGAGGCTAACTATGCAAAAGAAATCGTAGCATATTAGCATTTGTAAACTTGGCTATGCATCTGGGGAAGGAGATCAAGTCTACGAAAGCTTCTGCTACACCTTCTTTTGCACAGTTAGTCTCAAAGGTGCTGCAAGATCCCTTTGCAAACTAGGACCGATTGGTCTAGGACCAATTTTTTTGGCCCTGAGATTCTCAGAGGGTCACATCAATTCCCCCCTCCATGACAGGTTTGCTTTAGGTTTGCCATAAGTTGAAAACAACTTGGAGACACACAACAACATCAACCACGTTACGGTCACCGTCAGGCCAACCTTAGGGTCATGGATCCCGGAGAGCTCCTCAAAGGTCTTCTCCCCCACCATGACGGCGGCCAAGTTGGCCGTGTAGCTGGAGAGGACCAAGAGGCAGAAGATGGCCCACAAGTTCATCAGGAAGCGTCCGGTCCAACATTTGGGGGTCTTGCTGGAGACGGTGCGCCCAAAGAGGATGGCGTAGCAGAGGTTGAGGGCCGAGGAGTAGGAGAAGATCTTCATCCGGTTGCGGCCGTGCGGGGTCATCCCGTAGGGGCTCTTCCACTCGTACAAGGTGAGGAAGAGGGCCGTCATGTGGAGGGCCACGAAAATCCCCACCCACATGGTCCAGTGGAGAGGCCACATGAAGGCCCCGATCGGAGACGCCGTGTCCCGGATCCTCACCAAGATGCCCAAACTGGTGGAGAAGAAGGGGCTGGTGAAGTCGATGACTTGGCTCCGGGCCGAGTTGATGCTGAAGGAGGTCACTGCCATGTGGGCCATCCCGCTCAGGAGGTCACCCACCAGCCCCGTCCAGCGCCCATTTTTCCAGGCTCCATATTTCCCATCTCCCACGATGTAGAGATCAAAGTCAAACGGGAGGTCTTCGGCCAACTTCTCCAGAAGGTCGATGCAGTAGCCGTAGCAGCACTTCCGGTACTCGACAGGCACCGAACCGTTCTCCGAATTCAGTTCATCGAAGAGGGCATCCAAGACCGCAGAGTCATTGGTACGAGGATCCAGACACAACTGTCCTGCAGGGCACTTGCCTTCTTCGTCCACCTAAAACAGAGATGAATGCAATGTTTGGGAACCAGAGAAGGAAAACAGACATCTCAGAGTAGGGGAATAGAATTAAGGTCCTTCCGATCAGCCACGGTTGGCGTCTGCCATGTCAGAGGGGAAGTAAATCCACACCAGGTTTTAATGCCAGGCTCTCCAAGGTCCCTCAAAGATCTCTCTCAAAAACCTGCATTAAAACCTGGCATGGTTTTACTGCCCTTCTGACACAGGAGCCACCAATCTCCGCTGCCCCAGATGTTGTTGGCTTATTGTTCCCGTCATCTCTGATTATGTCGCCTGGGGAGGATGGGAGCTGGAATCCCAAAAATGCCTCTGATGATATCACCTGGGGAGGATGGGAGCTGGAATCCCAAAAATGCCTCTGTGGGTTTGTTTCAACTGGTTGGAAGGAATGAGAAAAGGATCAGACAGAAGAAATGAAATAGGGAGAAAAAGGGAAGGAAGAAAAGATCAAAGAGAAGGAAGAAAAAGCAAGGTAGAAGATAAATATATGAAGGGAAGGAGTAAAGGAAGGAGGAAAGGAAGGGGGAAGGAAGGAAGGAAGGATATATGCAGGGAAGGAAGGAAGGAGATATATTTGGGGATGGAAGGAGAGAAGGAAGGAAGGAAGGAAAGAAGGAAGGAAGGAAGGAAGGAAGGAAGGAAGGAAGGAAGGAAGGAAGCTAAGATGCTATGCTTAAGTTGAGGCCCAGAAATATCTTTCTTTCAACTCTGCCCAGGTGGCACCTGTGCCTGGCGTCCCCTACGCACCTCCCGTGTGAAGACGAAGGGATGCTCCACCAAGGTGACCACCCGCAGCTTCATGCGTGAGAGCCCTGGGCCCTCGGCCTGGCTCTTGCGCTGGAGGCGTTGTGGCCAGGTGCCCTCCTCCACTTCCATCTCTCCTCCTTTCCAGCTGCCCACCGTCACCCACGTGGGCTGCCCCACCGAGTCCCTCAGCAGGCTCCAGACTTTGTAGTGGCGCTCCGTGTGGATGTGGGATGTGTTGTGGACGTACACTTTGCCCGTCTGGCCTTGGAAGGACGTGTTGGCTAAAAACCTAGAAGAGGGAAGACAGAAACAGAGGGACACATGATTTGAAGGCACACACACAAAATGCACTTTTATCTTGGAAACTTAACAAAGAAAGCCCTATGAGAGGTTCATGGGGCCACCATAAGCCAACAGGCTTCACACACAATACTCTAAAGACACCAGATCCTGTCTGGTCTTGGGGGCTAAGCCACCTCATCCCTGGTTAGGACTTGGATGGGAGACCACCAATGAAAACCAGGTGCTGGACGGAGGAACTGACCAAGCCACCTCTGAGTCTTCCTAGCCAAAGAAAGCCCTATGAAAAGTTAATGGGGCCACCATAAGCCAACAGGCGACTTGAAGGCACACACACACACAATACTCTAAAGACACTAGATCCTGACTGATCTTGGGGGCTAAGCTGCCTCATCCCTGGTTAGGACTTGGATGGGAGACCACCAATGAAAACCATTCAGAGGGAGGAACTGACCAAGCCACCTCTGAGTCTTCCTTGCCTAAGAAAGCCCTATGAGAAATTCATGGGGCCACCATAAGTTGACTGCCGACTTGAAGGCACATTCGGACATGCACCACTTCCATGGATTATGGGCTTACTCACTGGGAGAGATAGCGCCCAGACGATTCGGAGTCCACAAGGTGCTTGTCGTTGCAGTTCTGCATGCTCTGGATGAGGGCCAGGTCCGGCCGGACGCGGGCGGCATTGGCAATGGCCCGTGCCACCAACTCCAAGGCGTCTTGGATCAGTTGTTCCAGAGAAGGCCTGTCCACCTCCCCAAAGGCCAGGAGGCCAAGGGGTAGACCTTCTGTCTGTAGCTCCGCCACGTTTTGGGGTGTCCCCATCACCCAGTGAAATTCCTGGGTCACCCCCAGTTCCTTCGCTGTCTGGAAGACCAGTTGGGCAAGGCGGGCATCGCAGCCGAAAAGAAGAGCCGGCCCTGGCAACTCTCGGTACTCCTCCAAGTGACGCCGGAGATGCCGCTTGGCTTCCTTCTCATCCAAAAAACTCATGTCCACCACAACCGTCCTCTCTAAACCAGCATGGGTGGTCCAGAGGTCTATGAATCCCGAAACGTCCCAAGCCTGGCACAGGATCAAGGTGGCATCGTGCCAATTGTTGGCACGGAAGATATTGGTGAGGAGGTCCAAGAGGGTCTCGAAATCGGTGCCCCGGTCCATGTACAGATGGAAAGGGTTCTGGCAGGGTGACGGAAGGGCAGAAAACAAAGAGAAGTCAGTTACGTGGAATTTGTAGCACAAGGATCCCCCCTTGCTAAATGGGGTCTAACTTGGTGGGGAAATTTATTCTGGTAAGAACCCTGGTTATCATTGGAAACAATGGATGAATCTACACTGCATAAATAACACAGTTTGAGACTGCCTTCACTGCCACGGTTCTGTGCTATGGGATCCTGGGATTTGCAGTTTGGTGTGGCACCAGAGCTCTCACTCTGGCAGAGAAGGCTATACAGCTCACAAAACTACAGATCCAAGAATTGTACAGTATGGAGCCATGGCAATTAAAGCGGTGTCGAACTGCATTAATGAATTAATCAATTAACGGCATTAATTAATTCTCTATAGATGAAGAATCTGTGGATAGGAAGGGCCAGCTGTAACAGAGTGGAATGGCAAGGCAAACAAAACCACTCCTCCAAACTATAAATCCCAGAACTCCATAGCACAAGGCCATGGCAGTGAAAGCGAGGTCAAGCTGCATTAATAAATAATTCTCAATTAATTGCATTAATTAATTCTCTGTAGATTCAGAATCTGTTGTTCGGAAGGAATGGCTGTAATAGTATGGAATGGCAGGGGAGGTGAAACTGCTCCCCAAAACTACAAATCCCAGAACTCCTTAGGATAGATCCACAGCAGTGAAAGCGGTGTTGAACTGCATTAATTAATTAATTAATTAGTCAATTAATTCTCCATAGAAGCAGAATCTGAGGATAAGAAGGGACGGCTGTAATACAGGGGAACGGCCACAAGAGGGCACCAGAGGCATGTGCCTAGATTTAAACATTTATCAAAAGAGATGGAAAAAGAAAGCAAAAGAGAATTTAAATTAAAAGTTATTTTTTGGGGGGGAGGGGGGTGGACTTGCAATCCAGTTTTGACACACAGACTCCAAAAAACTGAGGCTTGGAGGAGTATTTAAGCAGAGGCTGAAAAGTTGGGCTCCTTTGTGTCATTTCTGACTTCGGTTCAATAAGAAAGCATATAACTCTTGTTGAATTAATTGGTTCTGTTTTCTCCAAACTTTTAGGAAACAGGTGTTTGTTGCCACCTCTTTGAGCAGGGAGTTCCACCAGCTTCTCAGATCTGGGCTAGAAAGATGCCCAAAATCCATGATCCTGCTGGCTGGGAGATTTAGGGAGTTGTAGTTCAATAGCTGGGGTGGGTGTAGGGAGTTATAGTTCAACAGTGACTTTCCCAAGCTTTGGAGGACCTAAATTTGATGAAAACTGCCTCCAAAGAGAGATCTAGTGTGATGAGAGTCAGACTACAGTTCTGGGAGACTGGGGGACCTTGGGCAAGTCACACTCTCTCAGCCTCAGAGGAAAGCAATGGCAAGCCTCCTCTGCAAAGAAAATCCTAAAACAGGTTTGCCATAAAGTTGATTTGAAGGTACATCACAATACCAAAAACATTAGTGCTTGAGTGTTGGACCAGAATTCTAAGAGAGACCAGGGTTCGAATCCCTGCTCGGCCATGGAAACCCACTGGGTGACCTTGCGGAAATCACACTCTCTCAGCCTCAGAGGAAAGCAAGGACAAACCTCCTCTGAACAAATCTTACCAAGAAAACCCCAGGAAAGGTTGGCCTTAGGGTTGCCATAAGTTGGAAACAACTTGAAGGCAACACAACACACACACAACCCGGTGGAAAGCACACTCTCTCAACCTCAGAGGAAGGCAATGGCAAGGCTATTTGGAATAAATCTTGCCAAGAAAGTCCATTTAGGGTTGCCATAAGTTGGAAAAAATATTGGAGATTTTTTTTCCCCCCTTGAAATTTGCTGTTTTCTGTTTTGCAAAAGTACAGAGGGTTTCCAATCCATCTAATAAAACCTGTCCTGAACTTTTTGGAAAAGGTTAGAAACTCTGGTCAGCTGCCATCCTATTATATGAATTTGTCCAGAGATGGGAAGCAGAAATACAACAACCATAAAACTCTTGTCTCCGAGTCCAGCCATCATTCACAGCCTTCGACGGGAGGCAGAAGGAACCGAAGGCGGAAAACTGCCCAGCCAGCATTTCCAAAGTTGGCCAAAATTTCTCAACAAGGAAAAGGACAAAGGGATGGAGATTTGTAGTCTAGCCACCAAAAAGAAAGGACTGGGTTTTTGGATCCAATCCATAGACAACCTCTGTTGCTTGTTTGCTTGTGAAAAAAAGGATATATTTCCCCTCCACCCCCTGGGAATTCTTGTGACTTTGGCTGCATCCGCACTGCAGAAATAATCCAGTGTGACAGCACTTTAACTGCCATGGCACCATGCTATGGAATTCTGGGAAGTGTAGTTTGTATACACACACACACACACACACTCCAAAAAGCACATTTTGATGTTGTTGTTGTTAACTGCCCTGGAGTGGATCTTGACCCATGGTGACCTTCTGGATGAAAGATCTCCAAGAAGACCCTCTCTCCTCCATTGCTCTGCTTAAATCCTACAACCCCTTAATAAATCCCCATAGGGAGCTCCTTCATAATAGGCTCCATCCATCTGGCATGGGGCCTTCTTCTCTTCCTCCTTCCCTCCACCTTCCCCAGCAGTATTGCCTTTTCCAAAAAATCCTCCATTCTCATGATGTGTCTGAAGTATGATAGCCTCAGTTTGGTCATCTTGGCTTCTTCAAGGGAGGTTTCCGCCTTGATCTGCTCTAGGATCCCTTTGTTGGTCCTTTTGGCTTTCCATGGGATCCTCAGCACTCTTCTCCAGAAACACATTCTCTCAAATGCGTTGGTTTTCTTCCTATCTTCTTTTTTGACTGTCCAGCCCCCGATCCATCCATCCATGGTAAAAGGGAATACGATGGCTTGTATGATTCTGACTTTTGTGCTGAGTTGTGTGTCTTTGCATTTTAGGAACTTTTCTAGTTCTTTCATAGCCACCCTCCCCATTCTTAGTCTTCTTCTGATTTCCTGACTGCAGTCCCCATTTCTATCAATGTTTGATCCCAGGGATGGGAACTCTTTTACTATTTCGATGTCTTCCTTGTCTAGGTTGAACTTGTGAAGGTCCTACTTGGTGGTCATTATTTTTGTTTTCTTGATGTCCAGCATTAAGTCTGCTTTTGCACGTTCTTCTCTGATCTTCCTTAGTAGGTGTTTTAAGCCTATGATGTTTTCTGCTAGTATTACGGTGTCATCTGCATATCTCAGATTATTGATATTCCTTCCTCCTATTTTTACTTCTCCTCCTTCTTTGTCCAAGCCTGCTTTTCTCATAATATGTTCTGCATACAAGTTGAACAGATCGGGTGAAAGGATGCAGCCTTGTCTGACCCCTTTGCCAATTGGGAACCATTCTGTTTCTCCCTCTTCTGTCCTGAGAGTAGCCTCTTGTCCTGAGTTCAGATTCCTCCTCATCAGGACTATCAGAGGTATTGGCACTCCCATCATGCCTTTCAGGGCCTTCCATAGCCTTTCATGGTCTATGCAGTCAAAGGCTTTGCTATAGTCTATGAAGCACATGTTGATTTTCTTTTGGAATTCCCCGCTGCGCTCCATTAGCCATCGAATGTTTGCATTGTATGTTTCCAATGGCACTTTGATTTTGCCATTTTATATTTATATTTGCATCATTTAACTGTGTAGTTTTATTACACACACATACACGCTCACAAGTGTACAAAACTACACAGTTAAACGATATAAATATAAAATGGCAACATCAAGGTGTGCTTTTTTGGAATTTCTATTTTTTAAAAAATGTTTTCAAACCCGTGGATGAAGAATCTGTAGATGGTATTATTCGGCTTTTCCCAAATCCCATTACATTCCTATTCTCATTAACCGGCTCATTAAATCCTAGGATACTCAATGATCCCTTATCTAAAATGGCAAATCAGGTGTGCTTTTTCCTTGAATTTATATTGTTAAAAAATATTTCAAGCCTGTGGATAAGCGGATACGGAGGGCTGATGGTATTATTCGGCTTTTCCAAATCCCATTACATTCCTATCCTCATTAACCGGCTCATTAAATCCTAGATCCTTTATCTAAAATGGCAAAATCAAAATGTGCTCTTTTTTGGAATGTATATTGTTAAAGAATATCTTGCTGGAGATGTGGAGGGCCGAGCGTACTTGGCTTTTCCAAATCCCAAGACATTCCCATCCTCATTAAAACCTAGGATGCCCCAAAATCTTGGGGAGGGGGATCCCTGAATGACAAGATGATCAGAAACCTCTCTGCATCCCCGGATCCCTCCTCGATTCTGCAAACTTCAGTCCTGCCGTGTCTTTGGGGAATGGTTTTGCAAGGAAGCATCCTTGAGCTGAAGGAGGCAGAGGAGGAGGAGGAAGAAAAAGGAGGATAAAAATTGCTAATGAAAGCCGGGGCTCTTTTATCAGCCAAGAGATGGATGTGCCCAAGGGTCACCCATAAACATTTATTCCCTTCCTCCCCTGCTTTAAGATGTTCTCTCTGGCCTCATAAATAATGGACTCAGAGCTCAGAAAGCTGGGAAAGCAAAATAAGAAGGAGAGAAATTTGTTCGCCTCATCCTGCTGGGGTTTCGAACCCAGATCTCAAAGGGTTTGGAAGAGCTGAGTTCGAGTTCTCCACACCTTGAGCCAGGCAGCAGGAAAGTCGCAGGGAAGGAAGGGGAAAAAATATTATTTTTTGGTTTGTTCTCAAAAATCCTCGATTGAAAGTCAGCTATGCTGCCTTTGAACATGGAGGCTCCATATTGTCTCTAATGGGATGTCCATGACCTCCACAGTGCAGAAATAATCCAGTTTGACACCCCTTTAACTGCCCTGGCTCAGTGCTATGCAACTGTGGGAATTGTAGTTTGGTTGTGGCTCTGCTTTTTGTGAGACACTGAACCTTCTCTGTCAGAGAGCTTTGGTGCCACAACAAACTACAAATCCCAGGATTCCATAGCACTGGTCCAGGGCAGTTAAAGCAGTTTCAATCTGGATTACTTCTGCCGTGTGTTTTGGACCGAGGGCTGCATCCGCACTGCAAAAACAATCCAGTTTGACAACCCTTTAACGGCCATGGCTCAATGCTATGGAATCTTGGGAAATGTAGAGACATTTTGCCTTCTCTGTCTCAGAGCTCTGGCGCTTACTTAATTCTCATAATTCCATAGTATTGAGCCATGGCCGTTAAAGCGGTGTCAAAGTGGGTTATTTCTGCAGTGGAGATGCTGCCTCTCTGTACCTGCCCAGTCTTTTTGCAATGGGGAGAATTTGAGGGAAGTTATCCTAAGATAATATATATATATATATATGTATGACAATATAATATAATATAATATATATAAGACAATATAATATATATAATATATATAAATAAAAGACAATAGTGATCATATATATATATATATATATATTCTTTTTAATTCACATTGATCAGATTGAGCGCAGAATAATAATATATAATATATATTCCTTTTAATTCACACTGATCAGATTGAGCACAGAATAATAATATATAATATATATATTCTTTTTAATTCACATTGATCAGATTGTGTGCAGAATAATAATATATAATATATATTCTTTTTAATTCACATTGATCAGATTGGGCACAGAATAATAATATATAATATATATATTTTCTTTTTAATTCACATTGATCAGATTGAGCGCAGAATAACAATATATAATATATATATTCTTTTTAATTCACATTGATCAGATTGGGCGCAGAATAATAATATATAATATATATATATATTCTTTTTAATTCACATTGATCAGATTGGGCGCAGAGTCTCTCTAGCCCTCTTGCCAAGATTTCTGGGTGTTGACTCATCCTTCATTTGTTGCTGGGGGGGACAGCGAAAGAGATCTATAGTGTCACTTTACCTTGCTTTCAGAAATTATCTCCTCTGTAATGGGGACATTTTTCACACCGCTCTGTCCAAAAAAACACCCACGACCCTCAAAGTTACAGATTGTAATTTTTCCTCCCGTCTCCGAAGGGCAGAGCATGGAAACAGAGCGATGGAGAGAAAGACAGATTTCTAAAAATGCTCGTCTTTCGTCAAATCAGCTTTGCTGAACCTGCCACGCAAGCCCTGCCTTTGCAAGACCTTAGGGACCCAGCTGGTAAACCCCATCACCACCACCAGCCCCTCCCCCCAGAAAATCCCATTCTTATGTCTTTAATGCAATTTCTCCACTACGCAAATATTGGGATGTGGGCCCTGATCCAAGTGCAAAGGAGGACTTTTCGGCCCACGCTTCACTTTCCTAAATGAAACCAGTGAGATTTAAGAGAAACCCTGGATCCTCTCCATAGGAAAGAAATGCCAACCATCTGTAATGGTGGATGGATTGTTTTCTTAAAGAAAAAGGTGTGTATTGAATATTTTTGCTTTTCTTTTGCACGGAAGGTTGCAATTTTCTTTTGCACTGAAAATTGCAAATTTCTTTCGCACTGAAAATTGCACTTTTCTTTTGCAATAAAAATCCCCACAGAAATGTCGACAGCTAGACTGTTGATCCATTAACCCCAGTGTTGCTTGTTCTGACCAGCAGAAGATATTCCAGACAGTGGAAGACACTGCTTTAAAAGGTAGTAGAGTCTTTTTCTTTGGAGGTTTGTAAACTGAGTCCGGACGGCCATCGGTTAGGAGTGCTTTGATTGTGAGTTCCTGCATGGCAGAATGGGGTTGGACTGGATGGCCTTTGGGGATCCCTTCCAACTCTAGGATTCTATGATTGTATGTATTCCTGCATGACAGAATGAGTTTGGACTGGGTGTTTTTTTAAGATCTCTTCTTACTCTAGGTTCTATTATCCTCTGTATTCCTGCATGGCAGAATGGGGGTGGACTGGATGACCCTTGGGAGTCTCTTCCAACTCTAGGATTCTATGATTCTAACACCTCAAAAAACCCCAGATCCTATGATATGAGTCACGGAAGTTAAAAAGTAGAGTCAGCCCACTGTGTAGGACCCGAGAAGAGAGATGAAGTGGAACAGACGGACCTCTCTGAGCATAAGCAGAGTGCCTTTTTTTCCAGGTTAGCCTCAAAGGTGTGCCAAGAGCCCTTTGCATATGGATTTTCCTTGCCATGGATCCACTATATGCCAGCTTGAAGGGTTTTTGCAGAGGTGGGGATTGCTAGGGTGAAAACGCAACCTTCAAATAAGTCTGGTGTGTATCTCGAAAACCCTTTTTTCAGTCCTTGGAGGCAGAGAGGGAATTGCTTTCCTTGATGAGCCTGTGACCAAAATACAGATGGCCTCCAGGTGAAATTGGCTGAACCGACACGAAGGACGCAAGCGGAGGAGGAGGAGGATATTCTCAGAGATCGCTCGGGTCTCGATCCTGATTTTGTGCTTCAAAAAGACACACAAACACACACACACACACATGCATCCTTGCAAAAACCCTCCCTGAATAATTCCTCTCGATGAATAATGGAGAATATTTCCCTCTTTATCGCCCATAAATAATTCCTAGATATTAAAGCAAAGGAGAGCGGAGGAAGATCTGAGGACACAGCGGGCTTCCAGAGCTTGGGGAAGTTACTTTTTTTTTTTGCACTGTGTCTGTATGTGCTGTATTGTCCAATTGTGGAGACCTCCATGAATTTCAGAGGAATTTCAGAGGAATTTTAAGCGCTGATGGACAGCAGATGAAAATAGAACATGCTGGGTGGGCGGGATACTGCAAAACGGTGGGATGGTGACTCCGTGTCAGGTTCTAATCCACCTCCCAAGGAGTTCTCCATGGTGCTGAACCTTCCAGGTGCCAGCCCAGCTTTCAAGGAGCTTTCCCTGGTGCTGATTGGTCCAGGTTCTCATCCATCTCTCAAGGAGTTGTCCAAGGTGCTGAACCACCCAGGTCCAGGTGCTGAACTGTCCAAGTTCTAGTCCAGCTTTCAAGGAGCTCTCGAAAGTGCTGAACTGTCCAGGTACTAATCCACCTCTCAAGAAGTTCTCCATGGTGCTGAACTCTCCAGGTTCTCATCCATCTCTCAAGGAGCTCTTCAAGGTGCTGGGCCGTCCAGGTTCTAGTACAGCTTTCAAGGAGTTCTCCAAGATGCTGAACTGTCCAGGTTCTCATCCATCTCTCAAGGAGTTCTCCAAAGTGCTGAACCACCCAGGTGCTAATCCACCTTTCAAGGAGCTCTCCCTGGTGCTGATCAGTCCAGGTTCTCATCCATCTCTCAAGGAGTTATCCATGGTGCTGAACTGTCCAGGCTCTAACCCACCTCTCAAGGAGTTCTCTGTGGTGCTGAATCTTCCAAGTTCCAGACCAGCTTTCAAGGAGCTCTCCATGGTGCTGATCCGTCCAGGTTCTCATTCATCTCTCAATAAGTTGTCCAAGGTGCTGAACTGTCCAGGTTCTAGTCCAGCTTTCAAGGAGTTCTCCATGGTGCTGAACTGTCCAGGTTCTCATTCATCTCTCAATGACTTCTCCATGGTGCTGAACTATCCAGGTTCACTTCCATCTCTCAAGGAGTTATTCAAGGTGCTGGACCATCCAGGTTCTAGTCCAGCTTTCAAGGAGATCTCCAAAGTGCTGAAGCACCAGGTGCTAATTCACCTTTCAAGGAGTTATCTAAGATGCTGAACTGTCCAGATTCCAGTCCAGCTTTCAAGGAGCTCTCCCTAGTGCTGAACTGTCCAGGTTCTACTCCACCTCTCAAGAAGTTCTCCATGGTGTGGAACATTCCAGGCTCCAGCCCAGCATTCAAGAGCTCTCCATGGTGCTGAACTGTCCAGGTTCTCATTCATCTCTCAAGGAGTTGTCCAAGGTGCTGAACCATCCCAGGTCAAGGTTCTGAACTGTCCAGGTTCTATTCCAGGAGCTCTCCATGGTGCTGAACCTGCCAGGTTCTAGTCCAGCTTTTCAATGGACTAGGTGCTGAACTGTCCAGGTTCTAGTCCAGCTTTCAAGGAGTTCTCCAAGGTGCTGAACTGTCCAGCTTCTCATCCATCTCTCAAGGGGTTCTTCAAGGTTCTGGACTGTCCAGGTTCTAGTTTAGCTTCTAATTCATTTCTCACAAAGTTCTCCAAGGCGCTGGCCCTTATGTTTAATGACTCTCAGGATCCTGGAGAGACCCTGAGCCTGAATTAAAACCTGGAGTGGATTCAGCGCTCTGCAGACATGGGAAGGCACAAGTTGTCCCAGCAGGACAAAGCCAAGTGCGAACACTTCGCTACACAAAAGGGACAAAGAAAGATGGCTCTCTTGTAGGGACCTCCTACTTCCCACACACTGTGGCCCTCCCCAATTTGTACAGCAGTGCTAACTCTATATCCCAGAATCCACCAGACTCACACCACATCTTCTGGCCTGCTGCAGCTCCCAGCATTCTTGCCCATTGACTCCCTCCCAGCTAGGCTCTACAGTCCAACAATACCCAGAAGGCTGCTTCCTTCCCACCCTACTAGCATGGCAGAGCTCCTTTTTTGGACAACAGCTCCCAGAATCACCAACCCTGTCGCTCTGCTAAGTTTCCATTTGGACTGTAGCTCCCAGAATCCCCAGGCTCTCTAAAAATAACCATTTGGATGGCAGCTAGCAAAATCTCCAACCCTGCTGCTCACCATAGTTCCCATTTGGATTCCAAATCCCAGAATCCTTTAGCCCACGTACCTCTGCAGAGTTCCCACTTGGACAACAGCTCCCAAAATCCCCCATCCCATCGCTCCCCAGAGTTCCCATTTGGATGACAGATCCCAGAATCCCCAACTCTGTCACTCCTCAATTCCCATTTGGATGATAGCTCCCAGAATCCCCAACCCTGCATCTCCACAAAGTCCCCACTTGGTCAAGGACTCCCAGCATCCCCAATCCTATCACTCCACAGAGTTCCCATTTGGATGGCAGCTCCCAGAATTCACAACCCTTTCACTGGGCAACGTTTCTTTGGGGATTAGACCCTCCAGAATCCCCTTGCATGGCCAACATGCTGGGAGGGGAGGGGAATGTATTGGGAGATGTAGTTCAGCACCAAGAGCCAGCGGAGTAAAGACCAGAGTTCAAATCCCTGCCTGGCCATGGAAACCCACTGGGGGACCTTAGGCAAGTCACACCCTCTCAGCCTCAGAGGAAAGTAATGGCAAATCTCTTCAGAGCCAGCATGGGAGAGTAGTTTGAGAGTCAGACTCGGACTCTGACTGGGAGAAAAGGTTCAAATCCCTTCTTGACCATGGAAACCCACTTTTTTGGGGGGGTGGGGGGGTGGCTAGAATGGACACAAACCACACTCTCTCAGCCTCAGAGGAAGGCAATGCCAAAATGGAGAGCCAGTGAAGGAAGCCTAGGGGTTTGAGGGTCAGACCTTTTTGAATCCCTGCTTGGCCACGGAAACTTACTGGGGCGGGAGGAGACTTTGGGTGTGAGTCACACTCTCTCAGCCCTCAAAAACCCTGGGGGGGGGGGGTCTCCATAAGGGGGGAGGTAAGGACTTGAAGGAGGCACTCAATAACGAGTCCACCTCAGAAAAGTTCCTTTTCCCCAACTCTCCAGGGAGGAAGAGCCTTGCAGTCTAGCAAGACTACTCTTTCCTTGAAGGTAGACTGTGAGTCACACTTTCTCAGCCCCAGAAAACTCCATAAGGATGAGTTTTTTGGGGAGGGGGAAGGACTTGAAGAAGGTACCCAGGAAGGACTCCACCCCAGAAAAGTTCCTTTTCCCCCACAACTCCCTAGAAAAGTTCCTTTTCCTCAACTCTCTAAGGAGGAAGAACCTTGCAGCCTAGCAAGACTATACTCCTTTGCTCGCAGGCGGATTCCTCATGCTTGAGGGTCACACTCTCTCAGCCTCAGAAAACCCCATAAAGGGGGGGGAGAAAGGACTTGAAGGAGGCACCCGGTCAGGACTCCACCCCAGAAAAGTTCCTTTTCCCCAACTTTTCAGGGGAGGCGATCCTCGCAGCCTAGGAAGCTTTCTCTGCTTCGCTTGCGGGTCACACTCTCTCAGCCTCAGAAAACCCCATAAAGGGGGGGGGAGAGAAAGGACTTGAAGGAGGCACTCAATAACGAGTCCCCCCCTCCCAGAAAAGTTCCTTTTCCCCGGCTTTCCAGGGGAGGAGAGCCTCGGAAGCTTTCTCTGCTTTGCTTGCGGAGCACACTCTCTCAGCCTCAGAAAACCCCAGAAAGGTGGGGGGGAGAGAAAGGACTTGAAGGAGGCACTCAATAACGAGTCCACCTCAGAAAAGTTC
>CM034716.1:6805138-6816501 GCA_020142125.1 Phrynosoma platyrhinos
ACAGAGTGCCCAGGAAGAAGTAGAGGAAGAGAAGGAGGATGGTTTCCAGGTGGGAAGGGATGCTCTAGAAATGGACAAAGTGCCAAATAAGAGGAAAAGGAGGAAGATGTTGGGTTCCAGGTGGGAAGGGAAGCTCTGGGCATGGACAGAGTGCCGAGGAGGAGGAGGAGGAAGATGGTGGCTTACAGGTGGCAAGGTGTTCTCTGGACATGAACAAAGTGCTGAGGAGGAGGAGGAGGAGGAGGAGGAAGATGCCAGCTTTCATGTGGAAAGAGGTCCTCTGGGCATGGACAGAATGCTGAGGAGGAGGAAGAGGAAGATGCTGGCTTCCAGGTGGGAAAGGGTTCTCTGGGCATTGGCAGGGGCATAGGTTTTTTACATATATTTTATATATATTAAAGGTATTATCAGAATTTAAAATAATACTGCTAGTAATCATCATGACCAACCTCATTATTCTATCTTGCTCCAAATTTTCTTAGTCCTGAGTAGACCCACAAAAGGGAGAGCTAGTGTGGCTTGAGTATTGGACTAGGACAGGGGTAGGCAACCTTTTTGAGCCGGGGGCCGGGTTGCTGTCCCTCAGACAACTAGGGGGCCGAAGCAGCAAAAACAAACAAATAAATAAATAAATAAAATATTTTTTTTAAAAAAATAAAAAATTAAAAAATATATGCATGCACATTCTCTCAGCCCCCAAAAAAGCCATGGCAAAACCCCTGTGGAGCTTTTGCCAAGAAAACCCCAAGAACAAGTAATAACAACAATAATATTATCATGGCGGCGGCGGCGGCGGCGGCAGGACCTGCCTGGGGCCGGTCCAAAGGCCTCAGGGGGCCACATCTGGCCCCCGGGCCTTAGGTTGCCTACCCCTGGACTAGGACTTTGGGAGACCAGGGTTCGAATCAACGCTCAGCCGTGGAAACCCACTGGGAGACCTTGGGAAGCAAGTCACACCCTCTCAGCCTCAGAGGAAGGCCATGGTATGCCTTTTGTAAAGAAACTGGCCAAGGAAATTCCTATTTTTGTAGAGCCAGTGTGGTGTAATGGATTGAGTTTTGCACTCTAGGAGACCAAGGTTCGAATCCCAGCTCAGGTCTGGAAAACCATTGGCCAAGTCCCACTCTCTCAGCTTCTCTGAAGAAATCTGGCCAAAGAAACCCAAGGATAGGGTCAGGGGATGCAGAGCTTGTGGGGACAGTGTTCAAAAGATGGAGGGCTCCCCCAGCACTTGGGATCAGGGCCTTTAAATTTCGTACTAAAACCCGGGACAGTCCCGCCTTCTCCCCAAATAGGAAGACCACTTCTGTTCTTTTAATAACATATTGGCATTTGGTTCCCACGCCTCCGTGATGAATGGCCTCCATTTTCCTTCATCGATACCCGGACTCTTCTGTTTGATTTGGAGATCAATTCGCTTCGGGTAGTAATTGTCTTTTTGGTGTGAGTTACCCTTCCCTGTCAGAAAAGTCCTTCACAGACCAGCAAGGAATTTGGAGCAGACCACAGAAAAACATTAATAATAAAAAAAACAGGATGTGAAATGCATCCTTCATCTCTATCTGTCTATTTATCAATCTATCCATTCATATTCTAATCTATCCATCTATCCATTTTACCATCCAATCATCCAGCTATCCATCCAGCTGTCTGTCTGTCTGTCCATACATCCCTCTATCTATCTATCTATCTATCCATCTATCTAATCCATTTTTCCATCATCCTTCCATCCATCCACCCATCCATCCAATCATCCAGCAATCCATTCAGCTATCTGTCCCTTTCTATCCAACCATCCATCCATCTATCCATCAATCTAATCTAATCTAATCTAATCTATCTATCCATCCAATCATCCAGCAATCCATCCATCTATCTGTCCAGCTATCTGTCTGTCTGTCTGTCTATCCATCCATCCATCTATCTATCCTTCCATCCATCTGTCCATTCATCCATCTATCCTTCCAATCATCCAGCTATCCATTCAGTTATCCATCTATTCTATCTATCTAATCTATCTGTCTATTTATCTATCCATCCATCCATCTAATACATCTCTCTAATCTATCTGTCTAGTACATAATCTATTTATCCATCTGTCTAATCATCTATCCATACAATCTATGTATCTATCTATCTATCTATCTATCTATCTCTCTGTCTCACTCACTCACTCACTCACTCACTCACTTTGCTGGCTCTAGGTGCATCTACACTGTAGAAATAATACAGTTTGACCCCACTTTAACTTCAGTGGCTCCATCCTACACAACCCTGGGATTTGTAGTTTGGTGAGGCACCAGCACTCTTGGGCAGAGAAGGCTCAAGACCTTGTCAAACTACAAATCCCTTGGTTGCATAGGATGGCACTACCGCACTTAAAGGGGCGTCAAACTGCATTATTTCTATACCCTCTGTTGCTCTTTTCCTCTCTTTTTTGAGGCTGAGAGAGTGTAACTTGCCTAGGATCACCCAGTGGGTTTCCATGGCCGAGCGGGGATTCGAACCCCAGTCCCCCAGTGTTCGAACCACAAGACCATGCTGGTGATACTATCGTTTTAAACAATTTTAATATTTTAAAATAGGGAAGAACAATTTTAAACCAATGGAAAGCATACAAAGCAAGTTACAATAACATCCCAAACCCACAAAACAGCGGCAATTTTATTGGGCCTAACATTTCGTGGATTTTGGGTGTTATTGTACTTTGTGATAGGGCCAACTCAGCTGCCTTGGATATGTTTTAGTCTCAAAGGTGCTACAAGATCCCTTTGCATACTAGATCTTCCAGACCAAAGCTCTGTGAACAAGCAAATAGTTTCCCAAGAATATCATTTAAAACCCAAGTATTTGGGTGACATAATTAGAAGCCAAAACCTTTAATAAGAAGCCATGAGCTAAAGTGGGACTGGAGTGAAGCCAGTGGTCTGCACATTATTATTATTATTATTATTATTATTATTATTATTATTATTATTATTATTATTATTTAATAAATTAATAATAAATAGCACAGGTTTACTGACCCATTTTGTCCTTTTTATGTCAGATTTTCGCAAAAGGAGCCTAGCGCATCCATGCATTTGATTTGCATTTATTAATCCAGGCTACAAAATTGTGGATTCTTCATAGCAGCGATTTGTATGTTCCTCAGTTTAGCCTTTTATCTGGAAGAGAAAAGAAAGGAAGGAAAGCCGTCAGAGATAAATGAACATCAGAAAAGGATAGCCTCTTTTTGCAATAATGTACATTTGTCTGTAATGCCTCGGAAAACCCTCACAGATAGGATTCCCTTTGGGTTTCTGCATTTTCCACTAAAACACAAAATTGGGAATTTTATTGATTTGCAACAGGATTTCTTTATTCATGTATCTGTATTTATAATTCAATTTCCCCTTTTTACAGGGTGCATGTGCAATGTTAATATCTTCATGTTTTTAATTTACTTTGAGTGTTGGATTGTCATTTTGGAGACCAGGATTCGAATCCCCGCCCCGCCATGGAAACCCACTGGGTAAGCTTAGGCAAGTCGCACTCTCTCAGCCTCAGAGCGGCATCCCTCCCTCTGAACTGGCTTCCAGAGGAATTTGATCCCAAGTCAGAGAACTAATTCATAGAACCACAGAATTTGAGAGTTGGAAAGGGACCCTAAAGGTCATTTAGTCTAACCCCCGGCCTTGCAGGAATATGCAACTAAGGTCCAAAACACACTGCAGAAATAATCCACTTTGAGACCACTTTAAGTGCCTTGGCTCAGTGCTAGGGGACTCTGGGGACTTGTAGTTTATTGCGGCACCAGAGCTCTCTGACAGAGAAGATTAAAAATGTCTCACAAAATGACAGTTCCCAGGATTCCCTAGCATTGAGCCAGGGCACTTAAAGTGGTCTCAAACTGGGTTATTTCTGTAGTGTGTTTTGGACCTAAGGCACCCTTGAAAGATCCCCATCCTTTAAGTAACTACAAATACTCAAAATACACTTGGTTGCATTGGAAAGTGTCTGTGTGTGTTATTAATATCAGCCACTGAAATTTGCAATAAAGATTTCCTTGATTTCATAGAAGGCTAGACTACATCCCCACTGTAGAGATAATCCAGGTTGATGCCTCTTTAACGGCTATGGAATTCTGGGATCTATAGTTTATTGTGGCACCAGAGCTCTCCGACAGAAAAGGCCAAAGGTCTCACAAAACCACAATCCCCAGAACTGCATCGCATTGAGCCGTGGCCATTAAAGCCAGTGTCAACCTGGATTATTTCTGCAGTGTGGATGCAACCTTAAAGAGTTGCAATTCAGCTCAGGGATTTTAAAACTCTTAACTCATTGATTTGGAAACAGGGATGCTTCTGGTCCTTTCTTCCCAAATCCTACCCCTGGTTTTATATCTGTCGCTCTGCCGTGAAAAAATCCAGGCGCCATGAAGAAATCCTACAATTTTGGAGCCTCTGTTTAAAATGCAAAACCGGTAGGCTTTTTTCCCCCAGATATCAATTGCAGAATTTTCACTCCAAGGAGAGCGGCGGGTGCAAAGCCGTGCCTGGTCTCCCCACTTTTGCCACCCTCGTCCTTGCTGATGCAACAGGTTGCGCCTGGCACCGGCATCGGCGCAAGGACGCGGCGGCCATGCGCCAATCCTGGGTGCCACCCACGCATGGGAGACGGCATGCGTGCCACCGCCAGGGGTTGAATGCAGCAAAAAGTGCCACGTTCTCTCCTTCCAGCTTTCCTTCGCTCCACCGGCCCTGGTTTCACGACAACAGAAGCTGGCGCTGCCTATTGTCACGCCATTAATCCTAGCGTATTTCACTTGTATATATATATATATATATATATATATATATATATATATATTCAGAAAAGAAGTGATAGCCAGAACCAGCCTCACTGCCTTTTCAGTAACCACAGCCAAGCGTTTTCGGCTCTTCTCAGCCTCCGCCGCTTTCTCCCTAGTCATGCCTCGCCGTACGTGTGACCAGAATTCAAATCTCGGAAAGGAACCCAAGGCCTCCTCTGTTTTTTCCCTTTCCCTTTGCCTTTTCATTTTCCTCTTTTCGGAAAGAGGTAGGCGGCGGTGGTGGGGATGGAGAGATCGGCTTGCAAGAGCCAAGAGGGCTTTCCAGAAAGTCCAGAAGATATCTTCATTTCCAAAGATGGAAAGGCGGCTGGAAAGAGGAGCCTCGGGTTGCATTTTGTAAAACAGAAGAAGCAAGTGTTATGAGAGAGCGAAGGATGCCTATCAATCGATCGATCAATCAATCAATGTATTTAGACCCACTTTTTCCTCGAAATGTAGGATTCAAGGCTTACAGAATAAAAAGAAATATCCTTGGGCCCACGGTCTCCGCTGGGGTTTGGTTCCAGGACCCCCATGGATAGCAAAATCCATGGAAAGAGGTTCTTGGATTGCATTTTGGAAAGCAAAATCTCTGAAAGTAAAACATACAAGGCCGGTGTATTGGGAGGACAAAGGATGCTTATCAATCAATCAATCGATCGATTGATTGATTGAAACTCACCTTTTCCTCAAAATGTGGGATTCAAAGCTTGCTGAATAAAAAGAGACGCAGTGGATACCAAAATCCGTGGAAACAAGCCTCAGATTGTATTTTGGAAAGGAAAATCTGTGAAAGTCAAACATACAAAGCAGGTATCATGGGAGGACAAAGGATGCTTATCAATCAATCAATCAATTTATTGATTGATTGAAACCTACCTTTTCCTCAAAATGTGAGATTCAAAACTTGCCGAATAAAAAGAAATAACTCTGGGCCCTTGGTATCTGCTGGAGTTTGGTTCCAGGATCCCAATGGATCCCAAAATCTGTGGATGCTCAAGTGCCATAAGTACAATGGTGTAGTCAAAAGGTGTCTTTTCTATAACATGGCAAAACCAAGGTTTGCTTTTTGGAATATATATATATATATATATATATATATATATATATATATATATGAATATTTTCCAGCTGTGGATGCTTGAATCTGTGGCTAAGGAATAGGCGGATGAGGAGGGCCGACTTAAGAATTTCATAGGGTTTTCTTTAGGATCTGGAAGGAGGGAGTATAGGTTGTGCATTTCTTCCTTCCATAAAAGATCCAAAGAGCTGGGTTCAATGTTTCCCATTCCGTTGTCTCAACAACTCCAGATTTTGCCTATTTGCCCAGCTGCCTCTGCAGCAAATCCTGCAATGTCAACTTGTCGGTGTGTTTGATTTTCCGCACATCGCACAAAACGCCACCTCCGTCGCCAGGGAATGTGGGTTTGTCGCTTCAGCCAGAGGTTTAGGTGCACCTACCTTGAATACAGAGCAGCTGGAAACGTCACAATAAGACGCACAAGGTGCAGAAAGGTGGGTTGTTGTTCTCTGACTGATGGCGACCCTCTTCTAGGATGTTCTCGGTCTTCGGTTTGCGCAGGGAAGGTTTGCCATGGCTTTCCTCTGAGATCTAGAGGGTCCAAGGCCTCCCAGTCCAGTGGGGTTTCTATGGGTGAGGAGGAGATTCGAACCCAATGCTGTTGTCTTTGTGTGCCTTGGAGTCCTTTCTGACTTATGGCGACCCTAAGGCAAACCTATCACAGGGTCTTCTTGGTCAGATTTGTTCCGAGGAGGTTTGCCACGGCCTTCCCCTGAGGCTGAGAGAGTGTGACTTGCCCAAAATCCCACAGTGGGTTTCATGGCCAAGCCAGGATTTGAACCCTGCTCTCTTGGACCCCTAGACCAACACTCAAACCGCTGCGCCACACATTGGCTCCAGCAAAAATAATTTACTTTGTTGTTGCGGCTTCAAACCGACTCTGACGTATGGGGATCCTCTTGTAGGATTTTCTTGCCCATGTTGAGGTTGAGAGAGAGTGACTTGAGCCAGGTTCGCCCAGTGGGTTTCAATGACCGAGGGCGTGTTTTGTGTGCCTTGGAGTCCTTTCCAACTGATGGCGACCCTAAGGCGCATCTATATGGGGTTTTCTTGGCAAGATTTGTTCAGAGAAGGTTTCCCATGGCCTTCCCCTGAGGCTGAGAGAGTGTGACTTACCCAGTGGATTTCCTTGCTCTAAGGACTGCTTTTACAGATCTTTCTAGGCCCAGGTAGCCATGTCCTGTTGGCTTGTGCCAATCTGAGTAGGATGCTACTCTTTTGCAGGAAAAGGCATTTTAGCAGCTCTAGGGCTAAAATCCCACAAAAGGAACAGATGGCTTCCCCCTTCGCTGCATTTTAATTACAGGTTCGTTTGTGGTTTTAATACGCTTCTCTCTTGGCCCTTTGCAGATCTGCTAATTCTACTCTTTATCTTCTTTGAGAAAGGATAGTTTTAAAAGGAAGCCTCTCTTCTTTTTCCTCCCATTTCCCCATTCACTCCTTTTTTCATTTTCTCTTCCCTTTCACCATCCTTTTGCAGCGGTTTGAGCATTGGATTATGACTCTAGAGACCAGGGTTCGAATCCCCACTCAAACATAAAAACCCTTGGGTGAATCACACTCTCTCAGCCCCAGAGAACCCCAGGATAGCTTCACCTTTGGGTCCAAAAATCCTCTCCAGTTGTTTGTCGCTTCTCCATCTTCTGCCTGGTGTCCTTTCAAGATGGCTAGAGAAAAGAATTTCCTTGGGTCCCTTTTTGGGGGAAAGACAGCATGGAAGTGCGATAAATAAATAAAATAAATTAAGAAAACCCACCTGTTTTTCAAAACCAGACATGGACATCTGGACATTTCCATTTAAAATTTGGGGGCGGGGTAATTTTAGTAGTTTGTGTGGTTTCTGGGGCTGCAAAATGGCCCCTAAGACCCTCTGCTGTTGCTGGAAGGTGTGGATTTCTGTATGGGACGGGGTTAGACTAGATATCCTTTAGGGTTACCTCCAACCCTATTAATCTATGCTTGTTTGGGGGGAGAAAGAAGACAGTTCCAGTCATTCTTCATGGCCTTGTTTGGCCCTGAACTCCCAGGCTAAGAAGAGGGAGCTGAGTGCGCTTAATCATCCCAGTTTCAAATGAACCGTTTGGAAGAATTACTTTGCAGAATGTGGCTGAGAGAGAGTGACTTTGCCGGAGAGGAGAGACGCGAATGGTGGCAGCAAGGAGGGAGGAGGATACAGGCAAAAGACGAGCAACACCGCTAACACATGTTTCTTTGCAAAGCCAAAGGTGTTCATGTTCATTAAAAAAAAGAAAGAAAGAAAGAAAGAAAGAAAGAAAGAAAGAAAGAAAGAAAGAAAGAAAGAAAGAAAGAAACTTACAGCTATCACAATGGTATGTCCCAGCAGCCCTGGTTAGTGGAGCCAATGGTGAAGAATGCTGGCAGTTGCAGTCCCTCTTGACTGGAGCATGACATGATCCCTATCCCACTATTCAATCTTCCCAGATGTGGTGGCTAGCCATCACTGACCATCACTGTCCATCCCAGATGCAGAGACCGTGGCTAGCCATCACTGACCATCACTGGCCACCCTGAATGCAGAGACCGTGGCTAGCCATCACTGACCATCACTGGCCACCCTGGATGCAGAGACTATGGCTAGCCACCACTGTCCATCACTGGCCACCCCGGATGCAGAAACTGTGGCTAGCCATCACTGTCCACCCTGGATGCAGAGACCGTGGCTATCCATCACTGACCATCACTGTCCACCCTGGATGCAGAGACCATGGCTAGCCACCACTGTCCATCACTGTCCACCCCAGATGCAGAGACTGTGGCTAGCCATCACTGTCCATCACTGTCCACCCTGGATGCAGAGACCGTGGCTAGCTATCATTGTCCATCACTGGCCATGATGGAGGTAGAGAACTTGGTTAGCCATCACTGTCCACTCTGGATGGAGAAATCCTGGCTAGCCATCACAGTCTACTTTGGAGGCAGACACCTTGGCTAGCCATCACTGGATGGAGAAATCCTGGCTAGCCATTACTGGCCATGACTGTCCACCCTGGAGGCAGAGACCTTGGCTAGCCATCACTGTCCACCGTGGATGGAGAAATCCTGGCTAGCTGTCACTGTCCGTCATTGTCCACCCTGGAGGCAGAGACCTTGGCTAGCCATCACTGGATCGCATTGGCTTTTTTAGCTGCTGCATCACACTGTTGGCTCATATTCAGCTTTGCACATGCTCAGGGGCTTTGATGGCAGGGCATCTGAAAATAGATCCTCAATCTTCAGATTAAGCCTTTTCCCTACCAAATCAATATATATGTATTATATATATAGAACAAAGCTATAGCTGTTAATTTGTTATTCTGCTATTCAACATGCCTCCAGAGGATAAGTTTATTTGTTTTTGTCTTGTCTGCCAACCTCTTGTTTTATTGGATTCGGGGACTTAAATAGATAACGGATTGTGAAAAGCTTATCGATCCCCCGGAGAGGTGGAAGTCAGGCTCCAGGTGACCTTTTCTTCTCAAGAGGGGAAATTAACTTTATGGAGTGTCAGTTCATTTTGATTACTGAAACACACACACACACAAAACACAGAGAGAGAGAGAGCTCTGCATTTTTTAAAACTAAGTCTCCCGGATGAAAGATGACCAAAAAACTCCCAACAATGCCATACCTGTAGGATTTCTGCCTGTTGCAAAGCTCCTAAAAGCACAACTCGAAGGCAATCAGTCGGACAAGAAAACAAGAAAAAGCTACACTAATTTTTATAGCTCTTATCTCCAATCTCCAAATTTTATAGTTTATCCCCAATCTCCAAATTTCATAGCTCTTATCTCCAATTTCCAGTTTTTATAGTTTTGGAACTCAATTTTTTTATATCTTCTTATCTCCACTCTCCAATTTTTATACCTTCTTATCTCTAATCTCCAGTTTCATCGCTTCTTATCTCCAATCTCCAATTTTATAGCTTCTGATCTCAATTTCCAATTTTATAGCTCTTATTTCCAATCTGTAGTATTTATAGTTTCTGATCTCCAATTTTATAGCTTCTGATCTCTAATCTCCAATGTTTATAGTTTCTTATCTCCAATCTCCAATTTTTATAGCTCTTATTTCCAATATAGTTTCTGATCTCAGTTTCTTATCTCCAATCTCCAATTTTTATACCTTCTTAACTCCAATCCCCAATTTCATAGCTTCTGATCTCCTCCAATTTTTATAGCTTTTTATCTCCAATCTTCAATTTTTTACAGCTCTTATCTCCAATCTTCAACTTTTATAGCTTCTTATCTCCAATCTCTGAGCAATGATTAGAGATAAGAGCAGAAGAAACTCCGTCAACCAGACATTCTGTCCCTAGAGAACTATATAGTTCCTTCTCTTTAGCTACAGCTCTGAGATTTTGAATTCCCTCACCCAACTACAAATCCCAGGATGGCGATTAATGAAACTGCTCTATCTAGCGCAGATACACGCTAGGAAAGGGACAGATTGTTGCGTTTCCATTTTCATCCATTTTCCCAGGTTGGATTTACGGGTCTCTTCCCCGCTGCAAAAAAGAAAAAAGCCGTGAGAGAGTGATTTATGGGACCAAAATCCATATGCCGTATATCAAAAAAAGAGAGCAAAGTCCATGTAAAACAATGTTCAATCTTGCCTTGTAATACGCAGAGAAATGCATAACAATAAATATCAGCTCGTAAAAAGCGTTCGGCCGAATTGTCGAGATCAACACACACATACACCCAAATCAATCCCGTGATGAACAACACAAAAATGCAACCCACAAGAGTTGAAGCTTGAGTAATAATCATCGAATTTAAGGGAATAAGTACTCATAGAATCAGGGAATCTTAAGAGTTGGAAGGGACCCCCAAGGGTCATGTAGTCCAACCCCATCCCATGCAGGGAATATACCTGAAAGATGCCCATCCAACCTTATTTTAAAATACCTCCAATAATCTGAGATAATCCATTCCACCCTCAAACAACTCTTACAGCCAAAATAAAAGATTATTTTTTTTTAATGTTTAAGTGGGATCTCTTTTCAGGTAATTCGAATCCATTGGTTCATATTCTCATTTCCAGAGCAGCAGAAAACCTTGATGGTTTTCTCCATCCCAGTTACTTCTCTCTTGGCCAAATGTACCCAATTCCTTCCTCATGGGATTTGTAGTCCATATCCCTGACCGCCTTTGCTGTTACCTTCTTCCAACATGTGTTTTGTTGTCGTTGTGTGCCTTCCAGTCATTTCCTAAGGCCATATCATGGGGTCTTCATGGTAAGTTTCATCGCAGCGGGTTTGCCATTGCCATCCTCTGAGGCTGAGAGAGTGTGACTTGCCCAAGCTTGCCCAGTGGGTTTCCATATCCAGGTGAGGAATTGAACCCTGGTCTCTGTAGTCCAAGTAATCCCTGTAGTCCAATGCTCAAACCACACTGGATCTAATATATATATATATATATATGTGTGTGTGTGTGTGTGTGTGTGTGT
>CM034716.1:6832145-6844774 GCA_020142125.1 Phrynosoma platyrhinos
TGGGATTATTCACAACTTGGTCTACACCACAGGGGCACTGCCTTGGCTAGGGCCATTGTGTTGTTGTGCTAGCTGATCTAGCAAAGTGTTACTCAGCATCTGGCTTTTTCCAGCATTTGTCCTCCCTGCTGGCTGATTGAGAGCCAGGCGGCCCCAAACTCTCCTCCCTGCCTTCAGCTCGAGCAAAATGATGAGGAATGCCACTCCAAAATTCCTTGGTCATTGCTTGATTGCAGCTGTCTGTGGTTCGGGTTCCAATCTAATTGTCCTTGGCCTCTGCATGCAGAAATGCACACCTCTCTCTCCAGTAAAAGGGGAATCTTAGGCCAAGCCTGATGCCCTTTTTTTGAAAAAGCTGCTCCTTCTTTTCCATAAGGGGATGAAACCATAGCAATCCATGCTCCCAGAAGCAAGACCCCAAGGAATATTTTGGAAACAATAGCCAAGGACATCCACAAAGGACCCTGGCTTTTGTAAAAATGCGATCTGCGACCTAAACAAAATGTGTGCCCCTTTGTGTGTGTGAGAGTATACATAAGTGGGGAATATTTAAATGCAGAATTGCATCCTCAGGTGTGATCCTTTTTGAAGCTACATTTATTTTTATTTTTTAGGTCACTTTCTGTTTTTTAAATAAGTTGGGCCACAGTGTGATGGAAATGCACCCTCACACTCCCTAAAGGGCATTTGGAGACATTTGCAAACATGGTGGAAATGTTCTCTTCACACACACACACACACCCATTAGGGGCCACAAATATGTCCCTAGACACCACATGCATGGCAGGGGCTTGGATTGGATGACCCTTGTGGTCTCTTCCAACTCTATGATTCTATGTGGCCCACTCCTTGCATACCTCTGTTTTAGTATTTACCAGGCATGATGAGATGAAAGCAGAGCAGCAACTCATCTAGAGAGGCAGCAGACACAGGGTCCAGTGTTACATTTTCTGGGGTGCACCCTATGGCCGAGTGCAAAATTTGTTCCCAGGGAGCTTGCCTCTGCCTTCTTCTGAGCAACCAGAGTGACTCAGTCCCACAGGGGAGCCTTCAGCTGTTGAATTTAGTCCTGCAGCAACCATTTCCAGTTTGGGGATGACTGGCCCGAGCATTACCTTAGCAGCCACCAAGTGCTTAAAACTGGCCACTGCTTGTTAAAAACAAGGATAGGATGTTTTAGGAGCAGCCGCTGCCAATACCTTATTAAATTACACGACTTCAAGCCTTGTTATTAGGGCTGTCTGGTGGTTTGCTCCACATGTAGGATTTACTGGCTTCTGCCCTGTGGTGATCAAGCCACCAGGTGTCAAGAGCAGAGGCTACGGAAGGCCAGTAGTGCTGGGGAGCGTGGAAAATAGGCAGCCCAGTGGCTGTTCTGAAGCAGAGGGGAGGAGGAAGGATAGGGGAATACTGAAAAATAAAAAGGGGAAAAAAATACAAGGCTGTCGGGAGGAAAAAAGAGACATCGGCTGCCCAGTGCCAGCTTATCGGGTGTTCTGCTCTGTTGAGATAAAGGATGTTAATGCTTCCCCAGGGGACAATGACAATAGCAGTTGGTTGCCAGAGCTCACAAGCATGGATGGATTTTTTCTTTAACGGGACAGAGGTGGTGGAAAGTAATTAGATATTTGAAGGAGGGTGAAAAGGGGGGGGGGGAGAGAAGATGGTTATAAAACTCAGAAAGAAAGCCTTGTTTCATCCCAGTTAACAAGAAATAAACCCCGGAGGGAGTGAATCATTTCATAGGGTGGCTGATTTCAGCCCAAAGGGAATTCTAGAGGTAAAATGGAGGTTCCCAATGGGGTAAAAAGGACCGTGGACGCAGACAGGTAACAGGTATGTTGTCAGGTTGCTGTACTGGGAAGAGGAGGTGGAAAAGCAGTTGTTAGGGGAATATAGCAAAGAGATCTGGCCATGCTAAAGGCTCCCCACTCAAATGTGATCTATCCTATAACTGCTCTGGAAAGACTGGAAGGACAAAACCTCAATTCATTCCCAATGGGAAAGGAAGCAAGAAACGATAATAGGAAAGAAATTAAAAGAGGACAGTGGTGGAAGGTGAGTCTGGAGGAAAATCATGGAGTACAAAGTTTGGTTCTACTAAACCAGGGAACTGTACAGCCCTCCAGATGTTGTAGTCATTCCCAGCCCTCTGCACCACTGGTTATGCTGGCTAGCGACTGCTGGGATATGCAATCCAACAATAGCTGGAGGGCCACATAATTTCCACCCCAATGTTACATTTTCTATGGTACACCCAATGGCCAAGTGCAGAATTTGTTCCTGGGGGTTTGCCTTCCTGTGAGGCTGAGTGTGTGTAACTTGCCCAAGGTCACCCAGTGGGTTTCCATGGCTGAGCGGTAATTCAAACCCTGGTCTCCCAGTGCCCTATTCCAACACTCAGACCAGTACAGCACACTGCCTCCTTAGTAATTATATAAATGCCTATATTTTGAATATATAGGGGCCATTCAGCTTGACTTTTCCTAATAAGCTATAAGTACAGAGTTTGCTTCTTTCAGAGGAAGGACGAGAAGGCAGCTAACTTTGAATTGGCCAAAGAACACCTTCTTGCACTTAACTTTTCCCAGCAATGCCATCTGGGCCAAAGTGTGCAGGGCAGCAACTGAGAGCACCCCAGGTACAAATTGGGCACAATGAAAAATTGATGATATCACTCATGTCCTGGTATTTAAAATCCAGTCATGCACGTTTTATGCCTTCTTAGCTAACGGAACGTTTTCGGGGTTCTTCTTAAAAACAGCCAGAGCTAAAAGAATTTGTAATTCATGTTGCCGTTGTTAATGAAGCGGAAACAACACTGCGCCTGGACATGAAGCTCATTAAAGTGAAGATGATGTACAGAAAGATTATGAGACTCAAGGAAACAGTGCCTCTGATTATAACCGTTTGCTGCTTCCCACCCCCGAAATGCCTCCTTTAGTGCTGAAATGCAGAAAATGTGTATGAAATGGCTTACCAACAACTCCTCAGAGCTGTACAAGGAAACCTCAGTTAGTGTGTTCCTAGGCATTACTATTTTAACAGAAAATTGGGTACCAGAGGCAGAAAGAACATGGAAAGAATTCCTATGAGTCTCCCTTATCTGGAATTCCAAAATAATTCGAAATCCAAAATGGTTCACATGATAGGCTGAGATAGTAACACTTTTGCTTCCTGATGGTTCAATGTACACAAATTCTGTTTCAAGGGCAAAATCATTAAAAATATTGTATATAAAATTACCTTCCGGCTATGTGTTTAAGCTGTAAAGGAAACATAAATGAATTTGATGTTTAAACTTGGGAAAAGCAGAGACGCTCAAGACTTCAAGCTGTTAGCTGGTTCTGCACCCAGCATATCCATTTGTATGCACATGCTGGAAGGCCATTCAGTCTCCAGACATCAGGGGTCTACCTTTTTCCCTCGGCAGCAATTTCCTGTTTGAACTAAAATGATTCAGCACTACCTCCAGACTGAAAAGTACAGAAGCCTTTCTCTCTAGTCTCACTCAGAGAAGATCAGACTCTGCATAAGACTCTCAAAGATCTAATGAGCACAATTCCAAAGTACCAGTTTCAACCAATAAAGCCCTGATATGGCTTAGGTTTGTGCTATCAGACAGATCTCTCCCCATAAGAGGTCCAGAGAACCTCAGGAGAGGCCCTTCTTTCAATCCACCTGCACACTCACCTTTGTAATTCACCGTGCGTAGGCACTGTTTGCTCTGGATATCCCACAGCCGAACAGTTTCGTCGTGAGAGCCGGAAAGTAAAAGGCTTCCATCGGTGGAGATGGAGAGGCATGTCACCTGGTTTCTGTTTGGGACAGCAGTTGGAGGATAGAGGAAAAGGCCTTCATTAGAGGGTGTAAAGTTGAGGTGGGAATCCTCCAGCCCTCTGGATGTGGTTGGATTCCAACTCCCAGCAGCCCTCAACATTAGCTGCATTGGATAGGGATGCTTGGAGTTGCAGTCTGACAACATTCAGAAAGCAGCATGATTTCCTCACAGCAGGATTCCAACACCATCTGAATGAGTGGGGGGAGGTTCAAGTATAACATTGCTGCTGGTTTTACTACATCTGCTCCTGATTTTTTGCTGACCCAGGGATCTGTGCATGTTGCCCCAGGCTAGGGAGAGATTTTAGTTCCTGCCAGTCCAAAAAAGGACATGTTTCTGGCCTTCAAATAGGGGGACATCCATTATAAGAAGGGGTTTCTGGCAACCTTAAATGGCACTCACCTATGCCCTTTGAAGATCTTCCCATTCTCTTGGTCTGACTGGAAGCCTCTCTCCCTGTGTACAGGCTGCAAGGAGGCAGAAAAAATAGGTTACAAGCCATGTTTTAAGGTACTATCCTCTAGTTGGAATGTTGGATTAGGATTCTGGGGCACCAGGGTTCAAATCCCCATAGCCATGGAGACCCACTGAGTGACCTTGGGCAACTCGCACTCTCTCAGCCTCAAATGAAAGCTACTCTGAACCACTCTTACCCAGAAAACTTTCTGTTATGCTTGCCTTATGGTTGCCATAAGTCAGAAATGAGTTGAGAACTGAGATCTGTTCTCAAGTAGTTAGAGAGACACTCTTTCAAGTATGGAGGTCCCAAGCTATTTAGGGCTCTGAACATCAATACCAGCACCTTGAATTCAGACCAGAAGCAAACTGGGCAGCAAGATTTATCTTTCATAATCTCTGTCCTCACCACCTGCCTGATACATTTGCTAAATGCTACCAAGGCTTGGTTGGACCTACCCAAGAACAAAGGTCGACCTGGAAGATGGAGCCATCCATTCCCCCACAGAACATGTGATACTCGGCAAGGTCAAGGGTCACTGACATGATGCTCACATCAAAGACTACAGAGAGGAGAAGATCGCCAGAAGAGATCTCCCACAGCTAGGGAAAGAGGAGAGCAAGGATTAGCCAAGACTTTATAGGCTAGTCGTACAAAGCAAGAGCAGAAATTAGCTACCAGGTATGACCACTTTATAACATCACTCGATATGTAGCACAGACAGACAGAAATGCAATGTGGCAGGAGGTTGGCTTTTATACGAATAATTAACACTCTCTTTTTAAAATAGCATCATTTCAAGATCCCTTGGATGCTATAAAAAGGGATAAGGCTGGATGGACAGAAGGAGATGAGTAACTAGAAAGCTGCCTTCCCCTTCCTTCCATATGAGATGGCCTAGAAAAACAATGTAATAGCTTTTAAATTGGTTTTTGTTCTATTGAGAGTTTAATCGTATTTTAACGTTTTTATGTTTTTAGGGATCAGAGTCCCTATTTATATCTCATTTTTGTAGGCCACCTTGACTCCCAGAGTTGGGAAAGGGTGAGGCAGATAAGTTAAGTAAGCAAATAGATAGCATAACTCTCATTAACCTTGGTCAGAAGTCTGGAAAATAATTTTTTGGACCATAACTCGCAGCACAAACACATGGCAGGGATTTTGAGAGTTGTGGTCTACAGGGAACACACAATAATCGTGTTTCATGGTGCTGGTCTGCTTCTGGACACAGTTCAAAAGGCAAATTATGACCTATAAAGCCTTTTAGGCGCAGGTACAGTTCACCTCAAGCAGTGGATTCTCCTGTATGAGCATGCCCATGTTTTAATATCTTCTGGGGAGGCCTTTCTATTTATCCCTCCAACCTCACAGGAACATCTGGCACTCTTCATAGGAAGCCCTATTAGTCATGGGACAAGCTATACCTGCTGGATCTGTGTCAACTTAAACAAGGCCAATCCACATACCTCTTTTGAATGTTACCTGGGCTGATTGTTACCTTTGCAGTTTGATCTAGTGAGGCTGTAGCGACTCGTGCCATGGGCCCGCCAATGCCACAATAGAGGTCTGTAATGGGAAGGCTGTGTTGTGACCACACGTGGCGAGGTTCTGGATTTTGGACATGGTCAGTCTGCAGCACGCTGAGAAAGAAACAGGTTTGAATCTCTGTTCAGTCACAAAAATGCCTGGGTGTCATTGGTTAAGTCCTGCACTCTCAGTCTCGGAGGAAAACAACGGCATACTTCCTCTGAAGATATCCAACCCCAGGAGAGGGTTGTCATACAAGGGAAATGACACCACCACAACAAATAATACATAGCTTTTAATACATAGCTTTTATTAATCTCTGTATATATTGTTATTTTGAGGCTGTTTTTTTTCTTTGCAGATATTAAAATTATTTTTAAGGAAAGGAAAAATTCTGGGACATCTTTGATCCAGAGGGTGGAGAAAAGGCCCAGGCACATCTTGGACAGCATGGCGGATGCTTGTGCCACACAAATATTTCTGTTGAACAAGAGTTTGGGAGCTGCTCAGGCAGACTGAACAGGAGGGGGCTGTTAGTTGGCAAGGGAAGACATGGGGAGCCATAATTCTTCCTCCTGCATGTCATCAATATAATTTATTTAAATTAAGGGCTTTTGAGGTAGGGAGAGGAGGCTGCCTGTGTTTCTGCACAAGTCGCTGCTCTCGTCTTGTCTCCTTCCAATCAGAAACCACTGGAGGGGCAGGTAATTTTTTACTTAGTGTCTTTGTGATTGATGCCACCGCCTTCTGGTGCACAGAAGAAATGGCCCACTGTGACTGCTTTAGAAATGCCTCTAAGCAAGCAGGCAGGGATGTTTCTCTACAAACAGAGCTTTCGCCACCCTGTTTCTAATGACTATCACCTATTTATTTCTAAAAGTATCTACTGTTTACATTTACATCCCGCTTCTCTTCCACTGAGGCTCCAAGTGGCTTTCCCTGTGTCTGTCTTTAGCCTCACAATAATCTGGTACAGAAGAACAGAGAAAAAGAAAGAGAGAAACTGACCCAAGGCCACCTAGTTTCATGGCTCAGTGGGGACCAAACCTTGGTTTTCCCAGTTCAGAGAATCATAGAGCTGGATGAGAACCCAAGAGCCGTCCAGTTCAACTTAAAGTCTCTGTTGCAAACCATCAAAGGAGGAGACTCCACCATACTCCAAGGCAGCATAGTCCACTGCTGAATAGCTCTTACTGTCAGGAAGTTCTTTCTAATGTTTAGGTAGAGACTGTTCTCCTGTGGTTTGAATTCACTGCTCTGTGTCTTAGGGCCTTTGCAGACTGCCAGAAATAGTGTAAATTGAGTCCACTTTAACTGTCCTGACTCAGTGCTAGAGAATCATGGGAATTATAGTTTATTGTGGCACCAGAGCTCTCGGACAGAGAAGGCTCAATGTCTCAGAAAAAAAATACAATTCCCATGATTCCCTAGCACTGAGCCAGGGTAGTTAAAGTGGACTCAATTTGCACTATTTCTAGCAGTCTGCAAAGGCCCTTAGTTTCTGAGGCAGCAGAAAACAAGCTTGCTCCATCCTTAATATGGCATCCCTTCAAATATTTAAGAATGGTTATCTGTCATCCCTTTACCTTCTCTCTTTGAGGCTAAACATACCCAGCTCCCTAAGCTGCTCTTCACAAGGCTTGGTGGCTTTAGCTGTATGTTTAAAAGACATACAAAAGTTTAAAACAATAAATAAACCAAGGGGGGGTTGCAGACTGCCAGAAATAGTGCAAATTGAGTCCACTTTTAGGGTTAGGCTTAGTGTTAGGGAATCATGGGAACTGTATTTTATTGTGGCACCAGAGCTATTGTTACAGAGAAGGCTCAATGTCTCAGGAAAAAAAAAACTAATTCCCATGATTCCCTAGCACTAACCCTAACTCTAAAAGTAGACTCAATTTGCACTATTTCTGGCAGTCTGCAACAACCCCAAGAAGCCCACAGTCAGGGCTACAGAACCAACAGCCTTTTCCTATCATTGTTCTTCAGTACAACTCAGGGGCATGATGCTTCTAAACCTGGAGATTGCACACTGCCATCAAAATGAGTGGTCAATATGGCCACCATTTGGTTGCTTATGCAGTCATAGGGAACCATTTAGAACAGAACTTCAGACTGCAGTTCACAGGATTCCCACCCTCCTCCCAAGCTAGTTTGATTATGCTGGCTGGAAGACTATGGGATCTCTAGTCCAAAAATGTAATACCCCCAAATTCTGATTTAGAAGTTGTCTTTGCAAAAAGAGCAAAGGAGTTGAGAGAAAGTGCCTGTCATCTCACATCCTGGCTTATTAAAAACATAAGTTGCCAGGAAAATGCTGGCGCCCAGCATGCTCTAAGCCAGGGGATGGCTTTCCAGCACTGTGTTCCCTCAAGCATCTATAAAAATGCTGCTCTAGAGAACAGAACATCCCTGACGGAAACTTCTGGAACAGAGAAGCCTCTTGTTCCTGGAGAAGGAAGCTTATCTCTTCAACCCTATCACCACTGGTGCTTCTCCTGGCATAGTGGAAAAAGCAAGCAGCCAAGGAGGGCATGAGTGTTTTGTGAGATATTCAGCCTTCTCTGTCAGAGCTCTCTAGTGCCACAACAAACTAGAAATCCCAAGAATCCACAGCAATGACTCACAGAGGTTAAAGTGGTGTCAAACCACATTATTTCTGCAGTGCAGATGCAGAGTTATAGAAGTGGACCCAACTTATACCTGTAAAGGTTCCAGACTATCACAAGACTGTCCTTAGCCCCTGAGAGAAAATGGCTGCTGTCATCTGTGAAGGCCAGGCAAGAGAGGTCTTGATAATGTCGGTTCAGGATTGCAAGCAGGTTCCCACTAGATACCTATAGCCAGGAAGAGGTTTTGGTGGTGAGGGGATGAATGAGAGAAATAAAGAGAAGAAATCAGGCACTCCAGAGACCCTGGAACTTTTCCTGCCATTAGAATCAAAATGAACCAAAAATTCCAAATGATTCATGCAAAGACAACCAAAATGTTGAAGTCATGGAGTTGAATCTAAACTAGGAACCAGAGCCTGGGAAGTTACTTTTATTGTATTGGGGAAAATACAGGCTGCCTACTCCTCAAAGGAATTGTTGGCTATTATCGTTTCCTTTTAAAATGCAACATTTTTCAAAAGTAACTGAAATAGTTACTTGGGGGTTACTGTTACTTCCAGGGCTAGAGCAATTTTGGGTGAAGTCAGATTTAGTAGACATCTACTGACTCTGGCTCACTGCACATTTACTTTCAGGGGAATTTAGGAAAGTGTTCCTGTTCAGAAATTTTAATCAAATAAATGTATTTTATGTTCGAAAGAATTTGATGATTCACATGGTGGTGATGAAATGCCTCGTGCTACCATTTTACAACAGTACATTTGTTATTGCCAATTAATGTACCTTTGCCATTTATGAAGGAGTGGCAGAACAGAAAAACAGAAGAGATGAAGGTATGACATGTCGACTCCACAGTTCTGGCTGCTTCGACAAGTCACTGGACAGCTCTAGTATACTGAAGATTCTCCAGAGCCAGACAGATAGCTAAACAAAGGATTTGGGAGGTATCTCTTCAGAATGATATGGCCTGGATCTCAAGCCACTCAGCAGCTGGGAACTAGACTAAAAATTTGTCCCTGCCAATTACCTTTAAGCCCTAAATACTGCAGAGCCTTCAGCTTGGATAGTTTTAATGCTCTACCCATCATCCTTCTTGAATGGGAAATGCTCATGCCAATACCTCTGCTCTTCTCAAGTCAGGCATAGCTGAAAGAATAAAACATGTGCTTCTCTAGTCACTGTACTACAAGGACACTGCAAGAACATCCGTGTGTGTGTGTGCCTTCAAGTTGCCTGTCAACTTACGGTGACGCCATGAATTTCAGAGCATTTTCTTAGGCAAGGGCTCCTCAGAGGTGGTTTGGCCTGTTCCTTCATATCCAAAGTACAGTCCACCTGCCCCATATGTGGATTTGAGGTCACACGGGCGGCAAACTGGGGAGGACAAAATGGTGTGTGCCCAAGGTACACCTGTAGCAGCATGCCCATGGCGCACTTAAAGCAATGTGCACAGGAGTGCACCACCATTAAAATCAACGGGATTTGAGGTCCCATGGTTTTTCCCTTACGCGGGGGGTGGGGGGGCGGTGGAATAGATCCCCTGTGTATACAAAGGGCCCACTGTAGTCTGTTCCACTGTCAAACAGCTTTTACTCTCTGCCAGTTCTTCCTAATGTTGTGTCAGAATCTCCTTTCTTGAGATTTGAATCCAATGGTTCATGGCCTATCCACAAGAACAGCAGCAATGACAGTTCAAGGGACTACACTCCAGGGGCCACCTATGGCCCACATTCCACAGCCTCCCACTGCTGATTTAAACCAATGGGTCACAGCTTCACAGACAGGACACACTACACCTTTTTGCTATCTGTACATCTCTCCTCCAGTACCAGATGTACCAAAAGTGTTGTGTGAAGGTATACAAAGGGGGGGGGGGGACACAGAAGGGAAAGTGGAATAAATAAATCCAGGATGATCATAACCAGAGCAGAAGACATTTCTGAGACTGGGCAGAGGATGGAGCCAATGGTTAGGATCGTGGACACTGCAAGCTTCCTGCACTGAAGGGCTGGATTAGATTGTCTCTCAGGTCTCTTGCAATTCTAAACGTCTGTGAATCCAAAGAGCAGATGGCCAAAATCAGCATCAGCAAATGGACACCTACTGTCTCTTTCTGGATGCAGCCAGGTGGAATGTCTATTGATAGAGGAAGCTTTGGGAAGGCGGGAACCAAACACCAGTTGGGCCTCTCCAGGAAGATGTACAGTTCAGCTTTCCTTCAAAGATAGCCAGGTGGAATGGCTGCTGATGGAAGCAGGTATAGGAGGGAGGAGCCATAAGACCCAACCATGCACATAAATAAGGGGAGGAGTGTCTTCCCCAGATACAGTCAAGTGGAAAGGCTGCTGGTACAAGAAGAAGTTGAGGGCGGCTGGATTGGCAGAAGAGCCACATGGAGTCTGGATCCAACCTGGATGAGAGACCATGGTCCGGCTATCTCATGGCTGCTGACGCCAGCACTTCTGAATATGGCTAAAGAACTGACATATTCTGAGTCAAGCATATGACAATAACACTTCTTTGTCAGAGGCTTTGTTAACTGAGGTTGGCCTGTATTTGAAATCAAAGGGGGCTACAAACTCTTCTCCCCCCCATACATGCTTTCTCAGTTCTCCAAGGAAATAAATGTGCCAGCATTTGGAATTAAATGCATGCAGTACACCTTAACCTTGGGTGAAAGGTTGCCAAGAAAAAGAACCTGCAGCTCAGTGGAGCATGACTCTGAAGGATATAATTTTGGAGGAAGATGAACACACAGTTGGAGGGGAGCGGGAAGGGAAGGATGGTGCCTTACAGCTGGGCAGATGATCTATCACCCAAGACCAATAGTTATAAAGAAATGTCTCATGTCTCCTTCCCTCGGATCCTTCTAAACTGGAGACAGCAGATTCTGAATGCTGGACCTCCTGCATGCAAGGTTTACTAGGCTCAGGGGTGAACAGACTGTGATTGAACTTGGATGCTAATGATAAAATCTACTGTAGTCTGAACATGGGCAAAGCATTTTTTTCCTTTGTATTCAGCAAGGACATTTACAACTATGACTTTCACTGCAGCAAGAAATGGCAGCAGGAAGATGCTGTGAATTTTTTGTTCTCATTTATCCTATTGATCTGAAAAGCTAGCTTGTGAGAACAGCCCCTGCTGACAAGTTATAGCTTAGTCGTCTGAGCTGGATGCCCTGTTTTTTAATCTCCTTTCCTGTCCGCCCCTTTCTGCTGCTCTTCCTGGCTTTGCACCTCTTCAATAGGCTTATTAGGTTTTCAAAGGGGACTTTGGAAGGCAAAGGGGGAACAGATAGTGTGTAAGAGATACAAGCTTCCTCTTCCTTGTCCTTCTGCAAGACACCTAACAAAAAAGGCCCTTCAAATGCCAAGTACACAGGAATTAGGGTGAAGATATCCAATTTAGGACAGACACACGCAGCTCTGAGAATCCAGGATCCCCCCCCCAGCCTTTTCCCTCACTAACAAAATGAAATTAGTTTCTGTGAATTGAGATGAAGGAGGTTCCTGCCCTCTTGTGGTGAGGTCTCCAAATGTTTCGGATATCACTTTATACAGTCCTTTACCACCAGACACACTGGGGCTGATGGAATAGAGCAAAGGCAACCCTTCCCGTCCTGTTTTCTAGTGCCTTACCTCCCAGAGATAGATGCTTTCAGCAATCCCCGCCAAGATGTAAAGACCGTTGGGAGCCGCTGTCAGGCAGGACACCAGGCCAGGGCATATGATCTTCTGTTGGAGCTGGTCCTAGAGAGGCAAGAGAAAAAAATAGTTGGAGGTATTAGGATGCACTCAAACTACAATGGAACACACTCCTTTGGAGTGTGGTGGAGTCTCCTTCTTTGGAGGTCTTTAAACAGAGACTGGATGGGCATCTGTCGGGGATGCTTTGATTTTGAGTTCCTGCATGGCAGGGGGTTGGACTGGATGGCCCTTGTGGTTTCTTCCAGCTCTATGATTCTATGATACTAAGTGTTTCAAGATCACAGAAACACACCTGGCAGATATCTGAAATTTGGGGTGATGAGCTTCATTGAGGATGGGCAGTAACAGGTAGAGCACATTGTCCTGCAAGCAAAAGATGCCATGCTCAAACTGTGACACTTCCAGTCAGAAATGTGGGATGGTGTGATGCTGTTTACCAAGCAAAATCTTACACACCCTATCTATGCATCCATCCATCTGAA
>CM034716.1:6844874-6877971 GCA_020142125.1 Phrynosoma platyrhinos
TTGTAGGTGAGAGAGTGTGACTTAAGCAAGATCACCCAGTGAGTTTCCAAGGCTGTGTGTAGTGCATGGTGTTGACATTTGTGGTGGACTAGGATTCTAGGAGACCAGGGTTCGAATCCCCACTCAGCCATGGAAACCTACTGGATGACCTTGGCCAATCCAGCCTCTCACCACAGAGGAAAGCAAAGGCAAACCTCCTCTAAACAAATTCTGCCAAGAAAAGCAAGTGATACGCCATAGGGGTTGCCATAAGTTAGCAAAGGACTTCAAGGCCCTCAACCACAACAACAGAACCTACCAACCTGTTTAAAATAAAAGGCCATTTTTCTGAGCCACATTGAGATCAGTGTATGTTTTTAGACTCTACTGAATCATCAGAAACTTCACAGCTTATATTTTAAGAAACTTTTCTTAAATAGGCCAAGCCTTTGGCTATTAGCATTTCATATCAGGAACGAGGATGCTTTTGCTATGCCCCCACCCCACCAATTTTAATAAGAATAAAAAATAAGGATTTCCATACTGGGGAAATCCTTAGAAATGTAATCAGAGTACATCCGAGAGAGAGAGTGAAAGTAGGAGGTTTAAGGCGATTATAGCTGGAGAAAGGGAGAGAAAGACACACTTCAGAGTAGTGAAGTATATTCCAGGAGAAAAGCTGAAAGAGGATATAGAGCCCCCTGGGGAAGATGAACAGCACTCAGGATGCCTGGCTGCTTAAAGGGCTTGATTTTTAAAAATCTCTTTCAGCAAAAGAAAATAGGAGCGAAAGAGCAGCTGCGCACTCCAAACCATGTGTGGAAAGATTATTTTATCTTTCTATAGCACTCTTTCTTTAAAATCTTAACAGTGTAAGGCTTTACTGTACTAAAGTCCTTTTCCAAAGCAGCTTCATCCAAGCTACATTTCTGGCCTTAGTTTTTCCATTGATAATATTATGGGGATATAATAATATGGTTCCTAATAGGAAGGTCATCTAGGGAAGTCTTCTTCTGGGGGTGTTCCCAGAAGTGTTCCTATTGTGAAATTTAAATGAATGATCTTAAATATTGTGTTTAATGCCATTTTAACTGTCAGTTTTGTAGCTTTTTAACTGTATTGTGTTTTTTAGACTGTAAGCTGCTTTGGGTCCCAGACTTGGTAGAAAAGTGAGATAGATATCAATATAATAATGATGATGATGATGATAATAATAATAAGAGAAAGTGTCATGGAGAGAAATAAACTAAGGTCGAAAACACACTGCAGAAATAATCCAGTTTGAGACTGCTTTAACTGTCCTGGCTCAATATGAGGGAATTCTGGGAACTGTAGTTTTGTGAGACATTTAGCTGTCTGAGAGATCTGGTGGTGCCACAATAAACTACAATTCCCAGGATTCCCTAGCACTGAGCCAGGGCAGTTAAAGCAGTTTCAAACTGGATTATTTCTGCAGTGTGTTGCATGGAGCTGCAGCACTTAAAAGTAGTGTTAAAAACTGCATTATTTCTACAGTGCAGATGCACCCTTAAGATTCAAAACACACTGCAGAAATAATCCAGTTTGAGACCACTTTAACTGCCCTGGCTCAGTGCTAGGGAATTCTGGGAGCTGTAGTGAGATATTGAGCCTTCTCTGTCAGAGCTCTGGTGCCACAATAAACTACAGTTCCTAGGATTCCCTAGCATTGAACCAGGGTAATTAAAGCCATCTCAAACTGGATTATTTTCACAGTGTGTTTTGGACCGAAGAGAATTAAAGCTGCATCTATACTGTAGAAACAATGCAGTTTTTGACCCCACTTTTAAGTGTGGCAACTCCATGCTAGGGAATCCTGGGAGTTGTAGTTTTGCCTTTCGCCATCTGTGCCCAAGGGGCCTGGTGCCTCACCCTGCTACAAATCCCAGGGTTCCCCAGCATGGAGCCATGGCAGTTAAAGCGGTGTCAAACTGGATTACGTCTACAGTGTAGATCAGTGATTCCCATACTCTGGTCCTCCAGGTCTTTTGGACTTGAACTCCCAGAAGCTCCAGCCTACTTGGAATTCTGGGGAGGAATTCTGGGAGCTGAAACGCAAAACATCTAGAGAACCAAAGTTTGGGAATCATTGCTATAGATGCACCTTTGGCTCTCCATCAGCTGAGGCCGCGCATGCGCGTAGCTCTCCCATTCTGAGTGCGCGCATGCGCGTCCCCATTTAGTTCTGAGTGCGCGCGTGCGCGTTCCCTCACCTTCCTCTGGAGCTCCCAGGCGCCCACAAAGGCCTTCCCAAGCTGGGCCCCGAGGAGATGTTCCCCGCCGAGCAGCGCTAGGCCTCGAGCGGCGCAGCAGCCCCCGCGGTAGCCGGCCACCGACGCCCCGGAGCCTACTTCCCACACCGAGCAGCACCCGCCGCTGCCGCCTCCGGTCCCAGGCGAAGCCTCGGCCGCCGACACCACCGCCACTTCCACAGGGCCGCCGGCCGCCGCCATTTTGTCCCCCTCACGCCCAACTGCGCATGTGCGGCCGCCGCCGCCGCTTCCGTTCTATCCCACAGAAAAGGAACTTAAACAAAGTGGAGGCCATAGAGGGGAAACTCATAGAAGGGACTTCCGGTTTCGCTTTCGTTTTATAAAGCGGAAACCAAAGCAATGGAAGTTTCCTCGTGTGTTGTACTCTTATGTAATGATATGTATTATTATTTTTATCATGATCATCATCCCGCCCTTCTTCCAGGACTGAGACTCAGGGCGACTTACAACATTAAAAAACAATGCAATTAAAAACATATAAAAATAGTACATTTAAAATAGAATTAAATGAATACAATAATTAAAACCAGTTACATGCTAAAATATCAAATAGTATCAACTTAAAATGCTTTAAAACAATATAGTACCCCAGGCCACTTGTATTTGGTTATTTTCCTTTATTTTGTACTGTGGTGGGTTGGTTTTTTTTAATATGGGTAACTCGTTTTATTTAATTATGCCATCTTGTAGCACTTTTTATCACTGTATTGTATAGTTTTATGTTTAATATTTCATACGTTTTTTCCTCAGGGGAGGTTTGCCATTGCCATCCTCTGAAGCTGAGAGAGTGTGACTCGCCCAAGGTCACTCAGTGGGTTTCATTGGCCGAGTCGGGGATTCGAACCCTGGTCTCCCAGTATCCCAGTCCAACGCTCAAACCACTACGCCATGTTGGATTTTATACCAATTAATTTTTGAATACCAATTATTATTTTTGAAATAGTGTCTGAGAATAAGCAGGCATACAATCCAAAACATATCTGTATGCGCATACAGAGGGAAGGAAAAATGAAATATTAAATATAAATTTATACAATAGTTATTGAAAGGTGCTACAAGACCTTCCCTCTGTATGCGTATAAGATATATTATAGATTGTGTGCCTCCTTATCCTTCAAAAATTATTAGTACTGAAAAATTAATCATTAGTATAAGAGCCAGCGTTGCACAGTGGTTTGAGCATTGGAGTATGGCTCTGGAGGCTAGGGTTCAAATCCCAGCCATGGAGACCCCCAAGTCACACCGTTTCAGCCTCAGAGGAAGTCAAAGACAAAACCCCACTGAAGAAGCTTGCCAAGAAAACCATATCATAGGTTTACCAAAGGGTCACCTTAAGTCAGAAACGAAGGCATACAACAACAACACCTATTTTTGGTGATTGTACTTGAAAAGCGCAATGATCTGTGACTGTACAATAAAGATTGATTGATTGTAAAGTGCCTTGCGAATTGATGGCACTCTATGAATAAACAGTAATAATAGCTAGTCTGGATGATGGGGGATGTATTCCCGGATAGGAGAAGCCACTGCAAGACTTTGTGCACAGGACAGAGTTCGGAAAGGTTACTTTTGGATCTTTAATTGCCAGACCTGACTAGAGAGGAACTAGTAGTTGGCTTGAACCAATGGCTGAACTGATAGATTGGGACAAGCCATAGGGTTGAACCAATTGCTCAATGACCAATTAACATATACCATAGGTAAACCCTACAGATTCCATGGCTCTCCCATTGCTGCTACTAGCTAAGGTTCAAATCCCCACTCGGCATAAAAAATCCTTGGGTGGCCTTTGGCAAAATACACTCAGTCTCAGAAGAAAGCAATGGCAAGCCCCCTCTGAAGAAATCTTACCAAGAAAACCCTGTGATAGGTTCTATCACCTTAGGATCACCATAAGTCAGAAACAACTTGAAGGCCAACAACAAAGCATATTAAAATTTAAAAGATCTGCATTCTCTCCCCCTTTAGCCCAGCAAATTTCCATCTTTAAAAGATGCAATTAATTAATGCTCTCAGCTCTCCCAAAGACAAGACAAGCCACATCCAAGCTATCAATTAACTTAAATCTTTTATTGGTTATTACCTTCTTTAGTCACCTCTGTAAACTTGTAGCAGTACAAAAATATTTTTCTTTTTCTTTGCATTACAATGCATTTCAGGAGATGACAGTGGAGGGAGGAAGCAGTCTGCCCCCAGCCTCCGTGCAACACATTTAGTTGTACCAAGGTCCAGCAAAGGGAACCAATAATATTAGACAGAGAGGGCCTAAAAAACTATAACAGAGAACATAGGCGCACGCTGGCGTTACAGTAACAAGGTGTTGTAAAAGGTCTTAACAGAAGGGGAGAAGGAACTCTTGGACTGTTAAACATGACACGCAACAGGCAACGGTCAGTAGCTTCCATGTAAGAAGCCAGCGCAGGCAAATGCAAGTGGCGCATAGTCCTTTACGCAGTTGTTATAAGGTGCATCGTTAGATGATCAAAGAGGTCACACGAGGAGAAAGATATTTCCAGAGCAGAACTGGCAATTGAGATGACAGAGCACTGTGAACCTTGACTAAGCAGATCTATGGGGAAAAGGGAACTGAGCTTGGCTAAACTCCAGGATGGAGGGAGTATGTTCTTTGGAATAAAAAGGTCCCAGGACACCTCACTTGCTCCAGTCCTATGCATGAATGGAGAACATGGAGGAATACAACAAACTGAGCTCCAAAGGAGAGAAGTGGGTTTGCTTGGATGAAGCTGGGAGGCTTGGTCATGGATTTTAAAGAGAAACCAAAGGGATGGGGTTGGAGAAAGATATTTCCTCTTCCAAATGGGAACTTGCCCCTGAACATTAACTCCCTTTGTATTACCAAGATAGCAGAAACAGGGAGTTGCATTTCATGTACTAACTGCCCCTCGGAGAATAAACAAAGCCAATTGTGAATTGCGGGGATGTTCGGTGGAACTGCTTGCTCTTTCTATATAACAGTATAGAGTTTGGGCTGACTGTATCGACACTCAGGCATTTTCAACAAGTGTAGGTGAGTGTCCAAAGTGTGACTGCTGTTCATCTGAAGCTTCTAAGCAGCCCTTAGTTCAGAAATGGAGAAAGCTTATTTTGAGATTACAGTTCCCAGAATCCCCAACCCAGCACAGCCCCAAAAGAAATTCCCTGCCACTTGCTCAGAATCTAGCTATTTTGATTGGACTCTCTCATCCATCATCCCCACAATTTGGGTTTTACAGAAAATATGAGATGCCCACTCAAGGTTTTGCCAGTTGAGCATAAATCACAGCTCAGCACGGTCAGGAAGACAGTGGCTTCATGCAAAAGCCGCATCGCTCATGCTCACCTCTTTTTCTCCCAGTCACAGAAAACATTGATCAAGACTATGCAGAAAATACAGATTTAAAAACAAAAACAAACCAGGAAGGTCTCCATTTCAAGCATCCAGCTGCAAGTGGGGAAGTAGGCCCACCTGAAAGTTCAGCCAGCAAGCTAGTCCATCTCGTTGTCATCATCTGTGACACTCTGACCATTCATGGCTGGAGAGTCATAAGGACCCTGGGATAGGTCTTCAAAGTCATGGCTGGTGGCAGGAGAGATTATGTCCGGACTTGTGTCACAGGACTCGGTGCTCTGCTCCGAGGTAGCAATGGTTGTGGCCGTGCTTTTGGGGATCGGGGTGAAGTCGTCATCCTCCAGGATGGGAGATTCATGAATATCTGGAAAGGAGAAAAGGAAAAGGACAGAGGAAGAGCATTAAAAAACTCAAGGGCAAAGTGGAAAGGGTAAGGTGCTTGGCATCAACTGTCTGACTGAAGAAAGGTATTTGCTCAGTCTTGACCTAAGCTGATATATGTAATGCAAGAGAACTAAAACCAAGCTACAGGTATGACAATTCTACAAGGCATTGAGATATCTGTCTGTTCTACTCTTTCAGCCTCAGCTTTCTTCAACCTGCAATCTTCAACCTACTTAATTTGGACCGACTTAATAGACTGAGCAAGGATTGCAAAAGAGATCGCATGATCTAGAAGAGGTTGCTGGACTCCAACTCCCATCCTACCAAGCCAGTGGAGGGCCACAAACCTCTGGAGGGCCACACCTTCACCAGAACTGAATCACAACCACTTAATGTGTGATGTGTTCTATAATGTGTTCTAAACAACCTTACATAACATGTTTTGTTTTGTTTTTCATTAATGATTGATGCTATTACTAATTGTACAGCAATGTTTCTGAGAGAAAAAGAGAACTTCAAACTGAGCATACTCACTGCTAAATGCATCTGGATACTGTTTTGCTAGCTTTCCTTTCAGAGTCCTGCAAAGAACAAGAAATGTACCAGTGGTATAATGGTAAATTCCGAATGTCATTGCAACAGTCCCCAGAGCCAAGCCAGAAAGATGAGCACAAGAACGTTGGCCACAGAGCTGATCTCTATCAAGAAACCAGTTCTAAAAGAGGAATATCTTATGTAAAGATAATGCGACTTAATTACCTTTTCCAAGACCAACCCAACCCCAAATACTTCCCACTGAAAATGAGATAGTTATTATAAGGATTGAAACCAAAGTCTCTTTCAAATTAACACAATTAGAGCAGTTTGATAATGCTTTAATTGCCATGGCTGCATCCTGTGGAATCAGGATTTGTAATTTGGTGAGGAACCAGAGCGCTCTGGCCAATAATGCAAAATATCTGAGGAAACCAAACACTCAGGATTCTACAGGATGGAGCCACAGCAATGAAAAGTGGTATCAGAGTACTTTAACTATGTAGTGTTTTAATATTTTAATGTTTTCTTTTTTCATTTTGAGATCCTCTGGAGAGAGCTTTCTCTGAGGAAGGGAACAGAGAAGTAAGGTTCAGCTAAAACCCTGAAAGAGGTGGGGGCGAAAAGCAAAAGTGGATGGAGAAGCAAACCCACCTGATTCTCCGGAAGATACTGTCCAAGTCCTTCTTCATCTCCACCAGTGTCCGGGTGTGGTGGAGAAAGCGTTCATTCATCTGCTGCATGCGGACACCAGACAGGTTATTGAAATTGAGCAGCATCTCATTGGTTTTCTCAAACCGGTCAAGCCTAGGACAAAAAAGGAAGTGGTTTGTCTAGACTGGCACAAAAATGCTGTATGCACTTCCCAAGGTCCTTTGGTTAAAGATCCTGGAATTTGAGTCAAGCCAATTACTTTTGTGGGCTACAGTTTCCTGAGTCTCCTAGCCATCATGGAAAAAGACACGGATGGAGGTAGAATTCAGAGACACTTGTGTTAGTCTGGGATATCAGTATGCAAAAGGGATCTTGTAGCATCTTTGAGACTAAATGTGCAAAGGAAGTTGTAGCCTATAAGCTTTCGTAGACTTTGTCTACTTCTGCATCTTAGGAAGTAGACCAAGTGTACAAAAGCTTATGCTACAACTCCTTTTGCACAGTTAGTCTCAAAGGTGTTGTTACATAATCCATTTGCATAAAGACACTGATGTTGCATCCTTGAAATTCAGATCTCGAACTACAACTGGCTCCAAACTACAACTGGAATCATGGGTGTACCTGAACTGGTAAATCAAATATCAAGACAGCCACACATTAAAAGCTTTAGCAAGCTATGTGATGAGGCAGCCAAGCGGACAACTCTGTTCCCTGGCTGATGCTTATTTTGGATTCAGAGAACAAAAAGGTCTGGCTTGCCAGGTACTGTCAATACCTGGCTTGACAGAAGCATACCCAGAGGGATTAATCTCTGTGGCCTATTCCTCTCAGTTGTGTTCACAAGCTAAAAGCTGCCCATTTTAAAAACCTTGTTGATAAGTTCACGCCGGCTGGTTCTGTGACAGGAGAGACAGAAGCGGAATAAATAAAAAGGAGGCAGTTCCCATTTCTCTGGAGATGACAGTGAAAGACAGGGAAGGTTAATGCAGAACGTCAGGAAAATGAAGGGAGAGGAAAGCAAGGACTAGGGCAAATAGAAATGTGAGGCAGAAATTTCCTGATGCTACATTTTTTTTTTCATGGAAAATTTCCCACACTTTATATATGTGTGCGTGCTTATCCACAGTCTGGATTGTTGTATTGCAATCAATCACATTAAATGGGCTAAATGCAAGATATTAAGTCCTAGATATTATTCTAAGTAGTCAAGCATTGACAAACCCTAGTGTTCAGAGGACTAGACTAACAGATGACTGCACTACTAACCGTGTTCCTAGTTCACAAAATTTGTGAGCACAAGTAATTGAGACACAATAAAATACATTTCCTGTGCCCACAGACCTGCATCCCATCCTTTAAGTAAAATTCAACTACTTGTCCTGAATCAGTATTTTCACAACTTGAAATGGAACTAATAAATAGTGCCAAGAGGGGTGTTATGCATCTGGAAAGCACCATTATGTACATCATCTACTGATCTGTACTAGAGTTACAACTCAGTAAAGAGTTTATTTAAATTTTAATATATCAAGTACAATGCTTTTCAAATATGTTTCCTAAAAAAGATGTAGATTTCAAAGATATAGCTGTGTTAGTCTGTAGAGTCAGTATGTAGAGAGATCTGGTAGCATCTTTGAGACTCACTGAAAGAAAGAAGTTGGCAACATGAGCTTTTATAGATTTAAATCTACTTCCTTAGATGCATCTGGAAGTGGACTTAAGTCTATGAAAACTCATGCTGCCAACTTCTTTCTTTCAGTGAGTCTCAAAGATGCTACCAGATCTCTTTACATACAAAAAAAGTAGTCATTCTTAGTTAACCCCCCTGAACACTTACATATTCTTCTGAGCCAGAATGATGGCATTGACATCCTCCGAGTTCACCATGCTGAGCACTCGGCTGCAAAAGACGCCCGAGGCGGTGGGCTCCATCATCTGAGGGGCTCACAGCCTGTCAAGAAAGGCCAAGGTGGAAAAAGGATGAGCGAGGAGTCAAGGGAGCTCTCTGCATCAGCTTCAAAGAACCAATGTTGGCAATTGTGATGCACCCAGAGGAGAAAGACATTTGAGAGAGAGAAGGGAGGTGTTCTTAGAATGAAAATGCTGCCAGAATTAGCCTCACAAGTAAGCTAGCCAAGCTGCACCCTGCTTTCTCCACGTCACCGTAGAATCAAATCCCAGAAGTTTTTAAAAACCAAATCCCCAGTGAACCAAAGATAATCATTGGTTTGGCATGCCAATGTGGGAAATCAGAAGAAAAGAAAGTTACTTTTTGGAACTACAGCTCCCCAAATGCTTCATTTGCCAACCCTGTAAAGTGTGACCTTTCTGACCTGCAAATAAGGGACATCTTCCAGCCCTGTAAGGGACAAGCTTTCAGACTCCTCACATCAGGGACACTCCTTATTATAAGTGATGCCTCTCAGCCTCATGAGGGACATCTTTTATAATAAGGGACATTTTCAAGCCCCATAAGGGACCAGTTTCCTGGGCCTCAAATAATGGGCATTCCTTATAATGAGGGACTTATGTCAGCCCCATAAGAGAAAAGCTGCCTTATAATAAAGAACATCTTCTAGCCCCATAAGGGACAAGCTTCCTGGCCCTGAAATAAAGGACATCCCTTATAAACAAAGGACAGTTGCCAGTCCCATAAGGGACAAGCTTTCTGACCCTCAAAGAAGGGACACCTCTTATAAAAGAGACCCAGCATGGCATAGCGATGAGTTTGATCCTGGAGACCAGGGTTCGAAACCCCGCTCGGCCATGGAAACCTATTGGGTGGCCTTGGGTGAGTCACACTCTCTCAGCCCTCTTAGTTTTGGGCAAACATTTTACTTCTTTACTGTAAGAGCTGAGAGCCAGCGTGGTGCAGCGGTTTGAGTGTTGAGCGACGACTCCAGAGGCCAGGGTTCGAATCCCCACTTGGCCATGGAAACCCACTGGATAAACTAGAGCGAGTCACACTCTCTCAGCCTCAGAGGAAGGCAAAAACCCAACAGCCCTGGACTTGTAGGCACACAACAATAATCAGATTATAACAACCTGGCAACCTTATTTATGGCAGGCATCCCAAAATGGTCTGGTTCCCCCCCCCCAACCCCTTTCTTACCCCAAAATGTACCCCTATTAAAAGCTAAGAAACTCCTCCCACAACGCAAGTTCCCCACAAAATAAGCTCCGCCCACATTGGGTCTCTTAGTCAGAATGACCCCCCCATGATAGGCCCGCCTCCCAGGAGGCAAAGCCCCTCCCTCACGATCCCAAAGCCACGCCTCCTCTCCACTATACCCAATGGTAGAGAAGCCCCGCCCCCTCCTCCAAGGCCCCACCCCTTGAGGCAACCGTTGCGGGCAAGACCCCGCCCCCTCAGCCCCAACGGCCGCCGAGGCCCCGCCCACCGCCGTACCTGAGGGGAGTTTTTCCAAACCAGCGGTTCACATGCCTGAAGGGAGCGCAAGCGGAGGGAGGCAGAGACTGAGGTGGGAGAGAAGGACCATCGGAGAGAGGCAGCGCTCCCCACTCCCGTCGTCGCCTCCCATAGGCACAGGCTCACTTCCGGGTAGGGGCGTGGTGACGTAAGGACGTCGCGCCGACGCCGTGCGTGTGTGGTGCGTGCGGGGGGGGAGCGAGGGTTACCTTGGCAACAAGGCCTGCTTCCGCGTTCCTCCTGCGATCCCGCCCTTGCCGTGTTGTGATTGGTGGAAAGGTGGGCGGGTGCGAAGGTTTGATTGGTGTAACCGTTGAGGGTGGAAAATTTTGATTGGTGGAAAAGTGGGAGATGACCCCGCCTCTCTTAGAGCTCGACTGGTATAAAAAGGGAACGCTCGGGTTCCTGGGCATGGGCAGAATGTGGTTGTTTGGGGGCGGCCAGGTAGGGCTCCTGAGCATGGGTAGAGTGCCTCTTCTGCCACTCAGGCGATTGTAGGGGGAAAATAACTACTTATTCAGGGCCTGTGAACATGTGCAGAGTGCATTTCTTTGCCTCCAGGCGATAATAAGGGAAGAATAAACTCCCTTTCAGTGCTCCTGAGCATATTCAGAGCGCCTCTCCTGCCACCCAGGCAATTATAAGGGAAGAATAACTCACATTTCAGGGTTCCTGGGCATGTGCAGAGTGCACTTCCTTCCACAATAGTTCATAACAACAGTAATGACAATTAATTACTTCCTAACCTCATGGTTGGAATGTAGGGTATGCCCTGGAAAAGGAGGACCTCTGGTCACCCTGGGGACCTGTCATGGCATTTTCTGAGGCTGAGATGGTGTGACTCAGCCCAAGGTCACCCATTGGGTTTCCATGGCCAATGGGATTCGAACCTGTCTGACTCCCAAAGCACTCCTCCTCCCTGGCTCTCATTAATATTTTTGAATGCGTTCAAAAGTTATTTACTATTAATTATCAAATTATTATTATTACTATTATTATTATTTGAAACAGTACCTGAGAGTAAGCCCAATAGAGGGGAAAGTGCCTGGAAGTGAATCACATATTTATGAACCAAAAGTCCTCTCAAACCCTTTTGTGTGTGGCATGCTGGTGATGATAATTCAATATGATTGATCTTTATTGTAGCTCTTTGTATTTTCTTATTTGTAGGCTACTTTTCATGCCTGAAATTGTAAAGAGGAAAGTTGGAAAATGGACACAAAACACCCTGCTGCCTGTCTGAAGAGAGGAAATCTCAAGCATTGAACCTTTTCCCAGTTAATATATAACTTGATTCTCTCTGTGAGTATGTAATCGTGAGTTTGCATATTTGTTTAAAAACCTAGGAAATTGATTCCCTCCCCAGATCAGGGCAAAGGTCTCTCCATGACTTTTCTCCAGAAGCCATGAAGGGAACAGGCTCTGGCTTTTTATTTTATCTTCTTGCAGAGCTCCGAGGTGGACTGTCTCTGAATCAGGAGGATCCATTGTAGGCAATAGTCAGGCCTTAAATAAATAGGCCCTAAAGGACCTAAACTCCCCTCCCATCTGTCCCAGCCAGTGGGGAAGGTTGATGGGAGTTGTAATCCAAAAACCACCCCATGAAGGGCTATGTTCTTGCCCTTTCTATACTAACAGATCTAAAAAACAGGGTCAGGAAACTTGTAGTTTTGGAATTCTGACATGTTTCTTCTGGATCCTAGAAGGGTACCATAAAATTGAAGTCAATTTAATAACAACAACAACACTAATAAGACAGCATGGTGTAGTGTTGGAATAGTCATCTGGGGACCAGGGTTCAATTCCCAACTTGGCCATGACCCCCCCCCTTTGGCAGGTCACACTCTCTCAGCCTCAGAAGAAGGCAAAGGCAAACCTTCTCTGAATAAATCCTGCCAAGAAAACCCTGTGATAGGTTTGCCTTAGGGTCCCCATAAGTCAGAAATTATTTGAAGGCACACAACAACAACAACAACACCCTGCGTTGCCATGACTCACTCCTACAGAGTCCTGGGATTTGTAGTTCGGTGAGGCACCAGAGCTCTCTCAAGCAAACCAGGCTGAATACCTCACCAAGGTACAGATCCCAGGTTGGAGCCATGGCACTTAAAGTGGTGCCAAAGTGCTCTAATTTCTGCAATGTGGATGCATGCAATGTCAACTTCTTCCTAACTCTTGTTTCTTTCCCTTTAAGAGGCTTCTGATGCAAAAGGAGGTGGAGGTTAGTCTGTTCAAGCTTTGACAAGCAGCTGATCCAGCCTATCCACTTGGTTGCCTGCTGTCAGCTGAACTTATGGGGGGGGGACGAGGAAGGGGGTGGAAAAAAGGGGTAATTCCTGGGTCCAGGTGAGTGTTTTGCAAAAGGGAGGAGATCTTAGAAGCGGGTACCCAGGAGTGAGCCATTGCAACAACAGCTGGGACTTTGTAGCCTTTTAATGCTTGGCTTGCTTCCTGCCTTAAACTTTCAGCCCCCTTATTTATTTTGCAAAAGTGTGGGGGGGGGGGGGGTCTATGCACTGACGTTGGAGCTAAAAGTGTCTGCCTTCCAGAAGATACCAAAAGGACTAGCATTTAGAGCTGGGCTGGGTTTCCAATTTTAATTTTATTTATTTTGCTCAAATGCCTAGGAAGCTTTGAGGATTTAAAAGCTGAAAGCTCAGCCAAGGGAGATGTTATTGTGTGCGTATAATTGAAAGCTAGCCCTAACCACTCTCTCTTCTCCTCCCCTGTTAAATCCATCTTTAAATCGTCCTTTCCATTCCTGGTACAGGATTCTTCCTCGCTTTCTGCCTATTACATATTATTTGCCTGCAAGCTTTGCACTCCAGGTGAATGCAGAATTTTAGGAATTTGCAAGTTGCTGTGTCCTTCTGGGTTGCTCCGTCTGATCTGTGAAAAAGCTTTTTGTCATCATCAGTCAGTCTCCTAGTCCTCAAGGTGCCTGCAAAAGGCTGCCTGCTCTTTTGGGGTTTGCCAAAGATTTATTTTTTACATTTCTTCTGTGTCTTCTAAATTTCTTCTACATCTTGTACATTTCCTCTGTATCTTCTACATTTTCTCTGCATCTTCTACATTTCTTCTGCATTTTCTAAATTTCTTCTGCATCTTCTAAATGCCTTTTGTATTGTCTACATATCTTCTTCATCTTCTAAATTTCTTCTGTGCCTCAGTTTCTTTTACTCCAGGATCTCCCAAAATCAGCTTCCAAGTAAAAGCATCGGGGGCATAGATGGGTGCAAATGAGTTGTTATTTTTTGTGTTTTGTTATATGCCTTCAAGTCATCTTGACTCTAAGGTAAGCTATCATAGGGGTTTCTTGGCAAGTTTCTTGAGTTTCCTCTACAGTTGATTATGACAAGACATTCATGTCAAGGGACTATTTTACCTTTTTTTCTTGAGATAAGGATTGCCATTGCCTCTGAGTCTAAGAGAGTGTAACATGCCCAAGGTCACCCAGTACATAGCCAAGCTGGGATTTGAACCTTGGTCTCCAGAGAAGGACAGCAATCCCCTAATCCCATCTTGCAGATGCTAAGATTTGTTCAGAGAAGGTTTGCCATTGCCTTTCCTTGAGGCTAAGAGAGTGTGACTCCCCCAGAGTCTGGCTGAGCTGGGATTTGAAACCTGGTCTCCAGCGCCGTAGTCCAACACTCAAACCAGTATGCCATACTGGCTCTCTCAAGTCATTTCTGACATTGGTGAACCTAAAGCAAAATTTTCATGGGTTTTCTTGGCCAGATTTGTCCAGAAGGGGTTTGCTATGGCCTGCCTCCCTCTGAGGCTGAGAGAATGTGGCTTGTCCAAGGTGGGTTTCCATCGCTGAGTGGGAACAAAAATCCACTCCCCCCCCCCCCCCCCCCCCGCTATCTGAACCTAACCAAGCCCACAGGGTTGTGTTCCTTCCTTCTCCCAGCTTTTCGGACCCAAAAAGTTTGGGGTAAAAATCTTGGCTTTTTAAAATTATCGGCTTCTTGCATCTCACCTGGCTAGTGTGACATCTGACTCTGGGGAGATCCTAGAAGTGCTCAATGTGATGCAGGCCCTGACCCGGCCAAACCTGTTTCTCTGGCGGAGTTGTCTTCATCACAGCCTGAGCTGTTTTGTTCTATTTGCTGGCGATTCATCAACCCACACTCGCTGAAGGCAGTTTCAGGGCTGGTAGGGAATTTGCACTCGCATCTTCTCTCTTGGTGTGACAGAACTAGAACTTGCTAGGATCCCTTTGGTCTCTAGGTAATGCTTCCTTTGGAAAAAACTGACTGACAACAACAAAGCAAGTTGTGACTTAAGGCCTGGTTTGTGAACTAGCAGGGACATGCTCTGTTCTAAACTCAAAGCTTGGAGGTCTGGTTTGTCTGGTGATGGTTGTTGTTGTAGTTGTGTGCCTACAAGTTGTTGTTTTTTTTTTTTACTTTTGGCAGCCCTGAGGCAACTCTGTCATTGAGTTTTCTTGGTTTTCTTGTCCAGAGGAGGTTTGCCTTTGTCTTTCTGTGAGAGGCTGAGAGCATGTGACTTATCCAGGATCACCCAATGGGTTTCTGTGGTTGTGGGGATTCGAACCCTGGTCTCCCAGAGGCTTAGTTCTTTTGTGTGTGGTTGTGTGTATAGGTTTTCATCTCCCTTTCCTCTCTCTCTGTCTCTCTCATATCTCAACTTTTAGCTTGCAGGCTCATAGAGGGCAGAGATTCTCGCCTCATCCACACTACAGAAATAATCTGGTTTGACACCACTTTAATTGCCCTGGCTGAATGCTATGGAATCCTGGCAATTGATTATTCCTGGATTTGATTAATATATTCCTCTAGGAATCTCTAGATCCTCCAGCATGGTTTTGAATCAACCTGGAGGACTGTCCTAGAGTAAAAAAACCTTCTCTAGGCATTTGTAGGTCCGCCAGTGCAATTCTATGATCAACATCTGGTGGGTGTTGACCATAGAGTTATATCAGAGGACCGAGAGAGTCCTAGAGAAAATGCTTCTCTAAGCATTTGTAGGTGCACCAGGGCTCTTTACTTCTCTCTTCCTTGCAGCTCTGCTGACCTTGCTGGCGCCATGGCTTCCAAAGGAGAAGGGGTGGATGACATTTCTCTGGACTGGGCAGGCACCAGCATTGTCGACTTGACCTCCCCAGAGCTGGAGAAGGCTAACCCCTCCCTGATAGACAGCGGGGAAGATTTCGAAGTCCTGGACAATGATGAAGATGGAGACGAGGACTTGAGCGGACTCCCCCCTCTGGAGGACGTGCCACCCAGCAAGACCAAAGAAGATGGGGCGGGAGATGCACCCAACACCCCTGCAGAGGAGGAAGGCTCTGAAGCGACCCAAGAATGGCTTGATGTATTAGGTTAGGTTGATATATTAGGTTAGAGCGAGGGGAAGGAGGCAATTATTTTGGGACCAAGGCTGATTTCCCACCCAGCCTCACAACAACACTTGGTGTCTGCACAATGGCACAATGCTGTCCTGCTAAGGCAGGTGTCAGCAACTACACAGCAGGATAGCATAGCCAGGTTTTGAACCCACAACTTTTTTGGCTGTGTTTTGGCCTCTTTATTCCCCTTGTCAAGGTTCTTGTGGGGTGGACAAACCCAACAACCCCATTTGGGGATGGTTTGGAGGCATTTCGGCCACTTGGCAAAATTGCCCTGAAAGGCACAAAAAGGAAAGTTTTAAAGTGGGGAAGATTTCTTTCTGCAAAATCCAAACTTTCTTCCCCTTCACCAGCTGCATCTGCACTGCAGAATTAAGGCAGTTTGACACTACTTTGACTGCCATGGCTCCATTCTATGGAATCCTAGGATGTGTAGTTTGGTGAGATGCAGGAGGTCTCTGAGAGTGAAGGCTAAAAATATCACAAAACTACTAATTTCAGAATTCCATAACTTTGAGACATGACAGTTAAACTGATATCAAACTGCATTATTTCTGCAGTGCAAATGCAACCTTTGTCAGGCCTTTGCCTTGGTTGCAGTTAACAATAGAGAAGCCATGATTTTGCTCATTTCTTCTTCAGGAGGCTTTTATTTCTGAGGGGAAGGACTTAGGATCGCAAAAGGGGTCCAGGGCCACATCCAACCCCCAGGCTGGACTTTCCCCATCCCTTTCCTAATGAGTTTCTGTTATTTCCTTCCTTCTCCAGGAAGTGGCTTGTTAAAGAAGAAAGTCCTTGTCGCTGGTCATGGCCGGGAGAGCCGGCCAGTCAAAGGCCAGGATGTTACTGTGCAGCTTAAAGCCATGTTGGAGGATGGTACAGTGGTGGAAGAGGACCCCAAACTCACCTTCACACTAGGAGACTGTGATGTTATTCAGGTGTGTGCGATCATCCTAGGAAATGTGGGGTAGAGACAACAGGAGTTGTCCAAAGACTTTGGGTACTTTTAGCCAAGTGATGTCTGTTCTGGCTGGTGTTCCAAGCAAGATTCTTTCCTAGCTTTACCTGGAGCTCCTTTGTCATCAGTCCATCCAAGTCCCAGCTAGGCCTGAGCCTGTCTTAGCTTTTGAAATCATAGAGTCATATTGTTGGAAGGGACCCCAAGGGCCATCTAATCCAATCCACTGCCATGCAGGTAGGCACAGCTTAAGCACTTCTGAAAGATGCTCTTGGAAAACTTCCAAAGATGGAGAGTCCCCTACCCTCCAAAGCAGCCCATTCCCCTGTCGAACAGCTCTTTTAGTTAAAAAATTCTTCGTAATGTTTATCTGGAATCTCTTGTCATTTGAACCTACTGGGTTGTGTTCTAGTTTCCTGAGCAACCAAACCTTGTATAGTTACTTTTCAAAAGCCTGTTGAAACAAAAACTCCCATGATACCTGTTGATCATCCAAATAATCTTGCTCTTTCCCTCCTTCCTCACAGGGCCTTGATCTCTGCGTACAGCTGATGGAGATGGGAGAGAGGGCGCTTATTATTTCAGATGCAAAATACTGCTACGGCCCACAGGGGAAGTAGGTGGGGAAGGAGATCCTGGTGGGTGTGGGACAGACCGCCTGGGAAAGATCTGTTGAAGCCTTATGAGACTGGGATGTGAGCTGGGAACAGTAGAACAGAAATATTTTCAATCCAGAGCCACATGTCCTGTGAGGGAATCTGTCAGGGGCCACATGCCTGTGTTGAGCAGAACAGGAAAGTGGAGTTTGGACACTCATTTCCTGTTCAGGGGGGAAAGATCCAGAAAGGCCATAGAAGCAGGCGAAGTTTGAACAATCACTTCTTGTTCCAAAGAAGGAGATATATACAGGCTATAAAAAGATTAAACCATGAGAAGCCTATAAAATGCCCTCAAAATGGCCAGTATCAGGGGACAACGTTGGCCATCTTAGGGCAGAAGAATTTGGAAGGGGCCCCACGGTTTTGGGAGTTGGGAACTTGAGGAAGTTTGTGAGGGTTGCAAAATTGGTCTTGGTTGGTCTCATGCAATCTGCTGGTGACACTTTATCTACCTCTGGCCCACTAAGCAAAGCAGGGCTTAGTTCTTGGGTTTTCAGTGCTCTTATCTCCAATCTCTGAAAGGAGATAAGAGCGTAAGTAAGTGTATATGCCACTCCCACAGGCTGGAGTTTTCCCTTCCCTGTTTTTGTCTTCCTGAAGAGTAGAATTTGGAGGCAGTGTCAGGTGGAACTAAGCCAATAACTTTCTCCCCAAACTGCTCTGAACAATGTATGCTTGATTTCTCCAACCAGGAGCCCTGATATCCCCCCAGGTGCAAACCTAGCCCTTGAAGTGGAGCTTCTGGAAGCACGAGATGCCCCCGATTTGGAGCTCCTTAGTGGGAAAGAGAAGATCGAGCTGGCCAATCGGAAGAGGGAACGAGGCAACTTCCACTACCAGCGAGCCGACTATGTCCTGGCCATCAACTCCTACGACATTGCCCTCAAGATTGTTGGCTCCAGTTCAAAAGGTAACTGACTCGTGCAGCGCCAGGCAGGCTAACCACTCATTTCTGTTGACCTCAAGAGGACTAGCAACCTGGTTCTTGTTTTTCTTTAGAAAACCAAGCCTATCACTTAACCTTACCAGGCTTTGACTCTCTTTTTAATTTCCACCAGTGGATTTCAGCCCTGAGGAAGAGACAGAGCTTATGGAAGTGAAGGTGAAATGCCTGAACAATTTAGCAGCTTCTCAGCTTAAACTGGATCACTATGAGGCGGCCCTGCGCTCTTGCAATCAGGTGTTGGAGCAGCAGCCAGACAACATAAAGGCCCTCTTCCGGAAGGGAAAGGTATGAGTTTTGGGGGTTTTTTTTAAGTCAAACGAATAGAAATATAGTCAAAACATCAAATGAAATAATCCCACAATTCACGTACTGTGGTGTGGTCCACTGGTGAGCAAATGTGGGAAGTGAAGGGCTGGGGTTAGTCTGCTAGGAGACTTTGGAGGGCAGTACCCCTTCCTGGATTTTTTTCTTTATTTGCTTCCCAAGGCTGGAGACCCCTTAAGAATCACTGCCAATTAAGCCGTTCTGACAATTAAGCTTATTGCATGGCATTTACAAGAACCGGAACGGAATGGAGCAAAAACACATTTTACTGGATGGGAGAATGCCACTGATGTCACTGGGAGTCCCCAAAGCATTCCCCAGCCGATTTTTGACAGACGGTTCAAAATCGTCCTTCAAAAATCTACAGCCAGGAACGGTTGGGGAACGCCTTGGGGACTCCCTGCGGCATCGGTGGCGTTCTCCCATCCAGTAAAATGCGTTTTTGCTCCATTCCGTTCCTTTCCGTTCCCGTTCCTTAAATGCCGGCAATAAGCTTAAATACTGGACTCAGTGAACCAAGGATTTGACCCAGTATGAGGCAGCTTGTTACCTTCAGCTACTGCTTTGGGGATTTCTTGAATCTTTTTGTTCTCTGTGCCCTTCCAGGTCTTGGCCCAGCAAGGAGAATACAGTGAGGCCATCCCCATCTTGAAGGCTGCTCTGAAGCTGGAGCCATCCAACAAGGTAAGCACTGGAAATGGAACTTGCCATTAGCCAGGAGTTTGAGTTTGTTTTGCCATCCAGGACTCTTGGCTTCCAGGTGTGCGGGAGGCACTTTGTCTTTTCTTCTGTCCTTTCCATCAGTATGTAAAAGACAAAACATGTTGTTGGCTTGTGGAACTCCAAGCCACAAGGTGTGGTGATGGGTGCTAGCTTTGGCAGTTTTTTTTAAAATTACAGTGGACTGGACCCCAAGCGATGGAGTCAGCTTCCTCTATTCCAGCAAGAGCCCAGCTGTTCATGCTGAAGTCCCAGATTTAATCAGAGTTTGGGGGGGTGGGGAATATTTTTGGGGGGTGGGGGATGGAGAACTAAAAAGTCTCATTGGCCAAGTAATTGGGAGAATCTGGGACTTGTAGTTCTCCAAAAGGAATTCATATATATATGCAAATTTAGAAATGGCACTTTCATGTCAATTCTCTGGAAAAAACAATCAAATGTGTTGAACAATTTTTCTCCAGACCATCCACACAGAACTCTCAAAACTAGCTAGAAAGCACGCCGACCAAAAGAGTGTGGAGACAGAGATGTACCGGAAGATGCTGGGCAACACCGGATCCAGCAACCTCCCCGCCAAGTGCAAAGACAAATCATCATGGGTAGGTGGCAAAGGGGAAAGGTCTGGTGGTTTCAGGACCAAACAGGTAATTGGAATTATTCCTTTCCTGTGGTCTAGTACTAAATTTTTGAAGTGCCAATGTTCCTTGTGGCCTTTCCTATTCCAGTTCTTCCATTATATGGCCTACCTCACAAGGTTGCTGTGAGGATAAATAGGAGTACTAACCTTGAGGTAGAAATGTCACCAGTAAATCAAGGATTTTATAAATAACATTGGACAGTGAGTTATATGCTTCACAGTTTATGGAGCACAACACAGCTATTTAAAATAAAAATGCAAGATTGTTAAAATCAGGGTTCAGAATGACCAGCTGCAACCATTCTGTCTGTTTTTGGACAGTCTTATGATTTTCTTTATTTTTAAATACTCTTTTCAGTCAATTCCATGGAAGTGGCTTTTTGGGGCCACCGCCGTGGCCCTAGGTGGAGTGGCCTTATCCGTTGTCATCGCAGCCAGGAACTAACGTCGATCCAAATGCCACCATTCGAGGAAACAGATCAGTCCTCCTTCCTCTTCCTCCCCATCCGCTGCCCCACATTGCTCCCCCCTCCACTGAGCTCTCGATGACTGGTACGCAACGTTGGACTGCAGGTCGGGGGGGACATGGCGGGGCAGGATTTTGCTTCTCCCAAATGGCCACCAGTGGGACTGATACATGAGAACTGCCCATTGGCAGGAAAGGAGAACTTTGAGCTGTTGTGGCTACCAGGATGAACTACCAGGTGTGGGGAGGAAAAAAGGACCCAGAAATGTGGGTGTATTTTTTTTTTCGGGATAGGGGCAGCCTGGAATTTTCTGGACCACAATTTTCTGTCTTTCGGCTTTTTTCAGTTGTATGGGGGAATTCTCAGACCCTCTCCTTTTTGCTTCCTGTTTCTCTGGGGTGGGGGGATGACTAGGAGGGTACATCTTGGGGGTGACAGTCCTCCAAAGGATTGGTAATGTGCCAGGAAGAAAGAATGGGGAGAGCCTATTGACTGCTAGGCTTGGGGAAGAAGGATGTACAGAAATATGGCCCCAACCACCCTTGGACCCGTTACAGCACAAAGATCCCACTTTAACTGCCATCACAACCTCCTCTCGGATCTTGGGGTTTGGATTTTAGGCAGGGGGCTGCTTAGCATTCTCAGCCAGAGAGCTCTAGTGCCTCCCTAGACTACAAACCTCAGCATTTTTCAGGCAGTGAAATTGGAATCACAAGAGCTATAATCGTCTACTATGGAAGGACCCCAGTCTTGTATAGACAAGAGAGGCATAGTTGTGGTTTTGGCTGTACTAAAGTTTAACACCCTCTGCAGTCTTTCCTTTGTGTAACAGTGTTGTAAAGGGTCTGCAGACATGCCAAAGAGAGTGGACCTTTGGACTTGATCTGGCTTGCCAACTCCCAGCTTGTTGGCTTCTCAGCCTCTTCTTTTATTCCTGGATAGATGAAGCATCTCAGGTAGGGGGCCACATGCGAGTGTGTGGATATGTCCCTTCTTTTCCCCAAAATAAGGGGTCAGGCCAACACCACCCCAAATTCTTTTACATTTTCCTCCTCGTGCCCCCACTTCTCAGTCATGCCACCCAGTTTCAAACACTGGTAGCACCCTGTGCCAGCCCCAGCCGGTCGAGCTTTGACAAAGTGCAAATTTCCCCCTCAAAGATGCTACGTTCTTTTCGGCTTCCACCAATTTTTAAAACTGTGAAAAACAACATCTCTTTCCCCCTTGACAAAAGTCTTGGAATAAAGCAAAGTACTCTCAACAGCATGGCCTTGTTTGTGGTGGCTCCGTCTTGGGTTTGCATCTGATCATTATTTATCTTTAGCCAGTAAACTCAAAGGTAGATGTAGGTTTTTAAAATGGCGGGTTGGGGAGAGAAGGTGAAAAAAGGGATAATGGCTCTGGATCTTTTCCTAGCGCTTCTCTAAGCTATTACCTGGAGAATGCTGGGCATTGTAGTCCAAAACATCTGGGGGCAGCAAGCTGTGGAAGGCAGAATAACTACAGGATGGAGATGAGACTCTCTGAGGCCAAAGAGGGGAACCTTTGTCCTTACATGTTTTGGAATATGGTTGCCATAGTCCCTTTGCATTAGTTATGCTGGTTGGGGCTGCTGGGAGTTGCAGTCCCACATGTTTGTAAAAGCAAAGGTTCTCTGCTCTTGTAAGTGCTAAGGCAGGAGTGGTCAACTTTGGGGGGGGAGCAGGAGCCAATTTTTCCATGGGACCCCCACAAAGCCCCAAATACTACCATTTTCCTGCAACCTTTCTCAACATGAGAAGCTGTAGAGCAGTCATTGCTGCTTTTACTACGGACAAACTAGGTATTAAGGGAAATACATCAACCCATCTACTCTCCCATAAAGGGATTTCCTCTGAAATGCAGACCTAATTTGCAGATAAAGCATGTATTTTTCTTCCAGTATCCAGTTGCAAAACAAAGCACTCAAAATGCAAGATACATTGGTGAGGGAAATCACATGCTATGATAAAGACACATTGCTTACCACTGGAGGGAGCGCTTCTCCTAAGCCTAGCACCACACACTGTAATTTTTAAAAATGCCAAATTTAAGTCCACTTCAGAAAGGGAAGAAGTGCACTTTTCCCCCCTCCAAAGTAATGTATTACACAAATCAAATTTTTGCAACCATTTTAGCTGGTGCGCAGTAAGTGCATATATACCCACTTTCTAAAATATACCCACAATCGAAAAAAATCAGCCTTTTGTTTGTCTGAAATAAAATAGATAACACATCCTCACATTGCAGTCCCTGTTTTCCCCCATACCTCTTCTTAAATGAAGGGCAGTCAACTCAAGCCCCTCTAAATGTTATTGGACTGCCATTCCCATTAGCCCCAGCTAAGGAATGATGGGAGTTTCTGTCCAGGACAAGCAAGACCACGCGTCGCTCAGCCTTATTTTTAATCTCATTTTAAAAAATTAGCAAAACTCCAACCATGTGAGATGATATATAGATAGATAAATAGTTTTATTGCACACGAGGAACAAATAAAAATGAAAGTTTGGCCGGAACTCAGGAAGCCCGGAGGAAAAATCCAGTCAAGTCATGGGAGATGTTTTTTCTACTTGAGACCCAAATGGTAGCGAAATTCTCTTGGAAGGTTCCGGAACAGCGTCCATGGCCTCAGGAATCCTTGGGCTTCTCTCCCAGTTCTTTCTCCCCGCCAACATTGGGAGTCTCCTGGGCGGCCGGCTTGACGTCAATGGGGATGGTCTTTTCCGCGGTTGCCGCCGAAGCCAACCGTGGCGCCTCCACGCAGAGTTTTCCGTCCGAGGCCAGCGAGCATGTGACGCCGTGGAGGTCGACGTCCGGCGGGAGGAGAGTCTCCCGCCGCAACTCTTGGTCCTCCCGCCAGTAGCCGCGCTCCTCGCTTTCGCTCTCCCGGTGCCGCGTCGCCGTCACCGTCAGCTTCCTCCCGTCCAGCTTGACCGTCATCTCCTCCGGCGCAAAGCCAGCCGTGTCCACGGAGAAGCGGTACTTCCCGTCTCCCCCTTGACCGTCCGCGTTGGCTTGAGCGACGCCATTTTCCTCGCTCTTTTCCTTCTCTCTTTCGTGCTCCCAGGCCCAGAGCGGCGAAGCTTGAAAGAAAGCGCGGCTCACCTTCTCCATCTCTTGCATCTGTTTCTCCATGTCTCTGGCCACTCGGTCCAGGAGGTTGTGGCTAGCCGGCCACAGGACCCTGCAAGCCGGCTGGGCTTCCTCGAGCCACACGGGGCCTAAGCCGGACAGCGGCCAACGACGGCGTAGCGGCAGCATCCGGAGCCAGAAGCGGGAATAACTCGCCATGACGGTACGGCGCAATCCTGTGCACTAATTCCTTTCCCCGTCCGTCTGTCTGTGCGAAAATGCGTGTTTGGGGAAGACGGCACGGCTGTGCTTTTTATCAAGCCGTGAGCGTGACTCAGGCCCTGTAAACAGTGCAAGGGGGAAGGCCTTGGCTCGAGTTCAAGAGCTGACGCAAGGGCTTGCAAGAGGTTTCCACACACGCCTGGAAGGAAGGCGGCCGTTCCAGAGAGAGCCAGAGATGGCAAGGAGGAAATGAAATCCGCTCCTCCCTCCATGCCAAAGCTTTCGGCTTTCCGACAGAGAAGGGGGCTTTAAATTCTTTGGCTCTTCGGGCAGCTTCTCGAAAGAAAGAAAGGATCCTCTTTTGTCCCGCTCGATTGTCCAGTTTGTGCTGGACACTTCTTGAAAACGCCCGAAGATGACACAGGCAAGGACCAAACTTTGGAGGATCGTGATTTATTTTAAGGGGCTTCCAAAAAACCAACAGCAATGGATGACCCTGCCTTGCCTTTTTCCTTCTTCTCGCAACCCAGTGTTAATGTGTTTTAATACAGGGCTGGATGAACCGCATTAAGCGAAATAAATACTTGCAGAGTTTCAAGGAGAGGGGAACGAACGCCGCAGGAATTTTCTAAATTTGCTGGATTTACCGTATGTTGCAAAACAAAATGGTGCAGCTGAGCCAGGCTCCCCAAAAACAAAGGCTCCCACAATAAAAGGGGGGGGGGGAAATTCACCTATCCACACACAGAGAACAATAAAAATAATCGTAAAATAGCTTTGAACTGCGACTCGGGACCAAGGCTCCAGCCCCAGCTCAGCCATGCAAACCCATTGGGTGACCCTGGGCAAGTCACACTCTCTCAGCCTCAAGAGGAAGGCAATGGCAAACCCCTTCTGAAGAAATCTGGCCAGGGAAATCCCAAAATAGGTTTGCCTTAGGTTTGTCCGCCGCAAGTCAGTAATGACTTGAAGGCAGGCAACAACAATAATAGAGGTTAATGATACTTCTTAATTTTTTGAAAATTTTATTGGGAAATGATTCTTTTAGGGGATGACTATAGCACCCAGAATCCCCCAGGCCAGCATGCCTGCTGGCTGGTTGGGGATTCTGGGCTCTGGAGTCCAGCAAAGTTACTTTTCCATGCTCTGGTTTGCATTCACAAGTTTTGACATAAGAAATTCCTTCACAGGGTTGAAAAACCAAGTTCTCAAAAGTATGGTAATCTCTTACGCTTTATTGCATCATTCTGGCCTGATTCCAAAATGCAAAAAGAGGGAGAAGGAAACAAGGAAAGTTTATTCTTCCTTTTCTCAAACTCCACCAAAAAATGCTCCAACCGTTAAAAAGAAGTTCAAGTTCTTCAAAACTAAGGTGAGTAAGCGCAGGACTTAACACACCCCCACTTTTCCAAGAACAGATGCTTTCCCTCCAACATCAGAGCATGGTCAAAATGGCAGAAGTTATTAATGTGGGAGAAGAGAGAAGCTAGGAGAGCCTGCAGAAGTTTGCTTTTGCCTCCATCTCATGGGAAGGGTGTGATTCTGCTCCTTCATCTCCCATTTGCTGAGTCCAAACTCCTTTTACACTGAATTCAGTTTGCAGCAGTGGAAGTAAGCTGAGTATAAAAGGGGAAGGTGGGAGGAGGAAAGAGAAACCGGGACATTTTAAAAGGAGTCAGGAAAGTGGGATGGCAGAGGATTAATCAGGGCTATCCCTGCCAAATCAAGATAGTCTATTTTTTGAGGAGTACAGTACGCATTTCAGGATTTTCAGGTCTGAAATAAGATTCTTGGATAATCATCTTGCAGGAGAAAGGTCTGGATCCAGACTTGGCTAGGCATCGAAACAGATCTGAAAACAATGAAGCAACTCACAAGTAATCAGGGCTGACTTTCAGCTGTGACTGAACTATCGAAGGGCGAACGTTTTTACTTTGGTTTGCTTTTGTTTTAGGAAGGTAACAAGGGTTTGCACATTTCTTCAGATCCAGAAGGGAAAGAACATGAGATTTTAAAAGATCTAAAGGTGAGATATGACAAATCTGATACAATTGTCCATTCAGAACCAGGGTTTTGAGTGATCAGTTAATATACCTATTTTACAGGAATACTTTTCAGCATATGGCTGGACACAGCAGTGCAATTCTGCTTTCATTTTGAGAAGAAAGAAGCCCTTGATGATATATCACATTCCCCCCAGTTTACCTCCCAGCAAATCCCAATCCTGCCGACGGTAGGATCAATATATAAGAGTCAGCTTCAGATTTTTTTATATCTACTGCCCACTTTTTAATTCTCCATTTCCTTAACATGCATTTTATGATTCAAGGCAGTCCTTCCTGCAAAGAGACCCAGACCAGCAACCCAAAGACCAAAAAGCTACTAGCTTGACATATCAATTTACCTATAGCAGTGATTCCCATACTCTGGTTTTGGACTTCAGCTCCCAGAAGCCACAGCCACTTTGGCCAATAGTCTGAGATTCTGGAAGCTGAAGTCCAAAACACCTGGATGGTCAGAATTTGGTAAGCACTGACCTATAGGATATCTGCAAATCGACTGTCCACACCAGGCAAAAAAGGCGGTCTTCATTTTGAAATATTTATTCACAAAAGACATGGATCAATAAGTTTCAAGCAACTTTTGGGGTTTCAAAAGAGTCTCTCCAAATCCAGTCTCTCTTAACCTTGGGCCCGGCTGTTATCTCTGGTCTCGGGTTCCGATTCTGCCGGAGCTCTGTTTTCTTCCCGGTTGACCGCGATGGGCACCGTCCGCATGGCGGGTTCGGCCGAAGGGGCTTCGATACGCAGCTCTCCGTCGCTGGACATGGAGCAGCTCAGGCGGTCTCGGTCGATAGTCTCCGGGACATCCCACTCCCTCCGGAAAATCTCATAGCGGAAGGGTCCGTCGGGCGTCTGCGTGGCTTTCTTCCCCGTCAACACCACTTTCTCTCCGATCAGTTTCACCACTAACTCTTGAGGGTCGAACCCAGCCATGTCTTGGGTCACGGCGAACGTGGCACCGACGGGGTCCGCCGTATCCAAACCACGGGCTGCGTTGCTTCTGAACGTGGTGGTCATCGTGCTGCTACTGGCGACGGTAGGCTTCCAATTATTTGTAAGGAAGTCCCATAAGGCGTCCATCTCTCGTTCCACTTCGTCAAAGAGCGAGCCGGCTCTTGGCCACAAAATCCGGCTCCGGAGAGGACTCCGAGGTGCGGCGAGATGGAGTCGGCACAGCATCTTTCTCGGGAAGGATTTGCGGCGGTCCTCTTTTGCGACCGACTGTGTTGTGCCTCTCGCAAAGCCGCTCGCCTTTTTATCACACTCTCCGCCTGGATGGAATATTTTTGCTTTGACGAAGGATGCCTCGGATTCGTCGCCTTCTGTTTACTCAGTTGCCCAAAGCGGAGCCGTGAGCCGACAATCCAGCAGCTTCCAAAAATCTGCTCCTGCGGGGATTTTAAAAATAGGATCGACTTTCACCCCGGTCCAGAAATAGGATCTGAGGTTATCCGAGCCAAAGATGGCACAGCTGGTCATGAACATCCACGCTCTGTCCCTTGATGGATGGAGACTGAAAAACATTCCGGCGAGGGACACTTAGATGGGAGATTTAAAACAACTACGATGACGACATGGTCAACAGGTGCATTGCTTCTGACGGATGTTTCCCAAAGTTTTACTTTCCTTTTTTGAATTGTTGTGCGTGTTGTTTGCCTTCAAGTCGCTTCCGACTTATGGCAACCCTACCATGGAGTTTCCTTGGCCAGTTTCTTCAGGGGAGAGGGTTTGCCATTGCCATCCTCTGAGGCTGAGAGAGTGTGACTTGCCCAAGATTTCCCAGTCGGGCTTACATGGCAGAGCCTGGATTCAAACCCTGGTCTCCAGAGTCACAGTCCAACGCTCAAAGCAACTACTCCACCCTGACAACCCTTTTTGAATTAAACTCGGTTAATTCTTTGTGCTAAAGCTGTTCAATTCTTATTTTTGTGTGCTTCAAGTTGTTTCTGACTTATGGTGACTCTTAAGGAAAACCTATCATGGGATTTTCTTAGCAAGTTTCATTAGAGAGGGTTTGCCATTGCCATCCTCAGGGGCTGAGAGTGTGTGACTTGCCCAAGGTCACCCAGTGGGTTTTCATGGCCGAGGCGGGATTTGTTAAATTCTTACAACCGGGGATTTTAGCTGGTCTAGGAAGTCTGTAATAGGATAGAGTGGCTGACAGCTGTCTTGAAAGCAGTCTGCGTGGAAATGATTAAAGGAGCTTAGCCCATTGGACGACCTTGAACAAGTCACACTCTCTCAGACTCCGAGGATGGCAATGGCAAATGCTCTATGATTCTGTGACTCCCTGTGCTGAATGCAAATCACAGTACAGACAAGCTGGGAAGCATTGTGCCAGATCAGAGGTCAATTATAGACCCACATACCGGAGAAACTGTTGCATTATGGCGTTATTTATAAGCACTTTGGACGCAGGGTGAGTTATGCCGAGCATCCGATCGGTCTCGAAATAAAATGTTGGCACAGCAGACCATGAGTCACTCCGGTCACACCCACGCTCCCAATAAAAATAAACGTTTGTCAGGCATTTCAGTGACAGCTGTCAAAACTATTCCTTCCAGCTCATCCAGAAGCACCGCCAAAAGAAATAGCAAGGAACTGGACAGTCCAAAAACAGACTGCCCTATCTTGGTGCATAATACCTCCAGCTAGGCTGGGATAAAACTGATCTGATCTGGAAGGGAAAGTCTTCACTAATCCTTTGCCCTCCCATTTTCCCAACTGCAATTAAAATGTCCTGGTTTCTCTCTCCTCCTCCATCTTCGTCCTCAGCTTACTTCCATTGCTGCAAATGGAATTCGAAGTGCCAGAGGAGTTTGCAAATTGATGTGCTTTATAAAATATGAAAACTTGTTAAAAGTTGGGAAAAGGTAAAGGAATGTATAAGTAATGTGTGGGGTGCAATGGTTCTGGTTGGATTTTTGGATGATTAACCTATATAATGGTATAGATTTTACAGTTAATGATTGTCCTATTATATAAGGTAGAATAAGAGGGAGTAGGTATTGTAGGAACCATTGGAGGGGGGGAAGAGTTGAAAAGCAAGAAATGTTAGTATTGGAAGTCAAGCTTGGAAATATATATAAGAAGATGGATTTTATATTTTAAAAAGGTTTTAAATGTAATGATAATTAATATTTGTTAATGTAATGTGTGTTGTAAAATGTTTAACAAGGTGCCAAAGGAGTTTGCGCTCCATTCACTCAAAAGGCAGAGAGGATAGGATTTCACGGATGAAAACCAGGACATGTGCAAATTAATTTTGCACATTTTGCTGCTTTTAGTCCCCAATTTTTTTTTGGGGGGGGGGGGGAAGTGGAATATAAATAAATACAATAATAATCCACAATCAATAAGAGGCTGTAGCAGTTTACTTTTGGCTGAGGACAAAATTCTGCCCCTTCTCTTCTTTCTCCTCTGATGAGTAAATGAAGAACAAACTTCTTTTGCACTTTTAACTCAGCTTGCAGCAAGTGAAGTCAGCTGAGGATGAAGGTGGAGGAGGAAAGAGAAACCAGGACATTTTAAAAGCAGCTGGAAAAGTGGGATGGCAGAGGATTAGTTGGAACTGTCCCTGCCAAATTGGGATGGCTGGAGGATTGTAAGGATTGCCAGATTGAAAACTAGAGAGGGCTCTTCTGTTTTAAATGTTTGTAAGTTGTGGTTGCTGCCGTCAACTTATGGCAGGCCTCCTAAGGCAAACCCATCATGGGTTTTTCTGGGGATGAGAGTGTGTGACTTGTCCAGGGTCACCGAGTGACCTTGTCCAGTTTCCTTGTCCAATTTAAACGCTGATCTCCTGTCCAATGCTCAAACCAGTATACCATACTGGCTCTTACTGGTTATCTAGAAGAAGGTATTTTGGGAGGTGTGGGTTGTTACCATCTTTTATCTAGCCCTTTCCCATTGTCACTCTGACAACCCAAATACACACACAAGGAAGGATGGAGTCCCTAGCCACTATGATTGTATCCGCACTGCAGAAATAACGCAGTTTGACCCCACTTTAACTGCCGTGGATCCATGCTATGGATTTCTGGGATCTGCAGTTTTGCAAGGTCTTTAGCCTTCTCTGCCCAAGAGTGCTGGTACCTTCCAAAACTACAGATCCTAGGATCCCATAGCATTGAGCCACGGCAATTAAAGTGGTGTCAAACTGGATTATTTTCTAATGTGTGGATGCAAGCCTAAGCCTGCCTTGCAGCATTTCTTTGCTGATCTCCCAAACATTGTGGGTCCGCAGTGTTTGTTGTGTGCCTTGAAAGCCATTTCATTCTGGCCTATGGCCACCGCTCTCTTTGGGCTTTCTTGGCAAATCTTGGTTTGCCATTGGCTTCCCTTGAGGTTGAGAGTGTGTGACCTGCTCAAGTGGGTGCACACAGCCGCACAAAATGTGGTTTGAACTGCTGCAGCGTTGCAACCCTACAAACTAGAAGGGTCTGCAAAGGGCAGAGAGATGGGCCAAACCAGTTTTTTCCCCCGCATCTATAAAAGAAAAGACAACCAAGGGAAGTACCAAAGTGAAAAAACAAGGTTTTATTGCAAATTTCCAAAATAATAATAATAATAATTAAGAGGAAAGACGACAATCATTAACCGGATTATCCACCAGCATCCACAAAAACCGGACCCATAGGCAGGAGGAAATGGGGAGGAAAAGTCCAAAGGAAAAGAGTCCATATTTTGTAACTTCTCACCCAGGAAAGAAATCACTCGCATCAAGGCTCTGCATCTTTCTAGAAGGGGAACAAAAATAATAATAATCAATTTTATTTTTAAAAATAGTGGGACTTGTGATAAACGTCACAATTTTGGGGGAAGAACAGCGGCTGAGCCCTTGTCTTGCCCAAAGCCCAGAAGTAAGAACTATACTCAGCCCTTTGCATCCTATACCAATGGATTCAAACCATCCACAGCTTGAAAATATTCCATATATATATATATATATCCCAAAGAACAAACTTGGATTTGGGCATTTTAGACAAGAGATCCCAATATTTTACAATGCCGTTGCATTTAATGGGATTTGAGCATCCATAGATTTGGGGATACCAACACCAAATAGTCCATATATATATATATATATATATATATATATATATATATATATATATTCTAAAGGGCAAATCTGGATTTGGGCATTTTAGACAAGGGACCCCAATATTTTACAATGCCATTATATTTAATGGGACTTGAGTATCCATGGATTTTGGGATACCAACACCAAATAGTCCATATATATCTATATCTATATCTATATATTCCAAAGGGCAAGCCTGGATTTGTGTGTTAATGTGTATTACTGTTTTCGAATTATGTTTGTTGCCTTGTAATAATATTTGTTATGTAGGAGAGTGTAAATGTTGTGTCAGTGTTAAAAGTATTATAATTTATTGTCTGTTTTTTAATTTTATTTTATTTTAAGGAAAACAATTTTAAAAAATCTCATTGGCAATTATTTATTGGAAACAGGATTCTGGATCACAGCAGGACTAGCAGAGCTCACAATCTTGACCTTTCCCTTTGGAAATTACTAGGAAAAGACCGTAAGACCCCTCTCCCTTTAACATACTTGCCATTTGCAGTATGCGTGGTCCTCACTTCCGTCCCCCAAACTCCGGGACCCTGGGGCCCTTTCGTTCTCGGCTCTGGGTTCGAGCACCGTGGCAATAGCCATCTCATCTTCTCTATTGGGAGCCTCCTAAGATGGTTCAGAAAAAGATTGCACACACTACAGATTGTGTTTCACAAGACAACACTTTCCCCTTGTATCCAGGAGATTCAACTATCTCATCTTTGGTTGTGCACCCCCCCCAATAAAACCCTTGCTTGTCCCTGGCCACCTCTCTTATTTTGCTACCTGAGGCAAAGGACAAGAGGGCACCCTTCTTCTCCCTTCATTGAGTTAACAAACAACCTTTGCATTTTGAAGTTTGTTTTGCAGCAATTGGAATAAGCTGAGGACAAAGGGGGAGGAGGAGAGAGAAACCAGGACATTTCAAAAGCGGCTGGGAAAGTGGGATGGCAGAGGAATAACTGAGACTTTCCTTGCCAAGTTGGAACAGTTGGAGGCGATTGAAATGGGGAGCAGATCTAAGACTTCAGGGGGATTCTGGAGCTTGTAGTCCACAACATTGCAAGATCTGGATGCATTGGGATTGTCCCTACCAAAGTGGGACAGTTGGAACGTATGCTTTCTATGTAAATCTTGAACTCAGTGCTTCCCAAACTCTGGCCTTCCAGTTGTTTTGGACTTCAGCTCCCAGAATTCCAGACCATTGGCCAAGATGGCTCAGGCTTCTGGGAGCTGAAGTCCAAAACATCTGGAAGGCCAAAGTTTGGGAATTATTGCACCTGGTTGGGGTAAAGGGACATGCGATGTGTGTTGGTCTTAATACGTAGCATGTGGTTTATGCTTTTAAATCATTTTAAGAATTAATAAGCCGTGACTGCGGTGTTTTAAACCTTTTGTGTCACATATAGTTTCGGCTACTTTCTCTTAAGTTGTAGACTGACATTTTGGGAGGAAAAGATGGGACCCAAGGCCAAGAAAGGAAGAGTGTGGCGCTCCTTTTCACCTGCAGCGTGGGAAGCTCCTTCAGCATCACCGTCCCATTCTTCTCCTCGAACTCGAGATCGGTCTCTGTGCTGTTGTGAGATTTGTACTCCTCACTGTCTGTCTCTGACTTTGTGGGCTGGAGAGAGAGGAAAGAGAAGAGCCACAAGAACAGGCCTATCAAGGCTTTGCACAGGTCTTGCAATGCTAAGAAGTTACTCTCTTGCATAAGGACTTGGGACACCTCTTGCAAACTTCTGCTTGCGCTACAAGCTCCAGAATCTCCCTGGAGCCTTATATCCCACTCTGTTTCCATCGCCTCCAACTGTCCCACTTTGCAGGCACCGTCGCCATTACTCCTCTGCCTTCCCACTTTCTCATCTGCTTTTAAAATGTCCCAGTTTCTCTCTCCTCCCGCTTTCCCCCTTTATCCTCAGCTTGCATCCATATACATACATAT
>CM034716.1:6891379-6903049 GCA_020142125.1 Phrynosoma platyrhinos
TTCAGAGGAGGCATGCCCTGGCCTTCCCTTGAGGCTGAGAGAGTGTGACTCACCCAAAGTCACCCAGTGGGACTCCACGGCCGAGCGGGGGATTCGAACCCTGGTCTCCGTAGTCGTAGTTCAGCACTCAAACCATTACGCCACGCTGGCTCTTGTTTTGGGGAGAAAGGCAGGGTATAAATCCAATCAATAATCAATACATGATTGGAGGAATCTCCACGTTGGATCTTAGGAAACGTCAAGGACTCGCCACCATCTCAGCAATGCTGTTTGACTGGATCTTCCGGCGTCTTGCAAGGGCTCACTGGAGACGCTTGACCTCCTGTGCCCACGCGCCTGGGATATATAGTTATCCGGCACAACTTCATGCCTTTGGTTCATGACAGGGTCCATCGATCACTGTCTTGAGGCTTTCCTTATCCCAGTTCATCTTGCTGTGACAAACATGTACTGAAAAGCCCATCATGTCCTGGGTGTGGGGTCAACTCAGCTTTTATTATGGGCCTTCAATTCCGACAAAAATGCCCTTGGCAAGATGCAGAGGAGGTTTGCCATTGCTTTCTCTGAGGCCAAGGGTGCATCTGCACTGTCAAAATGATGCAGTTTGACCCCACTTTAAGTGCTGCAGCTCAGTCCTGTGCAATCCTGGGATTTATAGTTTGACAAGGTTTTTCACCTTCTCTGCCAAAGAGGGCCAGTGCCTCACCAACTACCAGAATTTGGTCAGATGGAGACATGGCAGTTAAAGTGGTGTCAAACTGCATTATTTCGACAGCGCAGATGCACCCAGAGAGAGAGAATGACTTGCCCATTTCATCCATGGCTGAGCTGGGATTCGAACTCTGGTCTCCCGGAGTCCTAGTCCTAGCAAAATCCAAGAATCATAGAGTTGGAAGAGGTTGTGTGACGCCTCTGGCAGCCCTTGCAAAAAATGCATTTCTTGAGCAATTCCAGCACGTCTGTTTTTAAATCAAATAAATCATATGTGTTTAATGGGTATTTTATAGTTTTTGGTTAGAGAGGGCCAAGTGGGTGAGTAATTTTTATTATTGTTGCTTTTCAAGGAGGGTTTTACATCCTGATTGTTTTATTAGAAGGTGAATTTATCTTTCCCTTTTATATTTTATTCTATTTCAGATCCACCGTTGTTGACTTTGGGGTCAGAAGAAAGCAAGAGTTTTAACTGAGCCGTCGAATAGCAGAATAGTTTAGTGTAAGAAAACTCTTTGCCGACGGTTGATCACCTCTCTCCTTGGCCTCCTGGTTCACCAGCATTGTATTAGCAAAAATTAGTGATTCCAGAGAGGTTCTAAATACACTCAAGGCACCAGATCCCGAATGATCGTGGAAGCTAAGCAGGCTCAGCCCTGGTTGGTCCTTGGATGGGAGACCATCAATGAAAACCAGGTGCTGGAGGCTCTCTTTCAGGGGAAGGAACTGGCTAAAACCACCTCTGAGTCTTCCTTGCCTAAGGAAAACCTACAAAATTAATGGGGTCCCCATAAGTCCACAGGCAACTTGAAGCCACATAATAATAATAATAATACATAAATACTGTAATAAGAAGTCAAACAATGCAATAATTTGTGACTGTGGTTATTGATAATTTGAGTGGGATTATTTCTTTGGATCTGTAATAGGATCCTAGATTTATTTACGTTTCATTACAGTCCGGATTGGGAAGGCCAGAGCCTTGTTGTATATAGGCCTGCATCGAAATTGCAGAATTTAAATGCTGTTTGATGCTGCTTTAATAGCCCTCTGGCTCCATGCTGCGGAGTTTTGGGATCTGTAGTTTGGCGGGCTAGGTTTTGTGCAGAGAGGCCTTGAAGCCCCTTTGAGAATAACTGAAAGAGAGAAGTTGGCAGCGTGAGCTTTCGTAATCTAAAGTCTGCTTAGGTTTGGTGGGACATGGCGCCGATGCCAACTTTCCAAAGTTGGCATTTGGAATTTGGGGCATTTGGAGTCGAAGCCTGGGATGGAGCCAAAGTTAACCAATTGCTGATGAATTAATAGTCAGCCGGATTGATGTCTTTTTATCGAATGAAGGAAGCAGAGAGCGGTGGAACTGGTCTGGGGCAAGGAAAGGAGGAAGATAGGTGGCAGAACAATTGAGCCTTGGGGATTATGAGCAACCTTTGGCGGTTGTTCCCTTGAATATGACAAAGGCCCGGGTGTGGTATTGTGCACACATGCGGCGGGCCCAGAGGTGTCCATCCCTTGCTCATGACTCACATGAGAAAGAGAGATCAGGTTTAACTCGCCACTTCCAAAAGAGGATCCTTGTTTGTACTGCTCCAAAAGGCTGGGATGTCCATTGGCTGGGGGTGCTTTGATGGTGTCTTCCTGCATGGCAGAAGGGGGGTTGGATTGGATGACCCTTGGGGGTACCTTCCAACGCTAGGATCCTACGTATTCCTGCATGGCAGAAGGAGGCTGGACTGGATGACCCTTGGGGGTCCCTTCCAATGCTAGGATTCTCTGTATACCTGCATGGCAGAATGGGGTTGGACTGGATGACCCTTGGGGGTCCCTTCCAACTCTAGGATCCTACGTATTCCTGCATGGCAGAAGGAGGTTGGACTGGATGACCCTTGGGGATCCCTTCCAATGCTAGGATTCTCTGTATTCTTGCATGGCAGAAGGGCATTTGGACTGGATGACCCTTGGGGGTCCCTTCCAACTCTAGGATTCTATGTATTTCTGCATGGAAGAAGGAGGCTGGACTAGATGACCCTTGGGGGTCCCTTCCAACTCTAGGATTCTATGTATTTCTGCATGGCAGAATGAAGTTGAACTGGATGACCCTTGGGATACCTCCCAACTCTCTGATTCTCTGATTCTAGGTCTCAGTCTCAATTCCCAGCATTTCCTGTCCAGAATGGTTTCGCCAGCAGGTGCTTAGTCACACTCTCTCAGCCACAGAGGATGGCCATGGCAAACCCTCACTTGCCAAGAAAACCCCATGATAGGTTTGCCGTAAATTGGAAATAACTTGAAGGGACACAACAACAACGTGAAGGAGAGCTTCTCTCAATGAATGTCTATCCCAGTTAAGGGATGCAGCCACACTGCAGAAATAATGGAAGTTTGATGCCACTTTCACTGCCACGGCTCCATCCTATGGGATCCTGGGATTTGTAGTTTGTGGTGGCGCCAGAGCTGGCTAAATAGTACTAGAATTTCCTAGCATGGGACCATGGATGTTAAAGAGGTATCAGACTGCATTAATTCTGCAGTGCAGATGAGGCCGAGGCAAGCCAAAGAGCTTGGAGAAAAGGCATGAAGCCAAAGTGAGGTGGCTTGACTCAGGCAGCAGATCCTGGGGGGATGGCAATGTCCTGTCCAGCCTGTCCTGTCTCCCTTCAGGTATCCTGACACCTTTGGATGTCCTGAAGGATGAAGCATTTGCTTCATCCATTTGGCTTCTGGATGGGGAATGGAAAGAGGCGCCACATTTTTGTTCTTTGCCTCAGGTGGCAAATTATTTTGGGGCAGCCCTGTTAGGAAACGCAAGGCAGGTTGTGCATGTATTGTGCAAGGGGCACCAGAATGCAAAAAGGCAAAAATCCAATTCCAAGGGCAGTGCCTTGATCACGCCACCTCTGCCGCCCCAACAAAATCCGCCGCCTGAGGAAAAGTGGTAGAGCCGGCCTTGGATTCTCATCTCAGAAGAAAATCTCAGCCCTACCTTGGATTTTAAAGGCAAAACCTTGCATTTTTAATGGCAATGCCTTGGATTTTATAAGGCAAAACCTTGCAATATAAAGGCAAAAAACCTTGCATTTAAAAACCAGCATTCCCTCCTCCCAAGATAAGGCAGAAGGCGCAAATAAAATAAAATAAAGAAGGAAAGAAGGCAAGTCATTTGTGGTTTGTTGAGCTGTCTTCTTTTTGCAATGCATTGACAATTTTGGGGTACATGTTTCCTTTGCAAAGTGGCCTTATCTTAACCAAATACTCTGAATTATTTGCACACTGCTTAACGTTTTTTTGCCTTTATATTGCAAGGTTTTGCCTTATAAAATCCAAGGCATTGCCATTAAAAATGCAAGGTTTTGCCTTGAAAAATTCAAAGTTTCACTTTGAAAATCCAAGGTATTGCCATTAAAATGCAAGGTTTTGCCATTAAAATGCAAGGGTTTTTGCCTTTAAAAACAATCAAATAAATTATTATTATTATTGTTATTGATATTGTGCTTTCAAGTCATTTCTGACATATGGCTACCCTAAGGTGAGTCTATCATGGGGTTTTCTTGGCAAGAGGAAGTTTGTGCCCTGGGCTTCCTTTGAGGCTGAGAGAGTGTGACTTGCCCAAGGTCTCCCAGTGGGTTGCTATGGCCAAGTGGAGATTCGAACCCTGGTCTCCAGTACTCATGTTAAGACACCACACTATCTCCAGTAGGATCTGGGGCATTTTACACAAGGCCCTCCTCATGAGTAGGACCTTCAATGACAGCAGCTGAGTTAAGAGTATGTCCGCACCTGTACAGAATTAAAGCAGATTAATCCCACTTTAACTGCCATGGCTCTGTCCTAAGGGATCCTGGGGTTTGTAGTCTGGGAAGGTAGTGTACTAAGATTTCTCTAGTGACCTGCCTTGAACTCCAGCATTACAGTTTGTCTGGCAGGGGATTGCAAGTCCCTCCCCGAACTACAAATCCCAGGATTCCATAGGACAGAGACATCAAAGTGGGATCAGATGGTGGTAATTGTGTAGTGTGCAGAGAAAAAAAGACGCATAGTTGGAGAAGGTTGGTAGCATGAGGTTATGGTAGACAGGGTTTTTGTCTTCCATTGCTGGATGGCTGTCGTTTATATTTGCTTTTGCAAATAACTTTTGCAAGTAATTAACAACTTGGCATTAATTTGTTTGTGCAACAAGTAGGTTTGCAGGGTAACAGTAACTGGCTTTTTAGTTACTTTGAGACTTGCAGGGAGTCTTAGGTGTCTCTTTGCAGTGATCTGGTGGTTTTTATAAAAAAAAAGATTGGTTCAGAGGAGCTTTGCCGTGGCCTTCCCTTGAGGCTGAGAGAGTGTGACCTGACCAAGGTGGGTTTCCATGGCCGAGCCGGGATTCGAACCCTGGTCTCCAGAACTGTAGTTCGACACGTAAACCATGCTGGCTCTCATATATGCCAACCTATGACCCTCCAAATGTTTTTTTTGAATGGAAATTCTGCAGAATGAATGCAGTTTGACACCGCTTGAACTGCCACGGCTCAGTGCTATGGAATTCTGGGATTTGTAGTTTGGTGAGACACTTTGCCTTCTCTGTCAGAGAGCTCTGGTGCCACAACAAACTACAAATCCCAGGGTTCCCTAGGACGGAGCCATGGCAGTTCAAGAGGTGTCGAACTGCATTCATTCTGCGATGTAGATGCCCCCAAGAAAGGCTAAATAAACTACAAATCCCAGCGTTCCCTAGGACAGAGCTATGGCAGTTCAAGCGGTGTTGAACTGCATTAATTCTACAGTGTGGCAGAAAAGAGGGAGAAAAAAAAGAGTATTTGGCCAGCCTGATTTGCTTCCCTTCCTCTTTCTTCCTTTCCTTCCACATTGTGACCCTGTTTTGGATCCTAAACTGGTTTATTTGGCTGTGTGGATGCAGCTATCGGGTTTCTGGTACCCGATGGAGATGGTTTTCTCAGGAAAACGAATAGCGGGATTTCTCTTTGGCGTGAAGCGTGTCTGCTCTAACCACTAGGCATCCTCTGTCCAAGAGGGGAGGCAAATCCAGCATGCATAACAACTTCACAATTGATTTAATGGTTGCAGGAATGCAGACTTATGGGATTTAATTCCAGTGGGTGGATATAAACTTGATATCCCTTTTTGTCTTTCCAGGTTCCCAAAGGCGTTTAGGCCGATACTACGCATCACCGATCTGCAGTTGAAACTGGAGAGGATTACCAGCCAAAATGCCCACATCCCCATTCTCTGGCGTCACCCGAATTTGGTGCTGGAAGGTGAATGGACCCGACGTTGAGAACTTCCTTGCTGTTCTTAATACTACAATGCATCTTTCAGATGGCAGGTAAGTTCTTTCTTTCACCTTAGCAAGCGTGGGTGATGGGATCTGCAGTTATCTCTCAATACGTTTGACTGGAAAGTTTGCTTTGGACCCAGGTTCAAGTTCTGGAGTTTCTCCGTTGTTCCTGCGCCAGTTGGAGATGAAAGCAATGTTCTGAAAAATACATCAAATACACTGTATAAGAATGGGACTGTGTACTTGGGGTAGGGGAATCTTGTGATAGTTGTTGAATCACATGAGCAAGGGGCATGACGCTGCTGCAGAAAAGGCTAATGTGATTGTTTTCAGACAATATTTGACAACAGCCTCCCAAAAACCATTGGATATGTTTTTTTTTTGTATTATTTACTACCCTGGCTCAGGCAGCAATATGTCTTGGGTTGGCTCTGAGTCCAAAATGTCAAGATGGCATATCCTTCAACTGCCCTGAATTGGCAGGAAAAGTGTTCCTTAATCCTCTGCTGTCCCACTTTTCCAATTACTTTTTAAAAAGTCCCAGTTTCTCCTTGATCCTCCCACTTTCGTCCTCAGCTTCACCTGCTGCAAGCTGAGTTCAGTGTAAAATTGTACTCAGTTAATTTACTCAATGTAAATTGGACTCAGTTAATTCAGCAGAAGAGGAGGTTTGCCCTTGGCTTCACCTGAGGCTGAGAGAGTGTGAATCACCCAAGGTTTCACACTTGTTAACGGACCCAGAGTGTGTGAACCAAACAAGCATTAACTTGGTGGACTTTTTGGCTCTCTGATCATTTAAGGTTACTGAAGAATATGGCTGCTTGCGGAGGGGGGGGATATTATGTCAGTAAAAGAAAAATTGGGTGTCTGGAACTCATCAAGCCTTTTTGACAAGGTTTTTTCAGGGTAAATCAGGATTATGGGAGGCGCTGTGCGAAAATGAGACCTTGTTTTTCCTCTGTGACGCTCAAGGAAATATTTGGGTTATGCATTCCGATCACGTTCCTCTCTCCCCCGGCTGTTTTTATTTTGGGGTGGTGGAGAGGCAGGGTTTTACAATTGTTTTTCTTGCCAATCCTGAGTATTTCCATGTCAGAAATTGATGCAGGAAATCAATTGATTGATCGATCAATCGATCGATCGATCGATCAATTAAACCCTTGGGTCGAGTCCAAGCGGCGGGTGGTGTTTGCCGGTTTCGAAAAAGGGCCACCCCCAAGGCTTGGAGCAATGCTATGAAGAGAGTTCACAGCAAGGATGAAGATTGTGTAGCCCTCCAGGTGTGCTTTGACTATGTTTCCCATCATCCTTGGCTGGAATCACTAATAATGAGGAGTGTTGGGAGTTGCAATCCCACACATCTGGAGGGCTACTTGATTCTCCTCCCTGGCTTACAGACTATGGAAGTGTTTAGATTGGAAAGTATGCCAGCAGTCTTTAAGACAAGCAAGTGGAATGTGCAGCTCTCTGGTTGTTGTTGTACTGCAGCTCCCATGATCCCCCAACATTGCTAGGGATGCTGGGGTCTCCAAATCGGGATAGTTTCTAATTTGAACCTCAGCTCTTCCAGAAACTCAAAAGTAGCCTTTAGGTTGCATCTACACTGTAGAAATAAGGCTGAGAGGGTGTGACTCTAGGGCTGAGTGGGGATTCGAACCCAGGTTTCTGGGGGGTCCTAGTCCAACACTCAAGCCATTACACTGCTCTGTTTGTCTGTCTGTAGGTAGTGATGTGAAAGCAAGGTAGTTTTATTTTGTTTCACCAGTAACATGTAACATTTATGTGTATTTATTTTACTTTAACTACTTTTAGTTTTTTTTAATTTTAGTTACTGTTGCAGCTACTTTTGGGAACAGTTCCTCAAATGTAACTAGTTGAGGAATGAGTTACTTTTTGGCAAACAAGCCAGCTATTTGCTAAAATAAGAATAAATAAATGGCAACTTGTTGCTGGAGGGGAACTTTTGCACTAGAAGGGCTTCTTTTTTTATTTGCAGCCATTTTCTCCATTCTTTTGTCTCCGTTTTTTATTCCTGGGAGCCAAAGTGCACCTGTACATTTTTGGCACGCGCCTGCAAAACAATTTAGCTGTTTCCTTTTGTGTCCAGGAGCGAAATTATGGGAATTGTTAGCCAAGCGCGACACCGAGACAACTATATCTGGCTTTCCTTCTTGCCAGTTTCCTTGTTGCTCTCCCCAAACTGCGATCGATCGGCTGATTCAGTGAACAATAGCTATTTCTTGCATTTCTTCTTCTCCATTGCATAGGAGCAATGCACCGGCAGAGATTTGGCAATTGGGGAGGCTGAGATGGCTATGGAGGAGCCCAAGCGCCAAAAAGTATAGAGACCTTGGAGGGCGTTGGAGTTTCCTTCTTTGGAGGTTTTTAAACAGAGGCTGGATGGAAGTCTGTTTTGAGTGCTTTGGTTGTGTCTTCCTGCATGGCAGAAGGGGGTTGGATTGGATGACCTTTAGGGTCCCTTTCAGCAATAGGATCCTATGAGTCTGAGAATTGTCCCACTGTATTTGGATATGGCATGAGGAGCTGAGCCAAGGGAATTGAAGAATATTGATAGAGTTGCCATCGCAGGAATCCGTAACTAAATTCCTGCATCCAATCTGTTTGAAAGCGTGCAAAGAAAGGGAATCCACTAACTCCTGGGAGATCCCAAGTTCTTCCTAAAGGTTAGCCAGAATTTCCCTGTCCACCGCCCTGAATATAGCGGACTATCTCCCATAAATCCGGATGGAGAAGATGTCTTTCTACCCGCATTTTTCACCACCCAAATCCACTCTCTGATGCAAATGCAGTTCATCCCTGTGGTTACTGACCTTTAGTCCTCAGTTTGTTTTGGACTTCAGCTCCCAGAATCCCCAGCCAGCTTGGCCAACAGTTAGGAATTATGGGAGCTGAAGTCCAAATCATTGGGAGGACCAAAGGTTGGGACTCCAGCCATTCGCAACATAAGTCCCCATTCTGCCATCAGGACAAAATAGCCGATCAACCTCAGCCCAGTCGATCACCACTGAATATCCCCATTTGATGTGAAGGTAATTTAGCCAATCACAGCCCAGATCTCCTCTCTGCCCAAAGGGCAGTGGCCGATCAATCACAGCCCAGCCAATCACTACTGAATCCCCTCATTTGACCTAAAGGTAATCCAGCCAGTCACAACCCAAATTTATCCTATGGCAAAAGGGCAATAGAGTCTATCAATCCTGGCCCGGCCGATCAGAACCAAATCCTCCTATTTGATATAAAGGCAGTTGAATCAATCACAGTACAACTCTACTCTCTGGCATAAGGGTAGTACAGCCAATCAGTCACAGTCTGGCTGATCAGAACCAAATCCCCCTGTTTGATATAAAGATAATTCAACCAATCACAATACAAGTCTCTGGCATAAGGGCAGTAGAGCCAATCAATCTCAGCCCAGCCGATCAGAACTAAATCTCCCTGTTTGATATAAAGGTAATTCAATCAATTACAATGCAAGTCTTTTCTCTGGCATAAGGGCAGTAGAGCCTATCAATCTCAGCCCAGCCAATCAGAACCAAATCCCCCTGTTTGATATAAAGGCAATTCAACCGATCACAATTCAAGTCCATTCTCTGGCATAAGGGCAGTAGAGCCTATCAATCCCATCCCAGCCGATCAGAACCAAATCTCCCTGTTTGATATAAAGGCAATTCAACCAGTCACAGTGCAAGTCCACTTTCTGGCATAAGGGCAGTAGAGCCTATCAATCCCATCCCAGCCGATCAGAACCAAATCCCCCCGTTTGACCTAAAGGCAGCTCAGCTAATTGCACCCGGAGGGTCTTTTCTGCACAGGGATCCTGGTCTGTGTTGCAATCTGGACTGTTCACTGGGCCAATATATTTTCCTTCCAGGAGCCAGATTGGGAGGAGGAAAAAGTTCTAGCACTATTTACCAGCCACAGCCCTTGAGATCGAGCGGGCGGGAGGCCATGTCTCCATCTCCTCGCAGCCTCGCCATTCCTGAATTTCCAGTTTGTGTTAACGACCCCAGAAGAATCCGGTCAGCTTCGTCTCGAGTCGAAAACTCCCGTGTCGGCGACGGGTCCCAAAGTGACATTAGAAACATTTTTTTTTTCCTTTTCCAGAGCATAGCTCTGAAGGTCTTTTCCCCATTTGAGGTTCCTCTCCTCTTTGTCAATCACTGATTGATTACTTGATCAGTTCATTGATCGGTTGATTGATTATCCCATCCTTTGTGGCTGCATGCTGTGTTATAACTCCGAATCACTATGTCTATCGGCATAGCAAGCTTTGCGATCCCACAGCACTCTTGCACCATCATCCTAAACTTGAAGATCTCACAAGCCTCCTTTGTTCCCTTTTTCTGTCTGTCTGTCGTCTTGCAAAGAAGCAAGGAAGACGGGAGGATTTTCCATTTTGCAGCTGGTTGTCATTGAATCTGCCAGGAGGACACATACACATTGCACGCCTTGAAACTGGCTCTTCTTGTTTCATTGGGCTTGACACCCAGGGCAGATGTTTTGGACTCCATCTCCCAGCAGCCTCAGTCCACTTGTCCTGGGAATCATACTCCCGAACATCTGGAGGGCAAAAACTTTCCTAACTTTGCTTTAGGGTCGTCTGTGAAATGGAGCTCCAGAGATGAAATGATGGAATAGGAATGCCAAAACATTTCAGCGGGATAGATGTTGTCTGCTCCGCCATGTGCGTAGCAAATTTGGTGTTCCTTTTCTTGCAAATGTCCATTTCTGGGACGCCTTTCTCTTGTTGGGCAACAAGAATCCGATTGTTTCGTTGTTTTTGTTTTATAAGCAAGCCCAGAGAGCAGTTGCTTCAGATTCCTGGCCCTTATCTTTTTTCCGAAACAGAACACAAAAACAAGGAGGAAGGTAGCAACACAAAAGTCAGATTGTCTGCAAAAGGAGCCTGAGTGAGGTCGTTGGACTACGACTCTGGAAGATCAGGATTCGAATCCCTGCTCAGCCATGTAAACCCACTGGGTGACCTTGGGCAAGTCACACTCTCTCAACCACAGAGGGAGGCAAAGGCAAACTCCCGCTGAACAATCGTGCCAAGAAAACCCCATGATAGTTTTGCCCTGGGGTTGCCATACGTCGGAAACGACTTGAAGGCACACGACAACAAATATTGTCTGCTCCAAAACGTCGGACTGAAAATTGCAAATAAAACTAGATATCCCTGCTGAGGATTTATTGGGAAATGGGCAGGACAGCTGCACACTGATTTTAAAGTCTTTTTCTAGTCAGTAAGATCTTCTTAAACAGCAACCCAAGGGGTGCTTTATAAGGAAAATGGGGTACCATTTGTTGAGCCAACATTATTAGACTTTTCCCAACAAGGACTGAATGGGATATATAGGCATACCTCAGTTAACTGCAGGTGCATCTGCACTGTAAAAATAATGCAGTTTGACACCACTTTAAGTGTCGTAGTTCCATCCTATGGAATCCTGAGATTTGGAGTTTTACAAAGTTTTTAGCCTTCTCTGACAAAGAGGGCTGATGCGATGATAAGGTTGTGTGCCTCCAAGTTGTTTCTGACTTATGGCGACCCTAAGGCAAACCTATCGGGGCATTTTCTTGGCACGTTTGTTCGGAAAAGGTTTGCCCTGGCTCTCCTCTGAGGCTGAGAGAGTGTGACTTGCCCAAGGTCACCCAGT
>CM034716.1:6964602-6980029 GCA_020142125.1 Phrynosoma platyrhinos
AGGCTTGATCTGTTCTAGGACCCATTTGTTTGTTTTTTTGGCTGTCCAGATACCCTCAGCGCCCTTCTCAAATGAGTGGATTTAATTCTTACCCACCTTCTTCAGCTCTCGCATCCTTACATGGTGATGGGGAATACAATGGCTTGAACGATCCTCGCTTTAGTGTTCAGTTTTATATCTTTGCACTTTAAAGTTTTGTCTAGTTCTTTCATAGGTGCCTTTCCTAGTCCTAATCCTCTTCTGATTTCTTGGCTGCAGTCTCTGTTCTGATCAATAATGGATCAAAGGTGTGAGAATTCTTTGACGATTTCTACTTCTTCATTGTCTAGATTGAGTTTATGTAGCTCCTCTGTGGTCATTATTTTTGTTTTCTCAATGCCTTTGTTCAACATTTGCAGATGAATCAGCTCTTCGGCCGAAGCGCCATCAGCAACGGATTCAATGTTTGCGCTGTTACTGGATTGAGGTCAGTAAAAAGCATAACGTAGTGGTCTGAGCATTAGACTATGACTCTGGAGATGGGGTTTGAATCCCCACTCAGTCATGGAAACCCACTGGATAACAAGTCACACGCTCTCCGCCTCAGAAGAAGGCAAAGGCGCAACTCCAGCATATACCCCATATGTCTTTGTTTGACTCTGCTATCCCTCTCAAAATGGTGTCCAGAAGTGATGCAATATGGCTTCATGGTTCCATTTTGAGAGGGACTGCAGAGGAAAATGTGATGTTTCAGCTTGCTGTGGAAATTATAGGGAATGTGGAGAAAAATTGACCCCTCGCTTCCTCACAGTTGCCAATCTCTGCTTTCGGATTAAATACCACCTAACATTTTTGGAGATGGTAGTGTCTTAATGGCTTTCGGTGCTCACAAAAATAAAGTTGACCATACTTTCCCATCTTTAGTGTATCCCAATTGGAGTCAATTCCTCCTCCTCAACCCCAAATCAGGATTGAGCTTCATTTCATGGTAAGTATGGTCTTCCAATCTCTATCTCTCCATTTCTAGGTACGGTTCTATTGTGGTTGACTGCAAGTGCTATTTTGACCCTGAAATGAACATCAGCAAGGACATCGTGAAGGAGACGTTTCAGCGAGAGACGAGGAACGCCACGTCCCAATGGTTGGGCAATCGGTTCCAGCTCAAGGGCGTGACGGTGAGAGGTATGTCAGTTTGTGGTCCAGTGAAATGGGCCTTTATGGACGAGGGTTGCCATATTTTCAGCCCATCATGATGAGGGAGTCCTCCTACGTCCTTGTCCAGCTCAAAGACTGGTGAGGAACATGTGAGGTGGGCCTGAGCCTGACCGCTCTCCCAAACCAGTGGCTCTAATAAGTTTATCACATGGTACTTGCAGGAATGGGAACGGAACGGAACGGAACGTCATGGAACGGGGTGAGAACACATGTTACTGCACAGGAGAACACCGCCGATGCCACCAGGAGTCCCCAAGCCATTCCCCATCTGTTCCCCAGCCTGGTAGTCAATTTTGAAGAACGGTTCAAAATCCTTCTTCAAAATCAGCCACCATAGCACGGATGGGGAATGGCTTGGAGACTCCCAGCAGCATCGGCGACGTTCTCCCGTGAGGTAACACCCGTTCTCACCCGATCCTAGACTGTGGCCAGATCGGTCTGGAAATGCTGTGCGATAAACTTTTTAAGTCTTATTTCTGCCTTGCTTCTTTAGCAATTGATCCAGTGGTTGAAGCTGTTACAAATACCCCACTCATGGAGCTAAAGTTGAAGGACTTCACCGTCAACTTCACCATCACCAACCTGCCATACCTGGAGGAGATGAGGAACCCAAACTCGGGGGCCTACCAGAATGCCAAAGCAAGCATCGAAAGAGAGGTGAATTGCCAAGTTGCCTGGCTGGTTGAACTCTTTGGAAACCAACCCTATCTATGGCTTCTTCCTGAGAGCACACAGAGCATTGCTTTCTAGAGTCTATTTGCATTTTGACCAAGCCTCGGAGAATCAGCCATCCAGTTACGTCAATGGTTGTTATGTTCCCTAAAGTAGAATTAAATTTGTTCGGTGCCCAATCCCAGGGACTTCAGGAAGCTCCCATTAGGAGAATGTATGGGTCTCCTCCCTGCCACATTTGCTCTGTTAATTCCTCCCTCTTTCCTTCCTTTCCTTTTCCCATCTTCCAGCTCAACCAGCTCTACCAACACAGCAATTTGGGAGCGATGTTTTTCGGTTGCTCTGTCGAAAACCTCAGGTGAGTTCCTTCTATTTTCCAACATTTCCCCCCCCCCAAAAAAATGGCATTTTGTTGCTCTGAAATGCCCCCAAATCCCCTCTATGACATTTTTACCACTCCTCCCCATGTCAAAAAATGTGAAATTTCTCCAAAAATAGATTTTGCCCCCCCAAATGACCAATTTAGGTCCAGGAGATGCCTTTTTTTGAAATGGGAAATGACTTCCCACTCACTTCCTGTTGTTAATAAAAGCTTTCCATCTAAAATGGCCCAGAAAAAAATAGCCTAGGTTGTTTGGAGGCAAAAAGTTTGACTTTTTTGGTGCAGGGTTGCCAAGATCTCCCGTAAAAGCTAACGCTTTCCACAGTTGCCCAACTTTGTTTTAAGGTTGGATTGTCCACTGCCAAATAGATAGATAGATAGATAGATAGATAGATAGATAGATAGATAGATAGATAGATATCTTGATGATTGTTCAACTCTTGGTATCACTTCTCTTCTCCAGACCCACTGGCTGGACAAACCAAACAGGAGTCAATTCCATCTGCACGTTCATGAAGGATTACGGTCCAAGGACTTTTGACAGAGACCTTGTGTACGACGTCTTCCAGAATCTCACCAGCAAAGGTTCGACATTGGGAAGATACACGCTGGACGACAGGAGCCTCCTTGTTAATGGTAAGCTTTGGAGAACATCAGAAGACACCCATGATAAATGGGCATTGCAGTCGGCCCTCCGTATCCGTGGATTCTACATCTACAGATTCAACCATCCGCTGCTTGAAAATATTCCAAAACGATATAAATCCCCAAAGCAAACCTTGATCTTGCTGTTTGATATAAAGGGCACCATTTTTCTATGCAATTGTATTTAATGGGTCCCTCCATCTGGCATGTGGCCTTCCTCTCTTTCTAATTCCCTCTGCCTTTTCTAACATTCTTGTCTTTTCCAAAGAGTCCTCTCTTCTCATGATGTGTCCGAAGTACGACAGCCTCAGTTTGGTCATCTTGGCTTCTTCCAGGGAGGTTTCCGCCTTGATCTGCTCTAGGACCCCTTTGTTTGTCCTTTTGGCTGTTCATGGGATCCTCAGCACTCTTCTCTCAAAGGCATTGGTTTTCCTCCTATCTTCTTTCTTGACTGTCCAGCTCTCACCTCCATCCATGGGAATAATAGGGAATACAATGGCTTGCATGATTCTGACTTTTGTGCTGAGTTGTATATCTTTGCATTTTAGGATCTTTTCTAGTTCTTTCATAGCTGCCTTCCCCATTCTTAGCCTTCTTCTGATTTCCTGAATGCAGTCCCCATTTCTATCAATGTTTGATCCCAGGTATGGGAATGCTTTTACTATTTCTATGTCTTCATTGTCCTGGAACCAAAGCACAGTGGATGCAAAGGGCCCACTATCTCTTTAGTTCATGGGGAACATGGCAGACTCTCTTTCCCCTGTTTTGGGTTTAATGGATTTCTCCTGATCTCTTTTCCATTTCTTTCTAGGGTACTCTTCAGAAGTGAGTCCAGTACCCTACAGAAAAGGTAACTCTGGTTTTGGGGGCCCTTTATCATTTAATTCAATGTAGTCTCTGTGCTAATAACCCACTCCTCAGAAACATCAAACCCTGAAAGCAATCAATCACTAAATAATTGGTAATTAATTTCCCTCTGCAATCACTGACACAGAGTGTGTCTGTACCACATTATTGTACCAGTTTGATAGCACATTAACTGGTGTGGCTCCTTCCTATGGAAACGTGGTTTGTAGTTAGACTGTGGTTTTGTCCTTAAGTGTCTTCAAGTTGACTCTAAGACTTATGCCTCTAATATGATTTTGTTGGCATGATTGAGGAGGTTTGCCATTGCCTTTCCCTGAGGCTGAGAGTGTGTGACTTGCCTAATGTCACCCAGTGGGTTTCCAAGGCTAGGCAGGGATTTGTATCCTGGTCCCCCAGAGACCGGCACTCAAACCACACTGCCTCTCATTGGCACGATTTGGTCAAAGGGAAGGATTCCCAGAATCCTGGGAATCTTGTCTGGCTGCAACACCCATGAGGCCTAATGAGGAAGGAGGATGGGAGTTGCAGTACATCAACAAGTAGAGCGAGGGCAACCCCTGCCTACCTGCAGCCTCCGTTTCAAGAAAAAGTGTAACTCACAATCTCAAATATCTGTGAAGCTTCAATAGCTTGCACAGTGTATTTTGTGCATTTTGATTGGCCAAGAAAGCATCGCTATTTTGTGGATTTGGGGGGGATAAATATATTTTGCTGTATGAACAATATGGCTACCTCTGAATATGTTTCCTTTAAGTTTTGACTTTGGAGCCACCGTAATATTATCAGTGAAATCCCTAACAACCCCCCCCAAAAAAAATATGATCCATGAAAGCAAATCAATGCTGTTTAACTTGGTTGTTAAGAGTCAATCGATCCTTCCTTTCTTTCCAGATCTTCCTTTCTGGGCGATTATCCTCATTTGTTTGTCTGTCCTGCTGGCTTGTGTCTTACTTTTCCTGATGTGCTTCTTGGTAGGTTCAGACTTCGGGGGGTTTTTTTCTTCCAAAAGTTGTGTTATTGTTGTTGTTGTTATCTTTTTTTTATGTGGTGGTGTGTGCCTTCAAGTCATTTCCAACTTATGGCAACCCTAAGACAAACCCATCATAGGATTTCCTTGGCAAGTTTCTCCAGAGGGGGGTTGCCATGGCCATTCTGTGAGGCTGAGAGAGTGTGACTTGCCCAGGGTCACCCAGTGGGTTCCATGACTGTGCAGAGATTTGCACCCCGTTGTCCAGAGTCATAGTCCAATACTCAAACCACGACATGACACACACTGGTTCTCCGTAGTAATCCTACTAGTAGTACTAACAGTAATAACAGTAGTGGTAGTAGTAGTAGTAGTAGTACCAATAGTAATAGTAGTACCAGTACCAGTACTACCAATACCAGTACCAATAGTAATGGTAATACTTCTTTTCTAGGCAAGGAGAAGAGCAGGCAAATACGAGGTCCAGCAGAGCATTTTCGGCATCTACTTCCCTCACCTGGACATGCGGAGAACCCGGTGATGTGGATTTTGGAAGGCTTGACTCCTCCGTACCTGTCTCCAAGGGGGCATCCATCTCCTTTTGCACAAGATTTTCTCCCCCTTCCCCATGGCACGCGCACCCTGCTCCCTCCATAGATCCCACGCAGGAACGCCAATGTTCCCTGCAATAGATAGTATGACTAAAAGAAGCCAATGGCCACCGATGGGTAACTGGCTTGACTTGGACGAAAAGCAAGGAAAAAGCCATTTGGATCTCTGGCCGATCCGGCATGGACCTCAATGAGACTGCATGTTCCAAAAAAAGACCTCCGTTCAGGAGGATGGGTTAGGGGCAGGGGCAGGGGCAGGGGCAGGCTGGCTCTGTTTTATTTATTTTTTAAAATGCACTGTACAATTGGGTCTATCACTGTCTTCTATCTGCAAAGCCATGAATCAAGTTACTTAAGTCAAGGACAGAGAACCAGGTCAATGGTGGCACAGAATCCCCTTCCTCTGCGGCCATGCCTGCTCTCACATGGCCATGCCCCTCTCATGTGGCCACACCCCTTTTGTGTGAGGCCACACCCACTCACACATGGCCACACCCCTTCTACTGTGGCCACACCCACTCCCATGTGGCCACATCCCCTCCCTGCAGAAATGCCACCTTCCACCCGGAACATCATTGAGTTCCCGGATGACGTGCCCGGACCAAGCTTTTCCACTCAGCTTCTCCTCAGTTCCTCCTCTTTCCCCTTTTGCCGAAGGAGAGGAGTGATCTCTTTCCACTTCTGGAAGCATGGGATGAACAGGGAAAAAGAATCCCCTCTCTTTTAAACCAAAGATTACTAAGAGCAGGGGGTTCCCCGGTGTGAAAGGTCAACTAGATGTTCCCTCGGCCAAATGTCGGTTGGGTCAGGTCCATGGGCAAAATTAGATTCTCCCTTCCCCTGGTTTAAGTGTGAAAACTGAGTTGGATTCTGCCTCGAATGGCCATCAGTGTTAAGTTTACAAACATTTATCTTCGAAAGGGCAGACGCGAGTGCATTGAAGTAATTCTAAACAGAGCTTGGGATGTAACTTATTGAAAGGAACCAGTTACTTGACTCATACCTCTGATCACCCAACAGGTCTGTTGCTGCAGTCCAGTTATTCTCAGCTAACAAGTAATTTTTACTTATTAAAATGTGCCATTGGGGGGAAAAACATGAAAATGCTCTCTGGTGCCCCCAAGTGGCCAGTTCAGAGATTACACCTTGGAAATCTTGAGAAAAATGCCAAAGACAGGACAAAGCAATCCTTCTTGGTTGCTGCACAAGGTGTGTGACCCACCTGCCTTTCTCCCCATTACATAGACTAAACCATAATGCACACTTACTAATGAGTAACTGGTTGACACTTGTTCTGTTGAAAAGTAGTGAATTACAAGTCATGGCTGTTTCAGCATTGTTTCAGTTGCCAAAATAACTTGATAAAAAAATGAGTTACTTCTTAGCTCTGGTTCTAACACTGTCGCACTTTAGATTTCCTATACACACACACAAACACGCACACACTCCTTTGGCACATTCACTAAAACACACCACATCTGAGTCTGTATTTAAAATGAGGCTGTTCTTCTTTTAGAAATACTGAAATTGCTCAGAATGAAAGCATTCTCCTTCTCTCACAAACTGCAATTACAAGGTAGGATAGAAGTCAATTTCCAAGAGAATATTATCAGGGATGTATTGATGATTTGCCTTTATTTTTGTATATGTATTTAAAAAAAAGTTGTCTTATGATCAATAAATGCAAACAGCAAAATGACCAACCATAGTTTAAAGTAATTTCTTTGAGGGAAAACAACAACAGCAACAAAGAAACCTGAGTTTGATACTGTAGTATCCAGCACAGCTGGAAATTTTTCAGGGATGCCAAAATGGACCCTCCTGTATTGCCTCAATGGGCTGACCGCAACTTTCACTGTGGTATTGGTGGGCACGCTGGTCCCAAGGTCCCAAAAGGGAATACCAGATGGACTGCCAATTGCCTGATGGCCAGATGATCACTTGGGAAAAGAGACGTTCCAGTGCCCTGAGATACTCTTCCAACCCTTGCAGACCCTTGAGCTTTCTCTTCTAGTAATCCAAAAAAAAAAAAAAATCTGAGGAAAGTCCCCAAAAAATCCAGAAAGGAAATGTACACTAACATCCTCTTATGTGGAGGGTCTTCCCTCTATGAGGGCTTCAAAAAGACATTGTGACCAGTGTGACCACAAATTTTTGTTAACTACCCTTGAGTCGATGTTGACTCATAGCAACCCTATGGATGAGACATCTCCCAGACCCTCTGTCCTTCACTGCTCTGCTTAAATCCCGCAACCCCATACTCACAAATACCAAAGTGAAAATCTTGGCCATTTTCTTGAAGCAATACTTGGTCTGGGATTTTTGGGTCAGGAGAGAGCAATACCAGGAGCATGGCCCATATATCGTCCACCGGAAATGCTACTGAGCGGGGCTGGATAGCTATCATTCCTCACTGCTATGGGTTGACAAAGTGCAGAGGAAGGAGATGAAAATATATCATTTTGTTTGCACAAATTTGGTATCTGGCTTGCAGTTATTGTTGCTGTTGTCCATCATCAAGTCAACTTCACTTTATGGCAACCTTGGAGAGAAGTGCTCAATTGAAATGACACAAAGGCCCAGTGCTATTCAGCATTATCAATGGATTATCAGTTCTCAGTTTGGATGATAGAATAGAGGACGTGCTTATCAGATTTGGAGAGGGCACCAAATTGGGGGGGGTAGTTAATATCCCAGAGGACAGGATCAGAATTCAAAATAACAGATGCTTTTTCTCCCTGTTTTTATGCAATGTAACTCTGCTCGAAGATATTTCTACTATGCTGGAATGATGTCGGATCTTGACTTTGTGTGTGTGTGTTTAAAACAGTATCAGCAGTGCTGATCTCAACTCTCACACCAACCATTTGCTTCCAGATAGACAGAAGAAGCACTTTGGGAATCTACAGAACCAGAGATTCATCCATTTCCAAGGGCAGAAAGCATCACTTATGGGACTCTTTTTATGTCTCTTTGTCCCTTTTGGGGTTTCCCAGAGCTAAGCAGGTGTGATTTTAACCCTCTCCTCTGATTTTTCTTCTGTCTTGTCAGCAATACTGTAATAATAGGTGCGGATCAGAGTCTCCACTGTGGCAAAATCCGGGCGGTCTTCCCACCTGCAGGGAAACAAAAGCGGAGAGGAGCAAATTGAAAGAGAGGACATTTTCATCCGTGGCACCCCAGCTCTGGATTTCCTTCTGGTAAGACATTTTTCCTACACCCACAATGGGCTTTACTCAACATTGGCATGTTCACAAAAAAACAGAAATGCAGGACTGACATTTTTCATTGAGATGGTGTACCTAGAGGTCATTGTTGGAGGATAGGGGACCAAGGGTTGGATTAGGACTCTGCAAATTGTTGTGTGCCTTAGAGTCATTTCTGACTTACGGCAACCCTAAGGCAAACTTATCATGGGTTTTTCTTGGCAAGATGTGTTCAGAGGCAGTTTGCCCTTGCCTTCCCTGAGGCTGAGAGAGTGTGATTTGCCCAAGGTCACCCAGTGGGTTTTCATAGCCAAGCTGGGTCATGTTCTCTAGAGTCGTACTCCAACACTCCAACACTAATTTCATGTTAAAAATGCAAACCCTGAAGCAAGCCTATCAAGCTAGCTCTCTCATGTAGGTCACCAAAAACCCAAGAATTGTAAGTTAAGTAACCAACAACCTTCTGGCTTTTGATAACACCCCAAAAGCTATTGCCTAATGGTGGGGCCGGCACCCTGAAGTTGCCCTTACTTGAATGTCCAGCATTGATTCATCAGTTTGTACATCTCTGGAGGACACCTGGCTGGGCACTCCATCCGCTTCCCTTCCTCAATGAATGTCACGACTTCAGGGCCTTTCATTTTCTGGGAGAAAAGAAGGCAGAAACATAGAAAAAGAAAAAGAGTTAAGGTTCATGCAGGATCCAATTTCCCATTGGGACCATATTCGGTCTTCATGCAGCTGTGTAAAGAGTGAGGATCACAAATCGCAGGATCTAGTGCATGAGTGAGAAATTTATAGAATCATCAGCTTTGCAAGGGACTCCAAGGGTCATCTATTCCAACCCCTTGCTATGCAGGTTGCTGTTGTTGTTGAGTGCCCAATTTATGGTGACCGTAAGGTGACTCTATCATGGGATTTTCTTGGCAAGATTTGTTCAGAAGGGGTTTCCCATTGCCTTCCTCTGAGGCTGAGAGAGTGGGACTTGCCCAGGGTCATCCAGTGGGTTTCCATGGCTGAGTGGGGATTTGAACCCTGGAGGAGGAGGAGGAGGAGGAGGATGAAGACAAGGAAATACCAATTCTAGTAAGAAAATTCCTTGATTCTCACCTTGTAGGGTTTCTGTCCATAGCTAAAGGCTTCCCACATGGTCACGCCATAACTCCAGACGTCGCCTTTGCTGGAGAACTTCCGGAAGAGGATGCATTCTGGTGCATACCACTTCAGCGGCCATTTCCCAGTGGTCTTGGCCTACGGAGAGAGAGAATATAAGAGATGTTACTCGAAGGAAGAAAATCAATGTGGTCAGGAAGGCCACATATTAATATACAGATTCTCAAGTTCTTATAGTTGTTGGTGTTTCATGCCTTCAAGTCATTACTGACTTAAGGTGAGCCTGAGGCAAACCCGTTGTGGGGTTTTCTTAGCAAGATTTGTTCAGAGGAGGGTTTGCCTTTGTCTTCCTCTGAACCTGAGAGAGTGTGACTTTGTCCAAGGCCACCCGGGGGGTTCCAAGCAGGGACTCAGACCATGGTCTCCAAAGTCATAATCCAACATACAAACCACTACACAACAGTGGAGGGGGAGGAGGAAGAATAAGAAGAGGAAGTGGAAGCGGAAGAGGAAGAGTATGAGGAAGAGCATCATTGACAGCAAATAATAATATTGGAAGACGACGTATACATACAACCTCATAGTTACATCTCCCATCTTGGAGCTCAACCTGCTGCTGAAAAGAGAGCCGAGAAGAGACCAAGCAGGTCTCCCATGGGAAGGAGTTTCTTCTTGCCGAAAAGATTTGTTCTCACATGGGATAACAAGAAGAGCAAAGCCATATGTCCCCGATGCTTACCAGGTAGTAACTGTCGTCCGCTGCCAAAGCCTTGGAAAGGCCAAAATCGCTGATCTTGGCATAATGCGGGTGGACGAGCAGGACATTGCGAGCCGCCAGGTCCCGGTGGACAAAGTTCTTCTCTTCCAAATATTTCATCCCAATGGCCACCTGGTGCATGAGCTCCACCACGTTATTGATGGAAATCTCATCCCTGAGAGGAAGAGGTGATGGAGAGAGAGTTGCATTTGCTAGGAATGGTTAGAAAGTGGCCCATAGACACCACTCTGGTTGGCCTTAAAGCCCCATCACCATCAACCCCAAGCCCTCTGGTTTTAAAAAATCGGCACGATTTTCTGAACAACAACAACAACAACAAGAACAACAACTTTTATTGCCATCAACAGGCCATTAGGCAACATATTAAACACGTAGGCATGTCAATATGTACATGGATATGTTACCTAGCATGGTTTTCTGGCAATTTGTGGCTGAAACCCGTAGGGAAAATCCCCCAGTTGCATGAAAATACACCTAGCCTGCCAAGTCCATCCATAAAAATCCACGGCTACCTGTTCTTTTTCCTCCACAGTCCCTCTCAAAATGGTGGCAGTTACTGCCAAGATATCATTCCTGGTTGCCACTTGGAGAGGGACTATAGAGGTAAATGGACGTATTTGGGGCTTGCAGGTAATGCCTCAACCAAAATACTTCCATTTCTCAATTGCTGTACAGGAAATCCCCCAAATGCATGAAAACTCACCCAGCCCTCCTGCCCCATCCATAGATATCCCTGACTACCTCTATTTTTGCTCTGCAGTCCTCAAAATGGCAGCAGGTAGTGCATTGGCATCCATCATTCCTGGTTGCCATTTTGAGAGGGACTGTAAGGAAAATGGAAGTTGTTTTCGGTTTGTGGGTAAGGTAAGGTACTCACCTTTTGGAGTATAAGAATTTGTTCAGGGGTCCCCCGGATGCCATCTCCATCACCAGCATGAGGGCCTCCGCCTCGCAGACACCGATCACCCGAACGATGTAGGGGTTATCGAGCTGGTGCATGATTTGCGCCTCCTTCATCATGTCATCCCGATCCGCCTTTTCGTTGCCACTTTTCAGCATTTTGATGGCCACGTCGATCTGCCTCCTGATAAGGAAAGAAGTAGAGAGAGAGGTCGAGGGGGGAAAAAGGAGATCAGGTTGCCTTTGGGGGGGAAAGCAGGCTATAAATATATATAACGATGATGATGATGATGACGACAATGACAATGACAATGACAATGACAATGACAATGACAATGACATGATGATGTACTTCAGTCATGGGTTCAGTTTCAACTTTGTCTATGGATTCTTTTATCTTTCCTTCTTCTATTTCTTGACCTTTATATAAGGATGTATAGTACCTCCCAAATACTGTACTTTTCTCGTTTTCTGCTGTTCTGTTGTTATTCTTATGATGCACAAGAGCCCTCTCCAGTTTTTACATTGGCAACCTCATTGGCATAAAGGGAGAGCCATGTTCCTTCAAGGAGAATGACTTACTCTCTAGCATCATAGGATTAAGAGAGAGATCCCTAAGGGTCATCTAGATGAACCCGCTGCTAGCGCAGAAATCCATAGGTAGAATACTCCTGAAAAGTGGGCACCATCTTCTCTCTCCTTTTAAATTTTTTTATTAATGTTAAAAATACTTATTCTTTACATATATACAATAAAAGAAATAAATCCAACATTAACTTTCTCTGTTTCTCCAGCAAGATGCCCTTAATTACTCCATGATTTCATTTACTTATTTTATAACCAACAAACTCAAGAAGGCTAAACAAAGAAGCTACCAAAAAATAAAAACAAAATTATAACAAAGCCTTAGAGCATACTCTAATTTAACGTAATTTTAACTGTACTTATTATTTTGTTCATTTTCTAACTTGGTCTCCTTCCTGTTCCTACAATCTATTTCCACTTTAATTTACAATAGTCTGTACTTGGGAGCCATTCTTTTTCGGTGTTCTCTTTCTCTTTATGATTTAAACAAGCAGTTACTTTATCCATTTCAATCATTTTTACTATTTTAAGTAACCAAATGTCTATTTTTTGGAGTTTCTTGTCTTTTTCAGTACTGTGCTAATGTCATTCTCGCTGCCATTATCATATATAATATGATTTGTGAATATTTTCTTTCAATCTGTGTTGGAATTTTGTTTAACATATTTAAAAGAGAAATTTCCAACTTCATCTCATCATTTATACTTAGCATCTTCCCAACTGTTGTGTGTATTTGCTTCCAGAATATTTTTAATTTTGAACATCGCCACTAAACATGAAACCATGTGCCTGGAGCCGATTGACACTTCCAAGACAGATTAGAGTTTTTCTTATAGATTTTTGCAATTTGATTCAGGGTCAGAAACCAACCGTCTTCTCTTTTAAATACTTTCTGTGAAGATGAATCCACTCCCTTCCAAGGTCGTCCTTTTCCAAATGTTCATTTGGACTGTCATCGGCGTGTGCCTTCAAGTCATATCTGACTTTGGAGACCTTAAGGCCAACCTATTACATGGTTTTCTTGGCAAGATTTGTTGAGACAGGGTTTGCCTTGGCCTTCCCATGAGGCTGAGAGAGTGTGACTTTCCCAATGTCACCCCATGGGTTTCATGGCCAAGAAGGGACTCGAACCCTGGTGCCAATCTAGGGAACGGACAAAATGGAGGAAGGCTAACCATTGCGCAGGTCGACCCTTACTTTCTCATTCTGTAAACTCCTTTCCTGACGCTCCCAAAGTTGCCCGCACCCAGCTCCACTTCGTCTACGATCAGGTTGCTCCTCTTGAGGAATAACTTCCGGTCCTTCAGCTCTTCGGGATCGCTGTATGGGCTTTCGTAGCATGAGGTGTCCATGGGCAGGATCCGAGACTTTTTCCCGACTCCTGCATCCCCGAAAGACAAAAAATATCACCAATATTAGCATTGCCAGGTTTTCGAAAAAGCGATAAGGGACAGATGCAATTCATGGCACGAAAAGCTGACGAATATATTTCTGTTCTACTGAACTGGAATAAATGTGGCCAAGCAACCTCAGAGTGTGGTCAAGTTGGCAAAAATTGTGAATAAGAAGAAATGCACAAGCTAAGAGAGGCTGGAGCATTTTGCTTTTGCCTGAGCCTACAAAAGAAAGGTCAAGATTTCACCATTTCTGCTCCCTTTTTCCTAAGTTAATGGAGTGCAAACAGCTTTTGCTTTTTGAACTCCATTTGCAGCAATGGAAGCAAGCTGAGGACAAAGGAGGAGGAAGAGAAAGAAACCGGGACATTCTTAAAGGAGCTGAAAAAGTGGGATGGCAGAGGAGTAATCAGGACTGTCCCTGTAAAACTGAAACAATTGGAAGGTATTTTTAAAAATGATTAATTTCCACTCCAGAAAGCATCCAAGAGTGATGAAAAGAAAATGCAACTTTCTCCCACCTCCCCTTTTTAAAATCTAGTTGCTGCCAATATATGCTTGAAAATTTAGGGCAGAGGGAAAAGAGCTGCCTGCTACAAGAGCAAAAAGCATACTATATTGCCTTTGAAGCTATTTTGCTGTATTGCAAGGATCTTTTTTATGTCAGGTAGCGGGACTCTCTTGTAGTGCCACAGCGGTCCAGAAGATGTTGGGATTATAACACAAATCCAGTGAGAAGCACCATCATGTTGCCTTGCTCCTAATTTGAAATTGAAATGAAAATATGGCATGCTTCTTTGCTACTCTGCTGGGGATTGCTTAACACACTACCAAAACACCAGCTAAGCACCAACAAAAGGTTTGGTGAGACACCAAAGCTCTCTGAGAGAGAAGGCTAAATATTGCACGAAACTAGAAATCCCGAAATTCCATAGCATTGACCCTTGGAAGTTAAAGCGGTGTCAAACAGCATTATTTCTGCAGTGCAGATTTAGCCAGAATGAGTCTTGCAGGAGGAACTTTAGTCATTGCAAAAGGAGGAAAAGAATTCCATCCTCCACAACACCCCAATATATATATAAATCTCTATATCCATATCTATATCTATATCTATATCTACATACACACACACACACACACACACACACACACACACACACACACACACACACACATATATATATATATATATATATATATATATATATATATATATATATATATATATATATATATATATATATATACCAGGATTTACACTTTTGTAGGTCACAAACAGGATGGCAACCCATGTGTCTATAAGCTCTAACTGAGGATCAAGATTGGCTTATTTTGGAAGATTTATTCTTCCTTAAGTTTTACAGGCATAAAAGCCTAATATAAACGTATCAATATTTCAAAGGCATCTGAGGAAGTAGACCAAAGTCTAGGAAAGCTCCTGCTGCCAACTTCTTTCTTGCAGTTAGTCTCAAAGGTGCGACAAGATCTCTCTACCTATCAATATTTGTTTTTCACAGGCGGCTTACTCACCAATGGGCTCCGGCGTGTATCCGTCAGAATTTGGGGAGGTGAATCTCCGCGGACGCTATCAGGAAAGAGGCAAAGAGAAAGCTGGAAACACAACCCTGCGAGGTAGGACTAAGAAAAAAAGTGACTCCCCCAAAATTGTGCCAAACAGATTTGATGGTGCGGATCAGTTTGGCATGATTTTCCTTGGCAAGGTGCATCTTGCTACTGAAGACCAGAATGGGCAGACCAATAATAATTGTCTATTCCGCCTTTACAATTTGAGATCAAAAATTGGAGATCAGTTTGATGGGATCCGGGTACAAATCTCTTTTAATATCTCCTCTCCTCAACAGACTGTTCCAGGTCTGGAGAAGTTGCTAGCCGGATAGGAAAGGGAGGCCACTTGCTTTCCCAACTGGCCAGCAGACCGGTCAGACCAGGGTGACCAGATGTCCTGAATGCAAAATAAAGAGGTCGAGGGACCACAAAATGTGGTACATTCAAAGTAATGATCAATACTGCAATACTGTAAGAAAGAAAGTTCTATTTTGTAATAACTTATTCAAGAACTCAGTAGAAATGATCAAAAATAATATAATATTGT
>CM034716.1:7006383-7020728 GCA_020142125.1 Phrynosoma platyrhinos
CAGGGTTGGTTTTTTTTAAGAAATGAATTTTTCACCAACCAAGTCCCGAATTGCGAAAAATGATCAAAAATGCACAAAAGTTCTCAGACATCCATTCAACAAGGGGTGAAACTTTTGCAATGGTTCCTTCTTACCTGCGTGAACAAAAGAAGCTGAGGTTTACATTTCTCAGTGACTGCTGGTTTGGAAAATGGAAACTACGCCTCCCATAGAAAAATTATTTTTTTAATAATTGGGAGGCTTGGGAATAATTTGGAAGAATATAGGGTGAAAAACTTCCTCTGGGATACATGTGGCTTGTGGCCAGGGAGTCCCCGCATTGCTTTGAGCAACTGCCTGTGTTGTGATTTTTAAAAGAGATGAAACGGTGTAACCAGGTGCCACCTGCACAGGTGTTTTGCAACCCAATTCTCCCCTGTCTCCTGGCCATGCCCATCCATTTCAAATGCCTCTTTTGCCCCTCCAGGAAGTTTGCAATGAGTTGTGGTGTCTCAGCAAGAGCAACCGGTGTGTCACCAACAGCATCCCAGCGGCAGAGGGAACCATTTGTCAAACCAATACCATCGAAAAGGGGGTAAGTGTCCGCTTTGTCTCTGGTCGTAATAATGCAAAGACATGTAGCTCAATGGTAGAACCTCTGCTTAATGCATGTTTCCGGTTCAGTCCCTGAAACATCTGGGTTGGCTGAGAAATCCCTGATCCAGCCACAGAAGCCCTTGGGCAAGTCACACTCTCTCAGCCCAAGAGGAAGGAAAGGGCAAACATCCTGTGGAAGACTGAAACATCCCGGGTAAACTGGGGAATGACCTGCCAGGAGAGTTTTGACAGCTAAATGTACTGTTTGAATTTAAAACAATATTAAAGACTCATATTCCAGCAGTCCTACCTGTCTTTAAATCAGTATACAGTCATCTCTCCATTTTCACGGACTTCAAATCCGCGTCCCTCACTTATATGCGAGGGACAAACGGAGGGGAACTAAATGGGGTGCGCGTCCACAGGCGCGTGCCGCCATTCAAGCCTATAGGACTTGAATATTGGTGAATTTCCATTTTTGCAGGGGCGTCCGGAACAGATCCCCCATGAAAACGGAAGGCCAACTGTATTTTAATCTGGATGGTTTAAATGTGTAATGGGTGTTTTAATCCTATGTTTATATGTTCTAACTTATGTGTTTAATGGTCAGTTATATATTGTATTTTAATCTATGTTATACCCCACCACAAGTCTTGGGGAGAGGTGGATAAGAAATACAAATATATCATTGTCATTGTTATTGTTATCATTAGAATAAATCTGGACAGGAAAACCCCAAGATGGGGGTCACCGTATTGAAATCCACATGGTATTGTCATTTGCGTGTTGGACTAGAACTCTGAGAGACCATGATTCAAATCTTCACTCAACTACGGGAACCCACTGAGTGACCTTGAGCAAGTCACACACTCTCAGCCTCAGAGGAAGGCAAAGAAAAGCAAACTTCCTCAGAAGAAATCTGACCAAGAGGTCTAGGACAGGGTCGCCATAATTCAGAGTCAACTGGAAGTCTCATTGCAACTACAAACCTTTCTCCTTTCTCCTCCTCCTTACAGTGGTGTTATAAACGGGAGTGTGTCCCTTTCGGCACGCGGCCAGAAGGTGTGGACGGAGCCTGGGGCGCATGGTCATCGTGGGGAGAATGCAGCCGGACATGCGGAGGGGGCGTCTCTTCGTCCATCCGCCATTGCGACAGCCCACGGTAAGCCAGATTCTTCTGCCACTCGGTGTATCCTTTGGAGATATAGCAAATGGTTCCCCATTTCCCTATAAAAATATCCCCCAATCTGGCAGTGTGGGAGGAAACATGTCTTGCGTCAGAAATCCCGACCTTTCCAAAGCTCGCAATGTGTGTTGGTGAACACACCAACTCTGGGGACCAGAATTCGAATTCAGACTCAGCCATAGAAACCCACTAGGTTGCCATACATTGGAAAGGATATCACCCAGCAACAGGTTATAAGAGCTGCTTTCCTATGTTTCTAAAATACAGTTGGAAGGGTTCTATAAAATGCCCCCTCCAAAAAAAAAAAACCTTTGCTTTGTCTTCTTTCTCTCTTCTTTCTCACTTCACCCTCAAAGACCAACAATCGGAGGCAGGTACTGCTTGGGAGAACGGAAACGATACCGATCCTGCAACACTGACGTGAGTAGCAAATGGACCCTATAAGACAGAGAAGCGAGATTGTGAAAGGGTGAGGGAGTCATAAAAATGGTCCTGGAGGTGGCATACAACACAACCCATGGGCCACACTTTGCCCACTCCCTGCTTTAAGGGATGAGTCTGAGCTTGGATAAGTTGGAGACACTGGCGCAATATGCCCTGTAACCTCCCTCAACAACTGCAGAGACAGCGGTAACTCTCAGGTCCATGTCAGTGGGGCAATGAATCCACTCCAGGTTTTGGCTGTGCCACTTATCAACATCTGAAAAGAAAATATGTCCTCTCTAGGCAGTTCTGGGTCCTCCAGTGCATTTCTATGGTCAACCTCTGGCCCAAGCCTACCATACAAATGTGCTGGAGGAATGCCAAGAGAAATGTTCCTTCTAGGCATTTCTAAGTCCTCCAGTGGAGCTCTATGATCAGCCCAAACATACCATCGAATCCTGTTGGAGGACCAAGAAATGCCTAAAGAAATGTTCACTCTAGGCATTTCTGGGTCCTCCAATATGATTCTATGGTATGCTTGACCAGAAGTAATTTGTCTCATTGAAAATAATACAGTTCCCTATTATCTACGTATTCAGGAATAAACAGGGGCTCTTGGAAGATAACTCCCATGGATACAGGAGTTAATACTAACATTAGGGTCTGTTTTCTCCCCATCCTTACTCCAACCCTTCTCCTTGCCTTAGGATTGCCCTCCTGGATCACAAGACTTCCGAGAGCTCCAGTGTGCAGAATTCGATCACATCCCCTTCCGAGGCAAATATTACACCTGGAAGACTTACAGAGGAGGTAAGCGAGGCTTCGGTGCTCTTGCTGTTGTTGTTGTGTGCCTTCAAGTCATTTCCAATTTATGGAGACCCTAAGGCGAACCTATCACAGGGTTTTCTTGGCAAGCTTTGTTCAGTGGGGGTCCTCTGAGGCTGAGAGTGTGTGACATGCCCAAGACCCACTTAGTGGGTTTCCATGCACTCCCGAAAAATCCCATGCACTTTTTGACGACGATTTGCAGTTCGAAGCTAATTTTGCACACTGAAAAGAATTGCAAAATGGTGGTTTTGTACAGAACGGAGACTTCTCTTTGCAGAAATAGACTCCCTGTTCCATGCAGAATGAAGCGCGTAGTGTTTTTTGTGCAACACAACCCCTGCAAATCTTGCGTAGAATGAGTATAAAACTGCAAAGGCTCTCATCAGACCAGGATTCTTCTTGCCAGGGTTGAGAAACAGATATTTTTCTTGATGCTTGAGAAACAGGTATTTTCGGAGATACTCAAATATGAAGTCAAAAGCTTTCACGGCTGGCATCCATCGTTTTTTGTGGGTTTTTCAGACTATTTAGGCATGTTCTGGAAGAGTTTATTCCTGATGTTTCGCCAGCATCTGTGGCTGGCATCTTCAGAGAATGCTGGCATGGAAGTGAGTGGGATATATATGACTTGAAGGCACACCACAACAACAATTCTGGGGACATCTCCCTTCTGCCAAGTTAACTACTTCTGCACTTCGAACTCAGTTTGCAGCAATGGATGCGAGAAGTGGACAAAGGGGGAGGAGGCGAGAGAAATAGGGACATTTTAAAAGAAGTTGGGAAAGTAGGATGATAAAGGATGATATATATAATGTGAACCTAAGTTGGGAGGAGTGATTTACATGTTAGTCATTTTCAAATACTTTTGAATATTCACCAACGTATTCCCAGACACAAGCCAGGATGGAGCAACACATTTTGCTCCTGTCCTTTTTTGCAATCCTATATTACAACTCCAAAGTGGAGGCCCCGAAAGAAGATGCAAGGAGGGAAATTGCTGAGATCAGCTTTTCGTTTGGAGATTACACTCACAACCTTGTCCAGAATGTGATGTCCCTGTTTGTTTATGTTGGTTTCCTCCCTTCGTTCTGCTTGTCTCTGGGTTGTTGTTGGCAAGGGACGGAGCCAAGATGCATGCAACAGGGCTGTAAAGCCCAAAGAAGGGATGTTTTTTCCCAGAAAGCAGAAGATTCCTCATTGCAAACTCTCCTTCCAACTGATTCCTTTGGGGTCAGAGTGATGGGTTTGCAGAGATCGGAAAAGAATGCATTCTCGGAGGCAAAGCATCAGCCGAGATCCTGGAATCTCGCAATGTAGCCACAAAGTTGTGGCTGTGTTCTGTCCCCCGACCCGACACCAGAAACCTACCTTGAAATCCAGCTAGCTGCGCAAAGGGATGGGACTTTTGCACCGCTGTTTAAGGGGACATTGAAGGATGATGCAGAATATTAAGGATTTCAGGAGTCAGGTCAAGAGAAAGTTTGTAGCCATGCCAGAGCTCCATCCTCCAAACAGGTTGGCTGGATTTTAAGGTGGGTTTCAGAGCCAGCATGGTGTAGTGGTTTGAGCGTTGGACTGGGACTCTGAAGAACAGGGTATGAATCCCCGCTCGGCCATAGAGACCCACTAGGTGAGCTGGTGCAAGTCACACTGTCTCGACCTCAGAGGATGTCAATGGCAAACCTCCTCTGAACAAGCTTGCCAAGAAAACCCCATCATAGGTTCACCTTAGGATCGCCATAAGTCAGAAATGACTTGAAGGCACACCACAACAACAATTCTGGGGACATCTCCCTTCTGCCAAGTTAACTACTTCTGCACTTCGAACTCAGTTTGCAGCAATGGATGCGAGAAGTGGACAAAGGGGGAGGAGGCGAGAGAAATAGGGACGTTTTAAAAGAAGTTGGGAAAGTAGGATGATAAAGGAGTCATCAAGACTGTCCCTCCGAAATCAGGAGAGATAGAAGTATCCTCTCCCTTGTCCACTGTAGTAATGGAGAAAAAAAACTTCAATTTTCCTTACAGTTCTTCTCAAAATGGTGACAAGAAGTGATGCATCACTCCTTCCTGCCACCATTTTGAGAAGGAATCAAAAGAAAATGTTTTTGCATGCTGTAGAGAGAGTGGAGTCCATAAAAGACGTTGGGAGGGAATTGAGCCCAGCCACCACAGTGTCATCTATTATGATATGGTAGACTTTCCTTCTTCTTCAGAGGTCTTTGGACAGAGGTTGGATGGCCATCTGTCTAGAGTGCCACAGAGGTGTATTCCTGTGCTAGTAGGGGGTTGGATTAGATGACCCTTGGGGTCCCCTTTCCAACTCTATAATTCTATGCATGTTCATTAAAAGCAAAATGAGCTGAACAGTTTGGGCAGTTTGCACCTCACAGCTGCCGATGATGTCTGTTTCGGACTCTTGATAACAAATGGCTGAGTGATTCAATTTTTAGTTTTTTCAAAATGCCCTTTCCCATAACCAACAGAATGAAGTCCCTCCTGGCTTTTAAATCAAGGGGGAGGCAGAATGAAAAAACACCAGATGTTTATTTATCCTCTTCTCCGCTGCAGCTGCTGCCCCATTGATAACCTCTGGTACCACAAATCTTGTTCCTTATTCCTAGCCAGCTGTAGATGGAATGGAGATAAGATACCCAAAAATGCAGAATAAAATCCAGCAGTCATGTCACAGAACCATAGAACTGGAAGGGACCTTGGTGGATTTTTCTTTTGTCCTGTTTTTATTTGCCATTTGAGAGCCAGTGTGGCACAGTGGTTTGAGCACTGGAGACCAGGGTTCGATTCCCAGCTTGGCCATGACACCTACTGGGTGACCTTGGGCAAGTCACACTCTCTCAGCCTCCGAGGATGGTCATGGCCAAAAAAAAACAAAAAACAAAAAAACCTTGCACAAAGCTTGCCATGAAAACCCCATGATAGGTTGCCCTTCGGATCACCATAAGTCAGAAACAACTTGAAGGCGCACAACAACAAAAACGTCTTCTCGTATGTCCAAAGTACGATAGCCTCAGTTTGAGTCGTCTTGGCATCAAGAGAGGGTTCAGCCTTGATTTACTCTTGGACCCATTTATTGGTCTTTTTGGCCATCCATGGTATCTGCAGAGCAATCCTCTAGCACCACTTTTCATATGCATTGATTCTCTTCCTATCAACCTTCTTCACTGTCCAGATTTTGCAGCCATACATAGAAACTTGAAACCCGGTGGCATGGCCAAGAGTCAGGACTGATGGCACATCAAACAGACCGGGCATTTCTCTATAGGGCAGATGCCAGCGTGGCGATTGTTTTTCTCCAAGCAACACGATGTCGCTGTCCCTCCTTCCTGCGTTGTTTTTGCTTCACCGCTTACATGAGGCTGAAGCTTGCAAGAGGGAGAAAGAAGCCTGGTTTTGATTATTGCTTGGAAGAAAAGGAGGCGTCCATCCTCCCGCTTCTCCATCTGTTTTCACTGAGCCTCTCCACAGATCCTAGGAACATGGAAGGAGCCCTGATATTAAATCAGACCCTTGCAAGTCCAGTCTTACCTTGGGCGAGTCACACTCTCTCATCCTCAGAGGAAGGCAAAGACAAACCCCCTCTGAAGACATCTTGCCATGATAGCTTTGCTTCAGAGTCTTCATTTTCAACTTGAAAATGGTGGTTTGAGTGTTGGACCAGGACTCTGAAGAACAAAGTTTGAATCCCCGCTCAGCCATGGAGACCCACTGGGTGACCTTCGGCAAGTCACATACTCTCAGCCCCAGAGAAATCCCATGATGGGTACATTTATCCCAGACACCCACTAATTAAAAACACACACACAATCCCTTGCCACTTCCAGAAAAAGCAGACCTTCTGTTCTCAGGTTGCGTTAACCAGATGTAGCTTGGTTCATAGCCACTAGATCAGTGATTCCCAAACTCTGGCCTTCCAGATGTTTGGGACTTTGGTTCCCACAATCCCAGCCACTGGCCAAGGTGGCTGAGGCTTCTGGGAGCTGAAGTCCAAAACATCTGGAAGATCTGAGTTTGGGGATCACTGCACTAGATAATGCCTGAGTCCATGAGTCCCAAGTTGTTTCGGGCACAGTGGGTCAAAACCAGCACTTTGCATTGAGCCACGGGTGTTGCGTGCTGGACCCGAATTTTGGTCTCTGAATCCATGGAGATTATCACACTGACAAAAGTGACAAGAGCATATCAGGATGCTCTCGTCACTATTGTGCAATTGCACAAAATTATCACATGACGTCACGATAATCCCGTCGTTATCCTGTGAATAAAAAGGAATTGTACAGTCACTTGAATAAAACCATGGATAAAAAGTGACTGTACAATTCCTCATCATTCATTCACGGGATAACAACGGGATTATTGTGACGTTGCGTGACGTTGTCTGATCATCTTCGCGCAATCGCGCATAGTGATGGGAACATCCCGAGATGCGCCCATCCCTTTTGCCAGTCTGATAATCTCCCGTGTCTTTTTGAACCTTCCCTCCTCTTGCAGGTGGGGTCAAATCCTGTTCTCTGAACTGCTTGGCCGAAGGCTTCAACTTCTACACGGAGCGGGCTGCGGCCGTGGTGGACGGCACTCCCTGTCGCCAGGACTCCAACGACATCTGCGTTGGTGGAGAATGCAAGGTGATGCCATGTTGCTTTAGCCCCGGACCCATATGCAAGTGCAGAGGTGCAAGGATATACTTATGGAGGGGATAGTCGTGTTGCCCCTGCAATGAGAATTTGGTCCTTCCCCAGATTAGATTCCCCTTGGGTTCCAAAATTTCACAGCCCTTCAGTCTCCAAATTTCACATCCATGGCCGCCCCAATTTTGCAAAGTCGGGGAGTGAAAGACCATAGTTCTTGGAGGTCGGTCACTCATTCACTGGGCTACCAGAAGTCCCAGTAGCCGTATCTCTAAGGCTGGGAGCCGTTACTCTCCCCCGCACCCCTGCAACCAGTGGGGCTATTTGCACGCTCTCAGAAGTGCTGTTTCCCATCCTGTTGCAGAACCGCATGATAGGGAGGAAATCAAAAGGGTCATGATAACTGGACCCTGAGCATGACCAGCCCTCTCCGTAAACCTTCCCTGTGTTTTCCCCAACAGCATGTCGGTTGTGACCGCATCCTTGGTTCAGACACCAAGGAAGACAAGTGTCGGGTGTGCGGAGGAGATGGAAGCACCTGTGAAACCATTGAAGGGCTCTTCAACCACTCGCTGCCTGAAGGAGGTGAGTCTGAGTCTGTGAAATTCATTCGGGTCTCACTTCCCCCCCTCCAAAAAATAAATAAAATAAAATTGGGACTTAAAAGCAGCTCATAATTTTGAAAGAGCAACGCAATTAAAAACGTGCAAACAGTGAACACTAAAAGAGAATTAAACGATTTCCAGTCTTAAAACAATTCACACCTCAAGTTAAAGGATAAAATGCAGTTCAGAAGACTTTTTGAAAGCCACTAAGTAACAGTTCAGTTTTGGGGGCCACATGCATCCCTGGGCTCCACTTTGCCCACCCGTGCCTTAAAAATTAAACCCATTTATTGCGGCATCAGCTTTTTTGGCCCCTACAATCTTCTTCCTTTGTCTTGCAGGCTACGAAGAGGTGATATGGATCCCCAAAGGATCGGTACACATTGATATCCGGGAACTCAACCTCTCTTTGAACTACCTTGGTGAGAAGCTTCGGTTTATCCAAGGAAGGCTATAGACATTACCAATTTTGGGATGACCTTCCACCCCCAATTTGGCATCTATCTCTTTTCCCCTTCCCAGTGGGGGAAATTGGGCATTCCCATGTCAGTGGGAAAGATGAATCCATTCCAGGTTTTTACTTGCTTTAAAGGAGCTTTCCAGGGCCCTGAATGTGTTGGGAGACCCTCGACATTTGCGGATTTGACTTTTGCAGATTTGATTATTAGCAGATCTGATTATTAGTCTCTCTAGTATTCTCTAGGTCCTCCAACATACTCTATGGTCAACTTTCAGTGGCAGCTGACCATTGAGTTGAACTGGAGGACCTAGATATTTCTAGAGAGACCACTCCCCTCGGCAGTTGTAGGTCCTCCAGCACAATTCTGTGGCCAACTTCTGCTGGAGGTTGACCGTAGAGTTGCGCTGGAGGATCTAGCCATTCCTAGAGGGGTATTCCCCCAGATTTTAAAATAATAATAATAATAATAATAATAATAATAATAATAATAATAATAATTTATTTATATTTCCCGCCTCTCCCTATGGATCGAGGCAGGAGTACAAGGATAAAATGTACAAAATGTACAGTAATACAATCAATAAAGAAAGAAAACATAACAATAAAACCACAACAGTAATAAAAAGAACAGTAGGTTTTTCCATTTTTATGGGGGTCCTGGGTCTTGGATAATTCCTTTACAGTTCAGTTACAGTTACTTTTAGTAAGTTACAGTTACTTACTAAAACCTGGGACAGATCAACTGAGTTAGAAGCCACCAGACTGGCCGGTTCTTTGTTTTCTCCTCCTCCTCTTTGGAGTCTGTCCTTCTTCTTATTCCATACACAAACCATCCAAGGAGATCCCTCATCCATCCGCCTTTAGCTTAGACTCTTTTTCTCGGCTTCTCCATCCCTTACAGCCCTGAGAGGAGAGAATGATGAATATTTCGTCAATGGGAAACTCTCTATCGATCCTCCCCGGCGCTTTGACATTGCAGGGACTGTCTTCCACTACAGACGGTCTCCGGACGAACCGGAATCGCTGGAGGCTCTTGGGCCGACCAACATCACCCTCATCGTCATGGTGGGTTGTAGTGAAAAGTATTTGTGGTGGGGTAAAGGACGAAAGATGATGTGTCAGTACTTACAGATATTCCTGGGGGGAAATATTTACTCCCCCCTCCCAAGCTCCCAAGGAGTTTCTTCTTTTTGGAGGAAGGAGAGTAGGGAGATTCTGGGAGTTGTAGTCCAAAAATCTGAGGAGGAGGCTCTCCAAGGACTTTCTGACATCACTATGGTGACTCCAGTGTGCCTTCATTGTAGGTTCTTGTGCGGGAAGAATTGCAGAGGATCCGGTATAAGTTCAATGCACCCGTCGTCACCCGCAGTTCCGTGGCCCAATACTTGTGGCAATATGTTTCGTGGACCAAATGTTCAGCCATCTGTGCTGGAGGTAAGACTTCTTTACAGCGGAGATCCAGCATGAAACCTAGATTCCCCTCACCCACCTGCAATCTATGTATTCCAATTCAGCTGAGCCAAAATTCCTCAGAAGACACTTTTCAGAGGAGACCTCTGAACTTCTTGACCATAAGAGCTATGGAATAATGGTCCATCTCAGAGGGCCTGAGGCTCTCCTTCTTTGAAGGTCTAAACAGAAGCTGGATGGTCACCTCTCAGGAGGGCTTTAGCTGAGTCTTCCTACCTGGGGTGGCCCCTGAGGTCCCCTCCAGATCTATGATTTGATGGGTCTATGGTTCTCTCCCTTAAAGGCTAGAGCAATGGCAGTTAGATCATGGAAGGCCACTGGGACCAAAGCATAATGGAACCATGCCTGGCTGCTCTTCTCTCCCTCAAAGTCCAGAGCAATGGCAATTGAGATGGAAAGAGGGTTTCTCAACAGTTGATGGAGCTAGGGATGATGGAATTGTGCCTGGCTGCTCTTCTCTCCCTCAGAGTCCAGAGCAATAACAATTGAGATGGAAAGGGAGTTTCTTAATAGTTGATGGAGCTGGGGATGATAGAGCTGTGCCTGGCTGCTCTTCTCTCCTTCAGAGTCCAGATCCAGAGCAATGGCAATTGAGATGGAAAGAGGGTTTCTCAACAGTTGATGGAGCTAGGGATGATGGAGTTGTGCCTGGCTGCTCTTCTCTCCCTCGGAGGCCAAAGCAACGGCAGTTGGGATGGAGGGAGAGCCTCTTGCCAGTCTCTGGGAGCATTTTCAACTCTTTCCAATTGTTTTAAATATTCCTTTTGGTATCCTTTAAAACAGGGGTAGGCAACCTTTTTGAGACCTGGGCTGGTCTCCCGTAGCCCAGGTCTCAGCTGGGCCGGGGGGGGGAATGGCGGCGCGCGCGCGCTCACGCATGCGCATGCACCCTCCACTGATGCGCGCAACCCCTGCACATGCTGCCGCTGTGCATGGTGTGGCGGCGGCCGCATGTACGGGGGTTGCACGCAGTGGAGGGTGCGCGCGGGGAGGCTTCCCTCGGCAGCAACGGGCCTCCTGGAAGCCCGTCGCCACCGAGGGTCCCCCTGGGGAGGCTTCCCTCAGCGGCGGCGGCTGTCCTCCTGGGCACTGCGCGCGCTGCTGGCGCTGTGACCGCCATTTTGTTCTCCAAAATGGTGGTCGCAACGCGTTTGGCATGCGCTGCCGGCGCTGTGGCCGCCATTTTGGAGAACAAAATGGTGGTCGCGGCATGCGCGGTCACGCGGTGACAAAAACAGGCAGTGGCGGCAGGGGTCCGCCTAGGCCGGTAAGTCCAGCGTCCTGGGCTGGAACTGGCCCGGGGGCCATAGATTGCCGACCCCTGCTTTAAAACATGGAAAGGAAAACCAAGGAGGAAAAAAATGTGGCCTGCCAGGACTTGACCAACCTGCGTCTTGCCCTCAAAGACCCTCTCCCATTTTGCGGCGTGCGTCTTTTGGCCTTGGCTCACTTCCGCTCTCTCTGCAGGCAGCCAGGTTCAGTCCGTCGTATGCCGGAACCAGGCTGACAGCTCCACGGTCTTCAATCACTTCTGCAGCCCGGAGACAAAGTTACCAGAGAGGCAGAGACTGTGCAACACGGAGCCATGCCCACCGGCGTGAGTTTTCTCTTTTTTGGAGGTGCATGATGCTGAGCAGGACATGATCCCCAAACAAACTGAGCGAAGGGTGCTGAACATTGTTTTGGTGGGTATCTTTTGTATCGTATCCACCAGCGTTTCACAGATGTTTTCCCCTCTCTGTCAGCTGGGTGATCGGGAACTGGTCGGATTGCAGCCGCACTTGCAACCAAGGCGTTCGAACCCGGAGCGTGACCTGCCGGCGCAAGATCTCCACCACCGAGGAGAAGATCCTGGACGACTCGGCCTGCAGCCAGCCACGTCCCCGGGTCCTCGAACCCTGCAATAATCAGACATGTCCTCCAGAATGGGCTGCTCTTGACTGGTCTGAGGTATGCGTCTCTAGAGCAGAGCTTGGAAGGAGAATCACTGGACTACAATTCCCAGAATCCCCCAGCCAGCCTCCTCCCATACCGCATCATACAGAATCCTTAGTAATGTTTTTTGTACTGATGTTCCCCGTAAAGCTTGATTCCCGCATATCACTGCATGTAAATGGCGGGAGTTATGACATAAACAACTAGTAAAATTAAAATTATACCTTTAAATGACAAGATCACCAGCACAACCTAACTGCATTGACATTTACATAGTTTCATGTGACTACAGTGAAAATGGGGTAAGAGGGGATGCCTGCATGCCCGGAATAGCTGTCCCTGTTAAATTTGGCCACTGCAAAGGAGGGTGAACATCATCCAGTTTATCTTTAGCAACAACTTACCAAAATATTCAAATTCCTTTATAGATGAAATGGAAAGAACATGTCATTTTTGTTGCATTTTTAAAAGCTCAATGTAGGAGAAAATGGAAGTTAAAAAATTGTCTATCCTTAGCATCATCCATCCTAGTCATTCTTAGGTAATCTCATAAACCTCTTCTCTAGCAATAGAGCCTCCACATCCAGAAGCAGGCTACCTCCAATTAACAGGCACTTCAGATAAAGAGGGAAAAACCAAAGCACACCGGAGTCTTCCTCTTGAATTCAGCCAGACCTGTTCCTTGCAATGGCATCATACCAACCTCTAAACCCACACTCTTGCTTTGCAGTGTACCCCAAGCTGTGGGCCCGGTTTCCGCCACCGGATTGTCCTTTGCAAAAGTGGTGACCACTCCTCCACGTTGCCAACCTCCGAGTGTCCCGAGAACGCCAAGCCCCCCACCAGCATCAGGTGTAGCCTCCGCCGCTGTCCGCCCCCACGGTGGGTCACTGGAGAATGGGGAGAGGTATGGAAAAGCTGGACTTTCCTCCCATAGATTTGGGTTAAACCTCAGAAGTGGCTCCAGGAGTGGCCACAAGAGGGAGCTCCCTCTTAAGTGAAAGGAACCAATGGAAAGGACCTTGGGGTTATTGTTGACCATAAGTTGAATGTCAGCCAGCAGTGTGATGCTGCTGCAAAGCAAGCAAATGATATTTTAACCTGCATTAATAGAAGCATCATTTCCAAATCAAGGGAAGCAACTGTTGTTGGGTGCCTTCAAGTTGTTTCTGACATATGGCGGACCTATCACAGGGTTTTCTTGTCAAGATTTGCTTAGAGGAGTCTTGCCATTGACGCCCTCTGAAGCTGAGAGAGTGTGACTTGCCGAAGGTCACCCAGTCGGTTTCCATAGCTGATTGGGCTTCCAAACCCTGGTCTCCAGAGCCATAGGTTTATTTTCTGCTGCCCCAGAGGGGAGGATCTGATCTAACAGTGATATGTTCCAGAAGGGTAGCTTTCGATTGAACATTAGATGGAATTTCTTGACAATAAGATGATGATCCTGCCTGATGATGCGCCATCCCCATTTCTTTCCCATAGTGCTCTGGGCAGTGCAGTTTTGGCCAACAACGGCGGTCAGTCCAATGCGTGACCCACACGGGGCAGCCGTCCGGTGAGTGCTTGGAGGCCCTGAAACCCGCAGTGATGCAGCAATGCGAGAATAAGTGTGACTCTGGACCGACAGACAACCCCGAAGGTAACTCTGCAGGGGTGGCCTTGCTGGTTGAGTAGATCTCACCTCCATTTGTTGATTTGCATATTCCTCTTTTTTCAATCCAGATTATAAATCTATTAAAATCGAGTCGGGGTGCAAATATTTTGTCCAGTTTGTACACATCCATGTTGGTGTGTGCCTTAAAGTCATTTCCGACTTATGGTGAACCTATCCTGGGGTTTTCCTGGCAAGATTTGTTCAAAGTAGGTTCTCCTTTGCCTCCTTCTGAGGTTGAGAGAGTGGGACTTGCTCAAGGTCACCCTTGGCTGTTTAGACTTGTTAAACTTTAAAACTTGTGAACTATAATCAATTAAGCAATGACTTATTGACAAACCAAAGTATTTATCTCTCCCTCTCCACCACTCCCTCTTCTTCCTTCCTTCCCTCCTTCCTTCTCTATTCTTTCTTCCTTCCAATCTTCTCTCTCTTCATCTCTCTTCCTTCCTCCCTTCCTTCCTCCCTCCCTCCCTTCCTCCCTTCCTTCCATAATTCCTCCCATCTTTCCTTCTTTCCTCCCTCCTTCCCTTCCTTCTTTATATCTTTCCTTCCTTCCTTCCTTCCT
>CM034716.1:7078253-7097061 GCA_020142125.1 Phrynosoma platyrhinos
AAGAAGAGGAGGAGGAGGAGGAGAAGCATCCACCTGGCAGACGACCTCGCCAGGAGAGGAAGGGGAAGGAGGAACGACAGCGTCAGGAAGAGAGCAAGGGCCGCCCCAACAAGGAGCCCAAGAGAGAACGGCGCCCCAAGGAAGAAGAGCCCGAAAGAAAGAAGGGACGCCCCAAACATGAGAAGGACTCTAAGTCCCATCTCCATGAGCAAAAGGATAAGAAGTCCTGGCAGGCAGAGCGCTCTTTCTTCCCCTCCCAGAAGTTTGGGAAGCACAGAGTCCAGGAGAGCAAGAGGCACGACTGAGACTTTTCTTGCACCCTCGGCCTTGTGGAAAGCAGAGCTCGGAGATACCTCCTACTCCAGCCTCCCTACACTTGAAAGATGGCAACTGCCTGCCACAAAAACAGACACACTGATACCCTCCAACTTGGCAGGAGCAGTCCTGATTAATCCTCTGCCTTTTCCAGTGGCTTTTAAAATGCCCCGGCTTCTCTCTCCTCCCCCCGCTTCCCCCCTTTGTCCTCAGCAGACTTCAGTGGCTGCAAATAAAGTCCAAAGTGCAAAAGCAGTTTGCACTCCCTTAACTTGGAGGATGGGGAAGAATTTTTCCCTTCCAGTCAGCTCAGGCTAAACCAGATTGCTGCAACCTCTCCTAGCTTGTCTGTTCTTCCTCATCCATAACTTTTGCCCTCTTGACCACACTCTGATGTTGCTTGGCCACACATGTCCCAGTGTTTATTTGTGAAACATTGGAGGGTACACACACTCCCTGCCTCTCTGTAGAGGATGCTTCCAGACAGAATCATTTTGAACATGTTTTGTCCACAGACATAGAACTGGGGGCTGCGCCGGACAGATCGGCCTCACTCTTGACCTCTGACTCTGTAACCTCTCTAGCCTTCTTTTTTGTCTGCTCTCCTGTGCCTTCATTTCCCCAGCTCCAAAAATCAGAGATTCTTGCTCCCCCATGGTCATAATTTGCCCCATTTAAATAGGTTTGTGATGCCAACAAAAGCGTTGGTGCATGTGGCCACTCCAGGAGAGAATGATTTTCTCTCCATGTCTTATCACTGTTTATACCCCCATTGTCCTCCCAAAGCTGAGAATCAAGACAACTTTCAAGATTAAACACTTGTTAGAAGCCCAAAGGCTGCTTTCTAATTACCTCGACCTTGTGTTTCGGACACTAGGGCCTGCCATGCGGCTGCTGAAATCCTTGCAAAATGGACACTGTCTTTGGACGGGCTCCACACGGGTCATCTATTCCAACCCTCTCCCAGTGCAGGTGTCTGGAGCGAAAAGTGACAGAAAAGCTCCAAAAACGTTGCTGGATCTGTGAGGGTTCATTCACGCTCGCACACACTCAGGCACATATGCATGCTGTTAGATATTTAAAGCAACAGGAGTAGTTTGATTTTGCTAACACCGCACCTGCATACACTTTCTAAATCTTTTCTAGGTCTCCTGTTGTCCTCCCCCCCCCCCGGTTTTATTTTTTTAGCATGGCCATTTGATCTTTTCTGGGTTTTCCCCTCTTAGATTGGAGGAATTTCTGGATTTCCCCCCCCCCCTTCTTGCACAAAATAAAGCAAGTCTCTCTTCCAGCCCAGCGTCATTAATGGTGTGTAACCAGGAGAATGATGTATGATCCCACTAGGGGTATTATTCCTTGATAATTTTCTTCCCCAAAAGGGCTTAAATACCACAAAGGCACCCATCTGATCTTGGAGGCTAAGCAGGGCTAGCCCTGATTAGTACTTGGATAGGAGACCGCCAAGAAATACATCAGTGGTCTAACATGGGGAAAAACAGGCAATCTTCAAGCGAACCCAGATGGGGAGGCATGGAGGAGGCAGCAAAATCACCCAATATCAGGTGGATGAAGCACCTCTACAAGAATTGGAACAGAGATGACAAAGATATGCCTCTCCAGATGGCATTGGACTGGAGTTCCCAGCATTCCTCAGTATTGAGTATGATGGGTAAGCCTGCTGGGATGTTGTTGTTGTGTGCCTTCAAGTCATTTCTGACTTATGGTGACCCTGTCAGGGGAGTTTCTTAGCAAGATTTGTTCAGAGGAGGTTTGCCATGGCCTTTTCCTGAGGCTGAGAGAGTGTGACTTGTCCCAAAGTTACTTAGTGGGTTTCTAGGGCTGAGTGGAGAATGTAGCATTGGTCACTAAAAGTAAATCCCTCCCTCCCCAAAAAGAGCTTGGGTATCATTTTTGAAAGAGACATTAAAAGTTTCTAGCCCTTATTTATTTCTGAACTTGTAGATTGCCTTCCAGTATTTATCAATTCTCTCTCAAAGCGACACGCAAACATTTAAAAATAATCTATCTCAACATGTTACAAACCAAGGGATCCATAAGCTAAAACACACTCCAAGCTACAAAATATTTTCTCAGCGGCTGGTAAACACAGTGATCAGCAAAGTAAAACAACAAAGTGGTATATAATTTGGTAACAAAAAGAAAATGTACTTAAAGAACTGGATAGCATTTGTAGTTAAAAGTAAACGGCAACTGAATACCAAACAAAAATATCAGTTAAGAGCAGCTTGGAATAAATAAGTCCTCCAAGACCAATTCAGAGACATACATACCAAAGGAGCAGATTTGAAAGATGTGTGGAGCCACCACTGTAAAGACTGTTTCTAATGCCCCTGAGAAGAGATGCTTTAAAGTCTGCAAGGCAACCGCAGTTGAGAAGCAGTAGCTCCTCAAATTTTCCTTGGGGAGGATGGGACAAGAGAGGAACATATTCTTTCCAGACATCTCCCTGACCCATCCTAGTTTAATCTGTGCCGAAGCTGTATTTCACAACGTATAAGAGCATGCAAGCAAAAATCATTCTGTGGGAAGGCTCATTGTACGTACGTTTATACAGAAGGGAGTTTACACTTGTGGAAAGAATCAGAATTGTTATTAACGCCTTGTATGGACAAGTCAAAACAGAATGGTAGTTGTCCAGTTAGACCACTGGAGGAACAATTGTCCACCATCATCCACCAACGCCGGACAATGGCGTTGCAGAACAAGAGGCTGGAAACCTCCTTCCACAACATCCCTCAAAGTATGCCAATAGGGTACAAGGCTTATGCTAATAAATCTATTTCCAGTAATGCTGCAGAAGGAGGTATCAAATAACTCTTTCTGCCAGCATAACCAGAGGTAACGCCGGCATACGTACTTTCAGGAATGTTGCAGAAAGAGTGATCAGGTACCTCTTTCTGCCATCTTAATATGCTACCAAGGTTTATGCCGCCATATGTATTTCCAGGAATCTTGGGGAAGGAAGTATCAGGTACCTCTTTCTGCCAGAGTAAAACGTTACCAATAGTTATGCCAGAATATGTACTTCAAGGAATGTTGCGGAAGGAGGTAGCAAGTACCTCTTTCTGCCGGCATAATACACTACCAAAGGTTATGTAATCATATGTATATCCAAGAATGTTGTAAAAGGAAGCTTCAAGTAACTCTTTCTACTAGCATAATTTGCTACAAATGGTTACACCACTTTATGTACTTTCAGGAATGTGGCCGAAGGAGATGCCAGATGCCTACTTCTGCCAATGTAACCTGTTACTGGGGATAATAATAATCAGTGTAACTACTTTCAGAAGTATTACGGAAGGAGTTACCAGGTACCTCCTTCTGCCAGCGTAATCTGCAACCAAGGGTTAAACCAGTATATGTGTTTTCTGCAGTGTTGTGAAAGGAGGCTCATGGTACCTCTTTCCAACATCGTAATCTGGGATTGTACCAGTGTCTGTTGCCACCAAGGGGATTCTGGGTACAAGGGTAGTGCCATCCAAAGCGACAGGCCCAGCATGGCACACTTTCCCAAGAGAACCTGGGAGTCTCCTTTTTTTCTCTCTCTTTCTTTCTATCGACATCCACACGACTTGGCCACCATGTCCGGATACACTTTCACCATCAGCCCTTGATCGTTGGTAAATGTGACCATGTGACTTTGGGAGTATTTGACCGGGACGCAGCAAGGGGCCCGATCCAGAGGCATGCCCTGCTCGTGCATGCGCAGGAGGAAGACGGTGTGGGAGTAATAGTCGGAGATGCGGGTGGAGAGCGGGCTCCGGCAGGGACCCACGCAGTTGTTGGCATTGTATGACTCTGGTAAGATGATGTACCCTGTGGAGACGAGATCGATCTGGAGTTCCCTCAGCTGGCAGTAGTCGTTCTGGTTGTGAGCGCTCCGGTTTGCTCGGGAGGATGCTTTCTTTGATTCTCGCCAGCGAGCCCGCACCGCCTGGAGCGTCTTGAGAAGTAGCAAGCTATGGATTTTTTCCCGGGCTCTGGATCCTTCCACTTGTCTGGAATCACCACGGGAAGGGATCCCTAGACCGCCGGATGGGTAGTAGCAGAAACCCAGGAGTGTGCGGAAGAGATCTGCATTGGCTTGGAAGGAAGGCAGGGATTTCAGTTCCCGTATCACCGAGCGCAGCTTCTCCAAAAGTTGCTGTAGCAAAGAGCCCTCCAAGTACCAGTGCCCCACATGGTCCTCCATCAAGGCCTGGCTGTCCTCCGGAAAAAGAACCACCAGGTGGTCCTCCGACCGAACCAGCTGCTCCAAGGCAACCTTCTCTGACAGGTTGAGACGCAGGTGAGGGAGGGCCTCCATCGTGTTGAAATCCAGCCGGAGGTGGACCCTGGAGGTGGAGGGTGGCTCACCGGAGCGACTCAGGACCTTGTTAACAAAGCGAGAGAGGGCCTCCAGGAATCGCCCGGTGCTGGTGGGCTCTGAGATCGAGATATTTGTCAAGTTGGTGGCCCCACTATTGGAAGGCGGCACTTCGGCTACACCAAAGGCAGGCAAATGGCTGCAGAGAGAGAGAACACAGAACTCATCACCATCACCTCATTCATTTACAGTGGTCCCTCCAAATTTGCTGGGGTTAGGGGTGAAGGACCGCCGCGAATGTGGGAAAAATGCAAATAAAAAAAAAACACTATTCTTTTAACCTAAGAGAACGCCTCTCTAGGAATCTCCAGGTCCTCCAGTGCAACTCTGTGGTCAACATCTGCCAGAGGTTGATCACAGAATCATGCTGGAGGACCTACAAATGCCTAGAGAAGTGTTTTCCCTAGGAACTTCTAGGTTCTCCAGCACAACTCTATGGTCAACTGGACCTAGCGATTCCTAGAGATAACATATTAATCAAAACCACAAATAATCAAACCTGCAAAAGTCAAATCTACAAATGTGGAGGGCCAACTGTATATCCCATCATTTCCCCCAAAATGAGGACTCAAGTCAGCTTTGAAAATTAAAACAAATGCAGATTAAAAAAAAAAAACCATACAGAGCCATAAGCAAAAGTGTGTCACAGTGCAACTATGATTTTTAAACTCTTTCAAACCAATCAAAAGGCTGAAAGTAGAAATCACCTGGTAAAGTGAAAGGGAAAGCTCACCTGGGCTTCAGGTAGGGGAGGGTGTCCAACTTGCCATTGGCAGCCAGGAAAGAAGGGGGAGCTGGAAGAGCTGTGTCTCTAGGCCTTTGCTTCACCAGCAGCAACACCATTGGGGTCATGCGCGTGAAACACTTTGGATCGAAGCCGAACAGGAGATCTTGAGCTTCCTGGGAGGAGAGGGCAGCCCCTGGGAATGGTAAAGCCACAGCAACTGGGATGAAAAAAGGGACCGTAAAGGTACCAGATCCTGCCTGATTTTGAAAGCTAAGCAGGCTCAGCCATGGATAGTCACTGGATGGGAGACAGCCAACAAATACCAGGTGCCACAGGCTCTGTTTCAGAAACAGGAACTGGCAAAATTATCTCTAAGGATTCCTGGCCTAAGAAAACCCTAGGACTGCCATAAGTCGACAGGTGACTTATACACACACAGAATTTGGAGCTCAGAAAGGTGACTTTTTGGGACTGCAGCTCCCAGAATCTAGCCAGTCAGCCTACAGAGAAGGCAAGATTCTGCCTCTGTCTCTCCTTAATTGAGTGCCAACTCCCTTTGTACTTCGAACTCAAGTTTGTAACAATTGAAGTAAACCGAGGACAAAAGGGGAAAGTGGGAGAAGGAGAGAGAAGCCAGGACATTTTAAAGGCAGCTGGAAAAGTGGGAAGGCAGAAGATTCATTGGTATTGTCCCTGCCAAACCAGGACAGTTGGAGGGTATGAAGTTTGCCTGTAAAACTCTCCACCACAACCATACCTTTGCTGCTCTGACGTCTGATTTCCAAGGAAAGTTCAAAGCTTAAATGCCCCGGGACAGGTCTTCCCAAAATCTCTGAGCCTTGGAGGACAAGGAACTGTGTTCTCCTGGAGAGGCAGACTTCCTGTGGTGGGAAATGTAAAGAACAAAATACATAAAGTTTCACAGAACCAACTAACACCTCTCCCCAAAGCATTTAAACAAGACCTCGGCAGGAACAAGTTCAACTGGTGAAGTTCTGTTTCTACCACCGCTTAGTCTTTTCCTAGACAGGAATAACTGGCCACAGAAGAACAGGGACTGGAAACTTCCCTGCTAGACTACTGTAAATGGATTCCACGTTGGGCTACACTTGAAGATTACTGGTAGGAATTGCGTGCGGACTACGCACCTCAAGCCCAAATACCTCCCTTTTCTTCTGTGGCTACTCCCAGATGGCAGCAGGAAGAGATGCACCTCTCTTGGAAGATATTTAAAGGAATTGCATCAGCTGCCTGTTCTGAATCCAAGGTGCTACTGAGGACTTCCAAATACAAACCATCTAACAGAGTCTGCAGCAGTATGCTTTTGCCTGAGCCCCCTGGGAAGGCATGATTCTGACCCTCCTCTCCTCTTCCTTCTGTTGAATTAATGACTTTTGCACTTTGAACCGTTTGCAGCAATTCAAGTAAGCTGAGGACAAAGAGGAAAAGCAGGAGGAGGAGAGAGAAACTGGGACATGTTAAAAAGAGCTAAAAAGTGGGACAGCAGAGGATGAATTGGGACTAAATAGCTTGGGATCCCAGCACTTGAAGGAGCACCTCTCCCTGTAAAATAATCTCCAAGTTTCCTAATTTGGCAGGGACAATCCTGATCAATCCTCTCCCATCCCACTTTTCCAATTGCTTTTAAACCACCCCAGTTTCAACTTAACTTCCATTGCTGGAAACTGAGTTCAAAGTGCAAAAGTCAATTAATTCAGCAAGGACGAGAGGAAAGGAAGGGGCAAAATCTTGCCCTTCCCAGTTGGCTCAGGCAAAAGCAAACTGCTGCAACCTTTCCTAGCTTGCGCGTTTTCCTTTATTAATAAGTTGTGTCCTTTCGACCACACTCCGATGTTGTCAGGCCACAAATGTCCTGGTTTTCAGTGCAGTGGTGTGTGCTTTTCCCCCTCCACAATCTAATTTTAATTCAAAAAGCATCCATTGGTGTATGTAAGGGAAATGTCTATTAAAACCGTGGCTTACCTGTTCCTGATGGAGACCTTCCCCTCCGATGAGGAACTTCTCCGGAGGCATGGCTTCACCTTCTCTCCCTCCTCGGTAAAACACCAGAAGAGCATGTTGAAGAGGACCTAAGGATTCTTCAATATCCTCTTGAAAAACCACCTTGAAGCGGAGTTTTGTCTCTGCTTCCCATTTCACTGTCGGAAGAAAGAGGCAAGGTGCAAAAATAAGACTTTCCAAATGTCCCCTTTGCTTCGAGCATCACTCTGTAATCATTCATAAACCTCAGCTCTTCATTAAATTGCTGCCCTCTTTTAGTTAAGTTTGCCATCTCAATTTTGGGGTTTTGGAGCAGAGCAGGAAAACCTTAACTTTGGGGATTCTGGAAGCTTTGGATCCCATCCTGGGAGAAAAGTGGAGTATCAATCCAATCAATCAATCAATCAGATTTCAAAACTTTGGCCACTTTGAGTCCTCATAATGGGAGAAAGGTGGGATATAAGAAAATAATAATAACAATAACAATACAGTAAAAATAATCTCCACCACCCACTCCCTAGGTCTGTAAACCTTAGAGAAGTTACCTTTCGGGAAATAAAACTCCCAGAATCCACAAGGCTTGTAGTCTCAAAATTTCCATGGTTTGATTACTGCAGATCTTAGAAAATGTACGTTTTGGACTGCAACTCCCAAATCCCCAACGCTGGAGATTCGAGGAGTTGTAGCATCAAAATAAATTTCCAAGGTCTGGCTAACGTTGCCCTTAGAAAATGTACTTGTTGGGCTCTCAACTCTCAAAACTCCTAGCCAGATTCTGGAAGCTGTAGTCCAATGCATTTTCTAAGCTCTAGTGTTCTTCAGCCTTAGGGGGGAAAATGATGTTTTTGTTGTATTTTCAGGGTGGCTGCTGGGCTTCTCTGTTGCAGCAAAAAACAACAGCATAGAGCAGGGGTAGGCAACCTTTTTTCCCCTTTAAGGGCCAAGGAGGGACTTCAGCTCCCAGAAGCCTCAGCCATGTTGGCTAATAGTCCCATGTTGGCCAATAGCTCCTGGGATTCTGGGAGATGAAGTCCCTCGGCCCTTAGAGGGGTAAGGTTGCCTTAGCATAGAGCTTCATGATACCTCAATGGCTCATGCATATTTGACTTACATCGAACAAAATGTAAGTTTATGTCCAATAAAACCTTTCAGACCTCAAGGTACTACAAGACTCAGAGCTGTTGATTTCAATGGTTGGGTTTTTTTAAACTCAAAAATATAGTACGATAATTTTAAACAGAGATAAATAGCCAAGCCTTGGTAGCAAGTGTAGCAGAGATGATGGCTCAGCCGTCGGTCACAAAAATCATAGAATTTTACGGTTCGAAGGGACCCTAGAGGTCATATAGTCCAACCTGGACTACATGTATTGCAACCTACATGATCCCAAAGGTCATGTAGTCCAACCCCTTGCTCTTCTTAAGCAGTCTCTGCAGTACCAAAATGCAACTTTAAGTGGCCCAACTCCAAATCCGTCCCCAGCTAGAGTAGATCCCATTGAACCAATGGACACATACAAGTGACCGACTTAAGATTCATTGCAGCCTACATTTAAGTGTCGACTTACCCTGGTCCCATTGGTTCAATGGGTTTAATTTGGGACTACTGAATAGTATAACCTAGACCTGACTCATCCAGGTCTCTACAAATCCTCACCCGCTTGCCCAGAAACAGACTGGCAACTAGTGGCGTTATTGCAACAAGGGAGCTGTGTTGTGTTCCTCTAACTTTTGCCCTTCCAAAAAGTTGCCAAGCAGAAAGCGTTCTATCTGGAGACTTCTTTATATTATTATTTACAAGCATAATAAACCATCACCAAGACTTTTGCCAATAACTCTCCCTCGGATCAGCCTGTCCTTTCAAAAAAATCTAACGCTCAGCATCCCTTTACGGGACGCAGCAGTTCCCCTATCTCCAGAGTGGTTTGGGAGTTTTATCTTAAAACGATGTGAACTTTCTGGTCCCAAGAGGATTTTTGCAGCATTTTGCAGTTGTTGCTTTTCACTGTTCAATTGTTCCTCGATTTGTGATTCTGCCAACTTGTGTATTTTGGCCCTAAGAGGCGTTTGATGGGATTGTGTTGTTTAACTGTGCCTTTTCTTCCTTCTGCTCCCGTTTTCTAAATTCTTGTTTCTCTAGTGCTCTGAATTATTTTCAATTTAAGTTTGGAAAAAAAAAGATGAGCTACAAAATCATTCAAATCCACTTTTCCCTCCCCATTGACTTTGTTTGTTTATGGGTCCTAAAACAATTCCCTATTTATTGGTTATGTCCACACTGCAGAATTAAAGCACTTTGACACCACTTTAACTGCCATGACTCTGTCCTACAGAGAATTTGCAGTTTGGTGAGGAACCAGAACTCTCTGACAGACCAGGCTGAATAAGCCCACCAAACTACAACTCCCATGAATCTGTAGAAAAGAGTTATGTCAGTTCAAGGGATGTAAATCGCTTTAATTTTTGCAGTGTGGATACACCCATAGATAACAAGAGAAAGGAAGGCAGGGGAAAGAGCCCTGTAATATAATGTTGCCGTATGGAGAGTTTCTGTCCCGAGTTCAAGTCAGCCACGCTCAATCTCAGGCTACTCCATCCCATTCCCATTTCTGAGATGAGGGAAAAGGTCTGCATTTCAGGACCAACTGAACTCCTTTAGAGTCTTGAACATTAAGACCGCTTTTGAAAGATGGTTTTTGGACTTTTAACTTTCAGGATTTGCCAACCTGTACCAAAAGTACCTGCAAAGACTGGGCTATTTTGGCAATATAATGATCAGCATTCAAAAAATGAATCTGCTTTCCTCTAAAGAACAGAATTTATAGCTTCATCTGTTGTGCTAGATCGAGGTGAGAGGTTTATAACCCTCCCCCAGATATCTGGTCTCGTTGGACTGGAACGCCCATCAGTCAGCATGGCCAGTGAGGAAGGATCATGGGTGTTGCAGTCCAACAGCCTCTGGAAGGCCACATCTTGCTAGATTAAATCCCCCCCCCCAATCCAGTGGGACAATTTTTCTCCTAAAGCAAGAATGAAAACAAGGGAAGGCTCTCCTGGTGATTCTGCTCAGTATTCCCAGTCTGGGCTGTGCTGGCTGGGGCTGCTGGGAGCTACAGTCACACAACTTGGAGGACTACATGATTCCCACCCTGGCTTCTATTGAAGGGAAAGAAAGAGATGGGAAGGAAGGGAGGGAGGAACAAACAAGGGACAAAGAAAGATGACCGATAGAAAAATTTAACAAATTAAGAGTATCATTCATAGCAGACGTTTTTCATTTTATTCTCCATTCTGGCTTATTGAGTTCACCTCTGACAGAAGCCAACTCATTCAGCCTCTGGGTTTTCTTCCACACCTACCTTCTTCCAGATGGAGCAGGAGAAAACGGCTCTCCCCCGGATCAGCCAGGCTTTCCCCAACGCGCTGGAGGGATGAGAGGAGGCCGTGGAGGGTCTCCGCCGGACACAAGCCAAAGGTCTCTAGTTCTTCTTCACTCCAGGCTGAGCGTCTCAGCGCCTTCAGGAACCCGCTGTCGTAGCTGGTCAGGAGTCCCACCACCTCCAGGTGGTTAGGAGCCCACTCGCCGCCCCGGTCCAGCTTCACCCGACACACAGGCTCTTCTGGGACTCCTTGGGGCCACGTTTGGAAGTTACTTCTGGCCCATAAACCCAACGCCTCTCCACCTGCAAAGTTCTGGCCAGGCTGGACGTGGCCACCACGACGGTCTTGAAGGTTGACCACAGCAAGAGAGACCTGGGATCGTGGTCCTGTGATGTCTGACACTGCCGGGATTTCATCTTCTTCTGGAGTTTCGGATCTTCTCAACCTGGGGACCTCTGGCTCTATCTGAAGTCCTTCTGAAAGGTTCTCCTTTTCAGGAACGGAGATGACCTCCAGGATCAATGAGAGAGCCAACAAGATCCCTCTAGCTACCACTTGCATGGTCTTGCTTCCTCCAGAGAGTTACACCACCTTCCCTGAAACTCTCCCGTGAAGTCCAGAACCAAGAAACGACATTTTAGGAAAGACAGGAGGGGGAAAATCCACACACAAGACCACGCATACATAGGCAGACCAGGCAGAGAGATGGCCAGACTTCCCCTTCTTTAAGCCTCCTTGGATTGTGTCCTTGAATTGACAATACACATGGCACCTCCCTGAAGGAATTCTTGCAAGGAGGGAGGGAACGACTGGCTCAAAGAAACCCTTTCTGTTCTATTTTGAGTATTTTGATTATCTACAAAGAGACTTCACAAAAATTCACACCTCCCAGTTAGACTTAACCTTGACTTAAAAAGTCTTTTATCGTATTCCCCCAAAGGATCAAAGCGAAACAACATTGTGTACAAAAACACACACACAAAATCAATGGTCTAGACTGGAACATCTCCCCAGGTGGCTATAAAAGTATTATCGGCATGAGCATCTCAAAGAAATAAAAGGAGTTTTTGTTAGCCATGACGACCTGTCGGGTAGTAAAAGGGTGGCCTTCCAGGTGTGACTGGGTTGCAAGTCCCAGCATCCCTCTTATTTTGTATGCTGGCTTGGACTGATGGAAGTGGCAGTCCCACACGATTCCAACTTTATAAGATAAATTCAATGAAGGGGAAACATCAGGTTATAATACCAAGGGGAAGTTGTTCTCTCAAAGGGAAGACTAAGGATGAGTTTGTGTGGTTAAAAAGTGTGACGTTTGTGTTTATTGACCTGCAAACACACCCCTCTATCTAGCTGTCTCTTATTTTCAGACTACAACAGCCTCTGGCCACCCTGGCTGGGGGGTTCTGGGATCTGTAGTCCAAAATGTTTCCAAGAGTGCATACTCTTATACCCTACTGAATATTATGAGATACCTGAAATTAAAGACTTCGCCAGTTTTCAAGCCTGCATTAAATCAATGACCCCTCTTAAGGTTTCCTCCCTTGGAATAGTAACCAGTACATCCTCACTTGCTTCCCTCGCATGAAATTGGTTGTCAATACAAGCAAAAATCCGAATACCCTTTGAACTGGATAGTGAGTATCAATTACCATGTTTGCATGTCACAAGCAGCCATGATGTGGTTTGCCGGAAGCTGGTCCTACTGTAGCTGTGGCCATGTACAACCAGCAAAGCAAACAACAGCTGCCTCCAAAATCCCTCACTCAGCATGCAAACCACAAGAAAACGGGAAAAGTCTATCCCAGACTGTTTAAAAAACACAGAACTGTTAAGTTTAGCCAAATGAACGTGTAATTGAATGGAGGTTGATGAAACAAATGGCAATCCCTAATGTATTTTATAAAAAGGTCTAGAAGGTTCAAAATGTGTTTGCTTGCAAGGTGTACTTGATCCGGTGATTTCATCATGAATAGATACTTCTGGATAGTTTTCTGATATATGTTCACATGCTTTGTGTGTGTGTGTGTGTGTGTGTGTTTGTCTCTCTTTCTGTGCTATCTTTGGGTGCATCTCCACCGCAGAAATAATGCACTTTGACACCACTTGAACTGTCATGGATCCATCCTACAGAATCCTGAGATTTGTAGTTTGGTGTGGCACCAGCCCTCTTTGTCAGAGATGGCTAAAGACCCTGTAAAACTACAAACCCCAGGATCCCATAGGATTTCAACTACAGCACTGAAGGTGGTGTCAAACTGCATTACTTTTATTGAGTAGATGCAAACTCCTGTCTCTCTTGATACCAAATTTTCTTAAAGGAACATATCTGGCTCATTAACTGAGGTACGCCTGTATTGTCATAAAACATCAGCTGGTTCAGGTCTTTATTAGGACCATTCTCAACTTACTAAATGGTGTTGGGTCTCGGCATGCCTCTTTAGAGAAGGCAGAAATTTCTAGCAATACAACAGGGTGCTCTTTGAAAGACAAAGAGCTTTGGGATTACAAACCTGCTCTTCATTACTTCACTAATTCATTCCTCACGGCACATTAGCTTCTGAATTCCCAATCTGCCCTCCCAACCAATGGAGAATTAATTCAGAAGCTTTGGACACACAAGAGACTTATTTCTGCAGAGGTTCAGAAGTTAAACATTTTCACCAGCTGTGAGAAAGAGATCTGCGCAATGGAAACAGAAACAAACAGGGAAGTTTGGGTTGCTTTTAATACAGCTATAAGATTCTGGGCAAAAATCACTAGTGTACTCATTTTTTAAAAAAACGACAAAAACCAAGATGTGGGGTTGATCGGCACTGCTGAAAAATGGTGTCGCAAAACCGGAGAAAGGGAACAAGGGGAATCTTTTCAACTGGAGGGGGGCGGTGGAGGGATGTTCCCAGGCCCTTCTGTGGGGAGAGGGGGTCTGAGCATCGGGGGCATCGGGGCCGGAGGAGGGACGCCCGGAGCCGGGGGCAGCTGAGGTGGTCCCGGGGGCAAGGGCACAGGCCCCGTGGGGGGAGGCATAGGGGGCATGGCCATGCCTCCCGGAGGAGGCGGCGGAATGGACTCCGGGAGCGGCGGCCGAGGGGGCAAGCCGTTCATGAGAGGAGGAGGCGGGGGCCTCTTCACGGTGGCTGGTCCAGCGGGGATGCTTTGGGGCGCAGGGGGCTTCTCCATCTTGAAATGGAACTGAAGGAAGAACTAGAGGAAGAGGAGAAGAAAGAGGAGAGAGAAAGAGAGACAGGGTGTTATTTCCAACAACAAGAGGAATGGGGCTGTGAGAGACAGAGAAGATGGATACAGAAATGCTTCCTCAACATCGTTTGGTGAGGCGCTAAGAAGCTAGTTTTCCACCCCTTCTTAATCTTGGAAGAACCTTTGTGTTTTGTACCACAGGCCAACAACTTGTACTATTCAGATGTACTAACAAAAAATGACTGAAAGTAACTTTTAGTTACATTAGAGCAACAGGAAAGGAGATTTACTTTTTAAAAGTATAGCTGTAATAGTAATAAAGCACTTAGTGTGTGTGGAGCGAGACCTGGGACTATGATTTCAAATTATTCCCTTTTTCTTTTAAAAATAAGTTTTCACTTAATTGCTTGTTAACTTTTGAATGTTGTGCATTTTTAAACTTGTTTTAACTGTTGTAAGTATTGAATTGGGAAAAAACAGGATGAGATTATCATCATCATCATCATCATGATCACCACCACCACCACCACCTTATATACTGCCTATTATTATTATTATTATTATTATTATTATTGCTGCTACTACTACTACTACTACTACTATTTCCATCAGCATCATGCCTTTCCCCCAAAACTGGATGCAGACCAGCTCCCAACATGCATTAAAAGAAAAAACAGCTATATATGTCTGTGTGTGTATGTTTCAAACTAACTTTCCATGTTTTAGGCATTTGTGGATTGCAAAGCTGCCCTCCTTTGGCTACTATTTACCTGTTTGGTTTCTCTGTTCCAGTGAGTCCAGAACTTCCCTTCGGCTTTATCGATCTCTCTGCTTGGGACCTGGGCAAAGGGAAGGGGAAAAAGCCATTAGTAGTGATGCCAAAACTGCTGCAAGGCAGGATATCAAGGATAAACAAGTCCAACTATTCTGAGGAGGGAGGTAAGGAAGAGAGGTGGTTTGATAGATGTGGTCATCTCAGGTCAAGGCTGAGAAGGGAGAACTGCAGGTGCTCTGGGAGATCAAAAGGAGAAAAGCAAGGTGGTAAGATAGGATGGGAGACAGGAAAGAGAGAGACTTTTTGCAGGACAACTTCTCTGTAACTTAGGGCCTAAGCAGACTGCCAGAAACAGTGCACATTAAATTGAGGCACTGCCCTGGCTCAGTGCTAGGGAATCATGGGAACTGTAACTTATTGTGGCACCAGAGCTCTCTGACAGAGAAGGCTCAATGTCTCAGAAAAAAATACAATTCCCATAATTCCCTAGCACTGAGCCAGGGCAGTGCCTCAATTTAATGTGCACTATTTCTGGCAGTCTGCTTAGGCCTTTAGCTTGATACACTAAAGTTCTCCACTATGGAACTGGTCAAATGATAGTTTGCAAAAAAGAAATAAGAAAGTCAGGTCTCTGGTCACCTTGAAAGCTATGGTCTCGTAGGGTTCGGCTGCCATTAGAAGGTATTGCCATCGCCGGTCAGGGGGTTCAATCCTTTGCTCATATGCCGACATGAACCGATGCCTTGGCATGATGCTCTCTGCAATCTCTGGGTAATCTATCTGAAAGGAGAGCGGAAACAGTCAAATGGAAGAAAAAGGGTCAAGTGGCAATTTAGATGTCAGTTGCCGACAAATCTGTGAGAAAAGAGGGTGGAAAAATTACCTCTCAGTTTTAACTTGAGAGGTTAAAGGGTCTCTCAAAGGTTTGCCATAAATCAAAACCAACTTGGCGGCAAATAGGTTTGGTGGGCTCAGTGTACATTTCACAACAAGATGCTCTAGTATGTTGTAAAGGCAGTACCGAACAAAGTACCAGGGCAAGGAAGAATTAGCAGGGTCTTACCTGGAAAAGGAGACTTTGCTGGCCTGTCTCTGGATCCCTCTGTTTGGTCACTGAGGTGGAAAAAGAGAGGACACGTTTAGCTTGGTACTGCCAAGAAGTACTGGCTTCATTACATCTGTTGTTTCATGTGTGCTGCAGTTCCACAGGAACTCAAAACCTCCAATTCTGAGTTCCTGAGACACTCAGCTTTTATTAAAAAGGGACACCAAGTTTCTAATCCTGATGGATACAGGGAAACTGCACAAACACTAACAGACTAGTAGCTGAGTTTCCAGGCTGTTAGGTTTTTCCCCATCTTGGGAAATGTGTGACTGAGAAAGGTTGCTGAACTTGGATTGCTTGACTCCGTAACTGAAACTAGTATATACATCACCCAGATTATCCTACTAACCACAATGAGGTCTAGTTCCCTGCCATGACTTTAAAAGGGGTCCTTGCCAGGTGAACAAGAGTACGTCACCTAAGTACGTCTAAGCGTCACCTACCCTTGTAACCCGGCCGCCCAATCTTCACAAACTTCTTGACTTCAACCTTCACCTTTTCAGGGGCGGGCTGGGCTGGAGCTTCCTTGGCTTCTTTTGCAGCTCGCCGAGCTCTGAAATAGGAGAAAGAAAAAGACAAAGAAGGGTTGAGATCTGACATCACAGTTTACATTTTGTAACTTTACAACTCCATAGCTAAGTTGCAGAAGCACAAAGAAACCCTGTTAGTGACTTGTGAAGATGTGCATCCAGACACCCGCAAGATTGCCCGGATGTTCACTGGGCACTTCTGATAAGTACTGGACACTTCCGATGCACATCAGGTATTCCTGTTGTGCTCTGGCACTTCCTAGCTGGTGTCCAAGTGCACACTGGGGAACAACCAAACACACACTGGTACCCATTGAGCATCACTCACTCCATTGGCTACCACTGTGCAACAGACACACATGCACTACACACACATTGTAATGTCACAGCACCTCTCAGTGAATACTGAACCACTGTTTCAGTTTTGTGCACAGATCAGTTCAAGCCCAGCCAACCTCTTTGTGTCTGGGACAGCCCACCAATATCCAATCTCTTTGCCTTGGGACTTTCCATCATGAGACCTGTGGCTGGTACAGAACAGATATTCTGAGACTGAGCTATGGGTGTTCCTTGCTCCACACAGGATTTTTGCCATTAACTGGTCAAAACCCCAAATCCTTCAGGATTAGTATTCGCTACTCTGCTAGCCAGCAGCTCTCGGGACATATGCCTTTCCCCATCAATCAGTCCTTCTAATTGGAGACGCTGGGATGTGTAGACTCGGGGTGCATCTAGACAGTAGAAATAATATAGTTTGACACCACTTGAATCGCCACGGCTCCATCCTACAGAATCCTGGGATTGCAGTTTTGTGAGGCACCAGCACTCTTTGGCTGCAGAAATAATACAATTTGACACCACTTTAACTGCCAAGTCCCATCATCCATTGCCAGCCTAACAGGGATGATGGGACTTGGGATTCTCTGCTGCATCTGGAGGGCCATACTTTTGCAGCTCTGCTTTTAAACTGGAATTGAGAGGGACTGACAGGACCTTGGGAGTTCCTTTTGCTTCCAAATCATCAGGAGCAGAATCCACCAACAATGTGTAGCAGCTGTTATGGTGGGAGACATGCCTCAAAACAAGTGTGTGCTTTCAAACAAAGACTCACACATTCTCTTGGGAGGAACTGAGGCGCAGCCAAAACCCTTATGATGTCTGTTATCAAGCGAAGTCTGTTACCATTGGGTGTCATAAAATTGATACTTCCTAGACAGCACCAAGGCCATCTTTGGCCAAAAGGAAAGAAAGAAAAAGCCCAGCTACCTCCTTGAAAATTGCATGTCTAACTGATTTCCCAAGACATTATTTGCACCCAGCAAAACCTGGTTTGGGTCTAAGCAATAACAAAAAAGAAAAACCATAAGGGCAGAGGAAGAGGTGAGGGGAAAGTGTAGGGAAGATGAAAATATTTACCCTTATTTATTTTATATCTTGCCTTTCTCCTGAACCTCCTACCTTCCCCAGATATCTTCATTTTCCTCTACAGTTCCTCTCAAAACAGTGGCAGGAATGGTGACAGCTAAAAACCCCACAATACACACCAATTAAATTAAGCTATCCTATCAGAAAACACATTTCAATCAATTTGAAACACATTTAAAAGACGGTAAAGGTAAAAAGTATGACAGCCCCCATTAAAAGATGGTTCTGTGGCAACCAAATTAAAAGGTCGGTCAGTGTTGGGACTTCATTCCCCTCCATTCCTCCTCCAAAAAGGTCCTGTGCCTAGTTTCCTTTTCTCAGCAGCAAAGGACTGATTGCACCCAGCTTTCTTTTAACAAAACCTCAGCCACAATTCCAGATTTAACAACACACACATTCTTTTGGAGGGCTTTCAAAGGGAAGGAAAAAAGAAGGCTTACATGCTAAAAAAATAATGGTTAATAAGCAACTTACAAATTGGTCTGATGCTTCTTCCCCTGAGTGTGTGCCAAATAACTTCCCTGAGGAGTGAGAAGAACAACAATAAATAGCAAGCAGAGATTGGGTCTCAAAAGGAAAACAGGACAGGGCAAGGACAGAGATGGAAGATCCAGGAGTAAAAAACTGAAAACACATACAAGACAAAGCAAACAAAACTTCAAAATTTCCAGAAATTTTACAGCTCCAGGCAGGAAAGAGAAAGCATAAGAGATTGCCTTAGAGTGAATCAGATGATAGTGCCTTCTAGCTCAGTATTGTTTATACAAACTGGTAGTAATGCTTCAGGTTTTCAGACCAGAGTCTTCCCACCCCTAACTCGAAATGCCAGCATTTGAACCAGGGATTTCATGTATGCCAAGGATGTACATCCCTCTCCCCTTCCCCAAGGAAAAGAAAGCACAATGGCAAACACAGGAGCTCACCTCATTGTTGTGCAGTGTCAGGCAAAGCTTGCATTCGTAAGAGCC
>CM034716.1:7099274-7116316 GCA_020142125.1 Phrynosoma platyrhinos
GTCTTCTTCTGATTCCTGGCTGCAGTCCCCATTTCTATCAATGTTTGATCCCAGGTATAGAAATGCTTTTACTATTTCTATGTCTTCATTGTCTAGGTTGAACTTGTGAAGGTCCTACTTGGTGGCCATTATTTTTGTTTTCTTTATGTTCAGCATTAAGTCTGCCTTTCCACTTTCTTCTTTGATCTTCCTTAGTAAGTGTTCCAGGTCCATGAGGTTTCCTGCTGGTATTATGATATCATCTGCATATCTTAGATGTTTGATATTCCTTCCTCCTATTTTCAATCCTCCTTCTTCTGTGTCCAAGCCTGCTTTTCTTGTAATATGTTTTGCATATAAGTTGAATAGATAGGGTGAAAAGATACAGCCTTGTCTGACCCCTTTGCCAACTGGGAACCATTCTCTTTCTCCGTCTTCTGTCCTGACAGTAACCTCTTGTCCCAAGTACAGATTCCTCAGCAGGACTATCAGATGTGTTAGCACTCCCATGTCTTTAAATATAAAGACATTAAAAACTTTACAGTATTCCCATGGATGGGAATTTACAGTATATCTGGGGTAGCCATGTTGTCCATATAGCAAAGTACAGTATCATCCAAAACCCACATTACCTTTATTGAGCCAACCCAATAAATAAATCTGGGTTATTAATAAATTCAAAGGGGATTATTGGTCTTAATTGCCATACGGGCAGCTTGTAATATACAAGAACCCAGTATAGTGTTTTAGTTTGAATGTTGGACCTGAACTCCAGGAGACCAGGGTTCAAATCCCGCTCAGCCACAGAAAACCCCTGGGTGACTACGGAAAAGCAACCCTCCCTCAGGTTTAGAGGAAGACAAGAGCTAAATCTCGCCAAGAAAAGCCAGAACTAGGATTGGCACATAACAGATGTAATTATTTTATACATTTATCTACAAAACTTTAAGCCCTTTGTCTGCTTCTTCCACACACACACAAAAGGTTATCAGATTAGCTTCCAGTGTAAATACGTGTGAGGTGTGACCATGACCTGTTGAAAGTGAAATGCACTAATGCTATTTAGAAAGAGAAGCAAATTACATTTATTTATTTCTCTTTCCTTCATCCTAGCCCATAGGAGCTTTGCTGCTGGAGCACTGCCGGATCATCCAAGAAGAAGAAAATGTCTTCTCAATCAGTAAGTCTTTGAAAAGGAGATTGTGGGGTGTAGCAGGGCAGGGGGTTTCCGGACTGGACTTTTTTTCAAAGATTCCTGTCCCAGAAGATATTACAGTTTGAAATTTAGATGGTAGGGGGAAAGAAGTCCTATTGAGGATGGAGCAAACTTGTTATCTGATGCTCCAGAGACTAGGACATGGAGGAATAGATGCAAATTCCAGGAAAAGAGATTCCACCACAACATTAGGAGGAACTTCCTGACAGTAAAAGCTATTGGACAGTGGAAGACGTGGCTGCCTCTGAGGGTGATGGAGTCTCCTTCTTTGGAGGTTTTCAAGAAGAGGCTGGATGACCACCTGTCAAGAGTGCTTTAGGATTCTATGAACTAAGGAGTATGAAAAACCAGACTGACAACATGGTTGGCTTACAGGTTTCCTGGAGGAGCCAGAGAGGAAGTACTACTTTGAATGTGACACAGAGGAGCAATGCCAGGAATGGATCGAGGTGCTGAGGCGGGCCAGGTGAGGCCGGTCAGACAGATTCCCCTCTGGAGGGAAACCTGATAGATGTAGCTTACATTAATTAATCAATATTCTGGTTTCCTAGAGTCCTAGTCCAACACTGGATCCACTACTTTACAGTGCCTCTCTAAAGAATATCCTCTCCTAGCCTCCTTTTCCCATTTTCTCCCCAACTTCATAGGGGTGCATCTATAATGTAAGACTAATTCAGTTTGACACTGCTTTAAGCGCTGTAGCTCCATCCTGTGTAATCCTGTGATCTACAGTTTTATAAGGTCTTTAGCTCCCTGCCAAATAGTGATGGTGCCTCACCAAACTCCAAATCCCAGTTAAAATGGTGTCAAGCTGCATTAATGTTACAGTATAGATGCACCCATAATCAACCCTTAAAAATTCTAAAATAAGAGAGATTCCAAAAGAAAGAAGGAAATCAATCCCAGCTGTATGGCCTATTCACTTCACCTTCACACCCACCCTGTCTTCTCTCCCACAGTTATGAGTTCATGAGGAGCAGCTTGATCTTCTACCGAAACGAGATCCAGAAGATGACTGGAAAAGTGAGTTACTGCTGGGGTGTCCTTCCAAATGTGTAGTTTCCACTCCAGAGGGTCATCCTAACTTTGACCATTCCAGTATGCAAAGAGATCTTGCAGCATCTTTGAGACTAACTGAAAGAAAGAAGTTGGCAGCATGAGCTTTTGTAGAGTTCAGCCTACTTCCTCAGATGCATTTGGGGAAGTGGAAAGTCAGGGACAGACCTGTATGTGTCATTTATGTGTGAGAATGTAAGTTCAAATTCAAAATCCTTTGTATATGGAAATGAAGTGGCAAGACCAGCGAGGGGTTTATATACTCCCTATAAGTAGAACGGCTGCAAATAACCCTTCTCTCTCTCGTGCAGGATCCCTTGGAACAGTACGGCATTTCAGAAGAAGCACGTTTCCAGCTAGGAGCACGGAAATTGTAGCCTTGAATGCACATCACGGTGTCATCAGCCTACTCTAACTCCCATCGTGCCTGGAGTCTGCCGATGGCCCAAGCCTCCTGCTCAGGGCCTCTCTACACATCTGAAATCTTGACCAAGTGACTTTCCCTTTCCTCTGTTTATTTTATACATGTTTATGGGAGGATTGTTATCATTTTAGCAAGTGGATGAAGTCTTTCATTCATACGCATCCACCTCCTTCCCCCTTTCAGTGTCTTCTCCACTCTCCTTGGTTGCTGTTGCCAGAAGTTTTGCCCAAGCAGTGGAGAAAAAAATTGTTCTTTTTAGATTCTAATTTTTTTTACAACATTAGCTTTGGCCCAAGTAGTGCAGATCAATTTAGGAAAGCTGTCTTTTTTTAATGGTTTGACGCAGCCGCTGACCCCAGACTGCCTTCTACGCTCCTGTTTGTGAAGACAAAGGAAACAGGTGTTTGCCACTTTTAATTTCCCTCTGTATCATCCTTTGGCAAGTCTCTCAGCCTCAGGGGAAGGCAATGCCAAACCTCCTCTGAACAAATTTTGCCATGAAAATCCTATGATAAATTTGCTATAGCACACAACTGTTCTTTGCACAGTGTTGAAGTAGGTGAATGAAAGGCAAATGGCAATCGTCCCCAAGAGTTGTTTAATCACTCTCCTGGGCCCAAGAGATGTGCAAAATGCTCCCTGAAAGCTGCCATTCTACCTAGTGAGCCATATTACCATCTTCCAACTTTGTCAGGGTTGGTTGAAGCCTGTTGACTGTCCCTGGTGCAAAGATGCTGAACCAAAAGCCTTCCTTTCAGAGGTTGGATGCCCCATGTCTCAGTGAGTGCGCCCCCTTCTCTTTCTCTGAAGAAGAAAAGCAGCATAAATCTTTATTCTTGAAGCAAGCCTCTCCTGGTGAAAGTATGTTTTCTTCCTTACCCAAGCTGCTAATGATGTTAAGGATCATTAACAATGCAAAGGGATTTTGATTTTCTATATCAGACTATCCTTCACCAGCTGATCCTGTTCTGTTCAGTCAGTACCTGGGAGAGGGTCGGCATTCCTTCCCACAGACACTCCATTCAGATTCCAAGAAGGAGTGGGCAACCCATGGCCCACCAACAAGGTTCCAACTCCCAGAATCCCCAGCCTGCATGGCCAGATAACATGGGGAGTTGGGCTCCAGAACATCCAAAGGGCCAGATTAAAATTGGCTATGACTTAGAAGGCAGCTTTCTATTTTATTATGCTTTGCTGGCATCCTCTTAAAAGTGGTGTTATTCTCCGTGCTCAAGGCGAAGGCAGCGTAAACACCTTGCAGGCTTCCCCGTTCTTCCAGACTCTGTGCCTAGGCCATGGGGGACTGACTATGCGGCTGGTCTCAGCACCAAAGTAAAGAGCACTACTGAATCTTGTGCATTCTGGCTTACACAAACTAGCAACAAGGTGCTGATTTTTCTTTCTTTGCAGAATTCCCTTCTCTCGAAAATGCTTTCTTTCTTTGCTTGTTCTTTATTGTTTCTCTCTTTTCCCCCCAACCTTTGGGGTTGGCAGCTGAATGTATTTTTAAAAACCTGCTGTGAAATTTGTAAGGGCATTCTGAAATCTTCCTTCTGAGGGGGACAAAATATGGAAGATGCCCATCAGAAGGGGTGGCACAGGATATTTAGTGTTTTTTGGACGCTTCAGAAGCTCAGTCCTTGACTAGTTTACATCCAAAAATCTTCCCTTCTTCTCCCCACTGTTCACTACTAGTAGCCGATTTTATTACTTCTGTACATTCAATGAAAATATTGTTTTCTCCATGAAATGCTTGGATATTCCTTTTGTCATGCATACACTAATTTTCTTATTTAAGCCTCAAGTACAGTGACTGTTATCTGGGTTTCATTTTTATCAACCAAACTTAGGTCTGCCAATTTTTTTTTTGTCCTTTGAATTTTAAACTTCCACAGGACGCCATCCTCACTTGTAGACAAAAAGAGTAACTTTTCCAAATTCTGTTCAGAACATGCAGTTTTTTGCTACCCTTTATGGTTTACAGATAACTCCCCTAAATCTTATTTACATCCTTTAAATCTAGCAGCCATCACCCCCTTTCCATGGTAACAAATCATTCAAACGGTGACTCCTCTACAGAATTAAATCAGACAACTTCAAAAAGATGGAAGCACAGCCATGGTACAGTGTATTAAAATACATACATTTTTTTAAATATAAAGACAAACTTCAAAGCCTTTTCTTTTAATTACAAATCAAGGGGAAGTGGGGTTGGAAGGGAGATTCATAGTGGACATGAGAATGGAAAGAAAACTTTGCAGTGCAGAGGACTGGAAGGGCCAAAAAAGTGGAAAATATATAGATAAGGTTATTATTATTAATTATTATCATTATCATTACATATATACACGCAAGGAGAATTTCACATGAGCTCTATGGAAGAATGACAAGTTAAAACTTATGGACCAAAATTTGAAAAACAAGACAAACCAAAGACACAGTAGAGAAGAGTTTGGATTTTAAATAAATTTCATTTTCATGGGCTACTGTATACAAATCAAGTTCTTAGTCCCTAGGAAAGAACATCCCATATCACCACCTCTTCAGAAAATGGGTACTCCCTTCTATCCATTTACAGATTTTATTTTTTTACATATATATTTATATTTATACTTATTATCTTACAAATGAATTCCTGAGCAGCAGTAATTTCCATCACTGACTGAGTTTCCCCTTCTCATCAGCAAAGCAGATTTCCACTCCTGGGGCAGGGGTTGGGGAATTTATTTTAAAAAGCAAAAATCATACATGGTACGACATTTCTCAAGCGCTCGGAAATGCAGAACGCTCCAAGTTAGCTAAACCGCTAGTTACAACTTTCCCTTACCTCGTTTTCAGAAAAATAAGTCACCATCTCATTGGGCTAGAATTACCAAAGGCTTCATGAAGAGCTCAGAGGACCACCAGTTTGGATGGGGAGAGAAAAGAAGTACGTGAAGAAATTAAAATTGTCCTGTACACCTCGACCCTCATGAAGTCCTGTAAGTTTATACTAAGAAGACAGCTTCAGTTTGAACTCAATAAAATAGCCATGAAGGGTGGTCGCCTCTAGCAAGTTTATAGTCACTCTAGGAGACTAGACATGTATCTTTGTAAACTAGATTTCTTCCTAAAATTCAGCTCCTCTCCTAGCGATGTGACTGATCTTACCAGAGATGGAAAAATCCAAACAAGGCCTCATTATTTTCATCTTTCTTTAAAACTGCAGAAGTATTGAAAAAATATTTTTAATCAACAGCAAAAATCTGTTGTCTGTTGCTCCCCGCCCCAGATACTTTTAAAGTAAAGTACACTTGGAAATTAAATAAATCCCACAATGCAAGATCAAATGTCTCCACGCTATTCATAAAAATAACCCCTTCAGTTCGGCCAATAATTCTGTCTGTCAGTGATTTCAGAAATATTAATTGCTGTAGCAAATTGGCAGACACACTTAAAACACCACCACAACTCAGCCTGAAATATAAAGACACCAGAGCAGCCATTATTTTAAAAGCAGAGGACAGCAAAATGCAAGGGGATCCCAAAATGCAGACGACAAAGGTACTCTACTCATTTTTTTTTTGTTCAGGCACCGACAGAAACCAAACAGATGGTTCAGGAAAAGCAGGTGTGTGGTTTGGCTTTTTGTAAAATTGTTAACCAGTGTAGAAGGAACCCAAACAAGACTATACGTGGCAATACAAAAGCAACCAGAAATCCTTGGTTAGTCTAACATGGCCATGGATAAGCAGATTGCAGATCAGGCAGGCAAATACAGAAACACACACAACCCATAGCACCATATTCTGTACTGCAATAGGGTTTTTTAAGTGTTTGGGGGTGAGCCAAGCCGTCTCCCTCTGTCCAAAGAAGTCATTGCAGAAAAAATGGGTGATGCTCCCATGATAAAACTGGACAGAAGATCTGTGCACTTAACAACGGAAAAGATAAGACATACTTTTCTGGTATTTTAGCTGAGAGGAACCCACACCCTGTCCTAGCAGCGGTTAACCAGGATGCTGGGTAAAGGGCCGAAGCCCTCATGTCATAAAACCAGTATTTGCACATAGCACCAACAAAGGGACCCAGAGGCTGATTCTGCTTCCAGATATATATGTGCGCTTCGGCTATCCACGCAGGGATGGGTCCCCGAAAGGAATCAGAAAAGTTGTGGTTGGCTTTGCACTCGCAGCAGAAATAAAATGCCACGTCCCAACCATGGTGAGTTTGGTTACTGCACATCCAGTGATAGCAAAGGACCAACTGGAGCATTTCAGAGATCCATTGCTGTGTTGGGAATGAGCGATGGGAAGAGAGAGCGCTCGGCTTTTAGCTTTGCACAGTTCTTGGGACAGCACCAAAAGAAGTTGAAAAGCACACAGTGGAATAAGAAGAGCCCCCCGAAAAAGGCCCTTCTCCGAGAACTTTAGTGCTCCAAATTTGAACGATCACCACATTAAAGGCAGGTAGTTCAGTCTTGTTGAAGAGGATGGATTTATATATTTGACAACACTCCCTTCCATTTTTTTAAATACTATAGAGCAAACACTTATTTTGTCCTGTAACTTGTCTCTCTTGAGAACAGGAGAGGGATCTCTCAATCTTGTCTCCTTGGTCAAACAGTGCTCTGGAGGAATTTTTGAACTGCAGAAGATAGAGAAGGATGGAATGGATTTAATCTGGCCTTCCCAACGGAGCAATGGCTCCAAAATAATCTTAATTTCCCCCCTAAGAAATCTCATTTTTGCTGTCTTGTTGCTTGTTAGGGGCTGGGGAAATAGCTCTTTTCAGCAAAGAGTGAGCTTCTATGGAGCGCACAAGTATCAGAGGCATTGCAAACAGGTAAAGAGGAGGAGGAGGAAAAAGAGGAGGAAACATCTGGCAAACTCTTTGAAGAGCAAAAGAAGCCAGAGGAGCATCGACTGAAAATGACAGATGAGAGTTTTGTCTCTCTCCCCATGGTGGCTCAACAAAGCTGGGATGAAGGCCAAACTCCTAAGTTCATTATAATAAAAGCAGCAAAGTCCTCTAATAACCCATTTTTCAAGGATTTCTTAAAGGGTGGGAAGGGGAGAGAACTGTGCAGGCTATGAAAAACCATGGTACGGATCAAAGTGAGGCCATGGTGTGGAAAGACTTGAGTATAGGTAAGGTCAACAGGGCTGTTTCCTCCCTACAGAAGAGGAAGGAGGGATAGTTTTGGTTTAACCATCACCTCCCTGTTGTTAAAACTGCAGTCTCTGTTCATGCCAAAGGTAGCCAGCTTCCTGGCAGAACAGAAGTCTTGCAAACACTATCCAGCAATCCCTCTATGGGGTGCTGCTTAATTCTGTAGGCATTTGGGAGTCCCTCATCACTAGCAGAAAGCTCTCTCTAGATCTAAGCCCTACAGACAACTAGTGGAAGATTAAATGCAACCTGGCATCCAATTTATGCCGTAGTAAGGAAAGCATGCAAAAAGGGACAGAGTGGCACAGTTGAGCCAGATACATGCACTGACTTGCCTAGGGCAAGGAAACTGACCTTGCCTTGGATTTTTGGCTACTTTATCGGTATTATAGACAAGAACTGGGAGAAGAGGGGTGAATTTTTCCTCAAAGGTTTGCCAAAGGAAGGTAGAGAAGTTAACAAGGTTTTGCACCTGGATCCCATGTGGGACGACAGAAGGGAGAGAAAGGATGCACAGTGTATGATGAAGGAATTTTATTATCTCTCTGCTATCCACTTGTCAGAGGTTTATTAGTATGCAGAACAATTATTCATAGAGCCTCCAGAAGGGATGCTCAGTGGAGTATGGAGTGGGTTCCCTTTATTTGCCCAAACTCTTCCATCCCTCTAGAAACAAAGCAAAGGATATTGTGAAGGATGAGCAGCAACAAAACACTTGAAGGCTCTGAATAGTGTTGGCAGAAAGACTTAACGTTTTTTCTTGCTCAACCTTTTCCAGCCTAGATATCCCTCCAGATATTCTTAAGCTATACCTGCTGCCATCTTGCCTATTGTTCACACTAATGGGAGTTGGAAAGGGCAAGCTTTGGAGGCTACTGTGTGACTCAAGAATACAAAACAATGCCATTTTCTCTAGCCATGAATATTTTAGGCAGGGCAGATCTCATCTTTACTCCATCCTCTTGAAATCCCTTTTGTATAGTTAGCATTATACAACACAGGAGCACCATAATGTTTCCACTTTGCAGAGCTAAGATAATGAGAATTATTGCATCTTCTCTTGCTTATCAACTGACAGCTATCCTAAATGCTGAGCCAGAATCCAACTAGGAAAACAATTTTTCCTTTCCATCCCTTGCTTTCCATGCTTGAATAAATAAAACCAAGCTCTGATATCCCACTCCTAGTTTTACTCAAACAGTACAACTTAATAAAAATAAATGAAGACTTAGCAAGTCTTTTTATAAATAAATTGCCACCCCATGCTACAAAATACTTGTTGCTACCCAGAAGTGGTATGCTTTTTTAAAAGAAAAAACCCTTTGTGTACACTGATCACCCGAGTCACTTTTTAAAAACTGCACCAAGTATATAAAGTGTGCTACAAAGACTGCGATGTGTTTCCTTCTGATGTGTGAAACAGGATTGCTACCCTACGTTAAATGCTAAAGGAGTAACACACAAAATTAATCAGCAAGCAAGTGCATGGTTCAAAGCTGATAAAACATTAACAAAACTGCTTCTCTCGATCAAGTATCAAAATGAATTAAGGATGCCAAAAATACACCATACATTGAAGAAACAAAACACACAAGTGAAGTCGAGGTGCAAGCCTACCCCAACATACATGATTCAATCCTCCGGTTTCTCAAGTCCCACTGAAAATGGTCTGGCTAACCCAAGAGGAATTATGAGGTTGACATTTTCTGAAGTCAGTGGGTCTCAAATCTCTGGATGTCTTAAGATTTCAGTTCCCAGAATCCCTGATCATTAGCTAATCTGGCTAGAGCTGCTGGGAAGTGAAGCCCAAAACACCCAGAGGACTCAATTTTGAAGACTTCTGCTCTACATTTGAGAGGTTTGCTCTAAGCAAATTAGTCTTGTGACAGCGAGACTGTTATGGATGGGAACAAGTTTAGCTCCTCCACATCTGCATCCCTCACGAGAACATCGCATTAGACTCCAAATGCAATGCAAAAATGAAAGCATGGCGTGACAAAAATGAAGGGGAAAGAATATTCAGAAGACAGCAAGGGAGGAAGGAAATCCGGATCGTTGCGTAACACCACTGAGGTTCTTAACCAGAGTTTGGGATGGAAAGAAAGTCCCTGAAGCACCCTAGATGTTCCTGGTATACAAAACCCAGCATCCCCGCTCAAAAAGCCTGCCAAGTGATGGGAACCAGCGTCCAAGAACACAGAGAAGGCTGCAGCATGAAAGAAGGAAACTGGACTTGGGAAATAACAGTGGGCTTTGCTCTCTCTGAGTCAGAATGGCTGTGAGCAAATCTGCTAGTGAGGCTGTTTACCGGGGGGGGGGGGGAATATGACCTTCCAGTATCTGATGGTATAAAATGGGAGTGGGCAACTGTGTAAGGGGCATAGGCCATTTTCCCACCTGGCAGGCAACTTTCCAAATGATACAACATCACTTCCGGCCACCATTTTGGCTGATTTTTTTCCTTTCGGAGTTTTTTTTTTGGGGGGGGGGGGAGTAAAGGAAGCAAGCTGCCAGATTTTCAGGTGGTTTTTAGAAATTTTGGTGCAGTTTTCAAACCACAAATACTACCATCACCACCACCCCAAAAAATCTGGGAGATTCTGAGGCAGTAGTTCCTAAACCTGGGTCTTCCCGGTGTTTTAGACTTCAGTTCCTTAGAAGCCCAAGCCAGCTTGGCCAACAATCAAGAATTCTGTGAGGTGAAGTCCAAAAACATCTGGAGGACCAAAGTTTGGGTTCCACTCCTCTGGTCTGGGGGTTTTATGGGGCCACACTTTGGTAGCCCAATGCCCACCCCTGGCCGGAAGCGAAATAACAACCTGCAACAGCAGAGACTGGTTTTATGAGTCACCTGCTCCAGAGGCTTTGTCACCCAAGTCCAGTCTTCTGTGTGCCTCTGGACCTCAACTTCCATCAGCTCGTCAATGGTGAAAGATGATAATGGGCATTATAGTCCAAGGAGAAGATGGAGGCCCAAGAGCTACCCATCCCTGTCCCATCCCCAGCAAACTGTTATTTTAACTCCGCCTTTTGGCTTTCACATAATAAGGCAGAGACACCCCTCCAAAAAAAGCACCTGGATGTCTGCATGCCTTTCGGCAAAGGGTTGCAGGAAACACAGTTAGTTACGAACGAGCACCATAGCTGAATTCTGCCTTGGGCTGGAAAGGAGGAGTGCAAGAGAGTGCACATTAATGTTTTTTATCACCTTCATGGTTGCAATATGCATTACATTGATACCTGGACCTATTTCAATAACAAAACGAAGCACAAGTTTCCCTCACTAAAAAACAAAAAGGAGAAAATCACCAATTTTGCTGATTTCCTGGCTCCGAGACAAAAACAAAGTAATAATAATAACCCAGTCAGTTGACACACGTCATTCGAGAATAGGCAGAATAAATACACAGACAGCATCTAGGAACATGGGTTTGGTGTTGGTCATTCCCACCATGCCAAAAATAAAAATCCAAGTTTGTTTTTTTCTTTTTAAAAAACCCCAAAAGCACCACGGGTTCAGACCAGAGAGGCACTGTTCCTGCTGGAAGTCGATAGCACCACGAGAAGCCTTGTTACATCTCTGCTGGTGTGCCAGTCCTTTTATTTCACAGAAAGCTGTCATTGAATGGTTAAAATCACCCTCTTTTTTTTTTCTTCAGTTCTACAACTTCAGGTGGAAGCCCCCCCTCCCAAAAATAAAGTTGTGTCTGAGTTCTGTTTCACACACACACACGTGTGTGTGTGTGTTATCAACAATACAAACCCGAGTGGATTCTAAGCATTTCTTTTCTGCTCTTTGAATATATATATTTATATCTATCTATCTATATATTTAACAAAGATTCACAGTAGCATTTCCTTTCCTCTGTTTTTTATGATTGTTTCTGTCCAGTAGTAAAAGAGACAACAACAAAAAAGAGGGAAGGGGGAACTCTTTTAGCCGCCTAGGCAAACAGCACCTTCGGTGGAAGCTGGAAGAAGTTGGTCCAGGTTGTCCTTGCATAGGTCACATTGGGTTGAGGTAGAAATCCTAGTTACCTGTGAGAGAAAGAGGGAGAAGAAATGATGTGATTCAGCTTGAAGTTCATGCTTTAAAAATCAGAAACGACTAACGAGAATATTAGTGAGACAGCATATACACAAGTGCACCGATGGCAGAGCCCTGTGGCATATTAAACACAGCAAATTGGAAAATGTGTGTGGTCTGCATCCAAAAAACTATACATGTTGAGGTGGGACTCTGGACTGTGAAGTAGGGGGGATGGAAATGAATGAAGTACAGCGATGGTTTCACTACGAAAACTGCAGCCGGTCACACAACGGTTCCTGGGTTGTAATGCAAGACATATTCTGACTGACTAGTGTCCACTGTTTAACCAATTTACTCAACAGTTTTAAAAAATTTCCTTTAAAAATGAGTAAGGCAAACAGTGGACCATACAAATGTTAATAGGTATCACTTTAAAACATAGAAAGATAACCAAAAGTATGACAGGAGGGTCAAGAGTGACAGCTGAACTTGTATTTGATTTGTTGGTATGTTTGTCAGTCATCCAGACTGCAGTATGATCACGAATACAACCTGCCCATGGATTCCACAATGTGGAAAAATATCAATCGCTTCATTTATATCCTATTTTCATCTAAAGCTCATTTCCTCCCATCCCTGTATTACTGGAACAGATTAATTACTGTATTGCTTTTCTTTTTCATGGCCCTTAGGAAATCCATGGCAAAACGTGAACCTGAAAGAGAAAGCCCACCCCAGTCTCACATGAGCTGCCTGCCCACACCTGTCTCTCTCACACACACAAACACACACCCTGCCCACCTGCAAATCCAGACCGGCCTTACCTTGCAGAGCACAAACTGCTCAGAAAGCTAAGCCAAGACCACTTTTACCGTGGCTTAACCCCCAAGGGGTGCGAAGCGTAAGGAGACTGCGTGCCAAGGGTGACCCACATAGCGGGTGCGCCAGCCGCGTTGGTTTGTGGGATCCCAGGCACAGCCTGGGCCAGCGCCAAGCGAGGCAAAGGCGGGTGGTGGACAGTGAAGGAAGGACGGGAAGTTTTGTGCTGGAGAGAAGCTAGTTTAACAGACAAAGCGGAGTTAGTGGTGGAGGATGGCGGCAGGGCAGACAGACTCTGCAGGAGGATGGGTTCAGGGTTAGATGTGAGGAGCGGAGGCGGGAGTGAAACATTTGGGGGTGGAGGAGTATGGAGGGAGGGGTGCGCAGTGGCTCGACTGGGGTGTTGGGCCTCGCTGTGGGGTGCGTGGAATGATGGGGAGCCTGCCGCAGCTGGCAAAGGGTTTAAGCTGAGCATGGTGCAGCTGGAGACGGCGCTACTGCCCAAGGCGGTCCCGAAATGGAGGGAGGAAGCGGAAGAAGGAAAAGAGGAAGTGGAAGGGGAGGGAGCAGAAGAGGAGGAGGAGGAGGAGGAGGCAGAAGGCACCACATGGTTAAAAATACCTGCAAACAGGAGAGAGAAAAAATGCTCAGCAGATGGACTCTGTATAAGTAAAAGAAGCCAAGAACGAAAATAAATGAACAAAAGGCAAGCAAGCAACCAAGGAAAACGGAACTGTAATGGCTGCAGCCTGGATGCCAATGAGGTAAAGCATGGAAAAGCAGCAGGCAATGGGCAGCGATGGGACAAAACCTAGGTGGGAAGGAGATGCACTTACCTGCCTCCGCTCAAATCCTAGCAGAACCAAAGGGGACTCTGTGGCTGGACTCATCAAGAACCACCCTATCTAGGTCAACCTTTTGACCACCTTGAGTTAACCTGGGCCGTTCGAACACACTGCCTCTTCCACCGAAAACAGATTATTTCACACACACATTCTTGGGATGGTGGGGGAAGGACTGAGAGCCCTACAGCTTGAGAAGCCCTCAGTGGGATGAATTTATGGGAAACCTTAGAAGATGACTTTGGGAAGAGCTACCAGGCTAAGACTCCCTGTGTTTGTGAAATTGAAAATGAAAAAAGTGGTACCTCCAACTGTTCCACCTGTCACCGCTGGGGAGAAACTCCCCATTGCATGAGAGTTGGTCAGGCGGGTGGCGGCCGATGAGACGTGGACCAGGCTGGCGGCTGGCATTGAGTTAAATAAGGACTGCAGTACCGAGGAGTTTGTCACCATGGGGCCGAGAGGGAACTGCGACCCGGCGGTTAAGGAGTTCAAGAAAGAGTGGTGTGCCTGGGCAGAGGCGGCCGTCACAGGTGATCCGCCAGAGGGAGGCACAGAGAGTCCTTTGCCATTAAGGAGGCCGGTGGAGGGAGGAACAGCAGCGGCGGCGATGAAGAGGTTGTGCCCATTCTTAAACTCCACGTCCCGCTCCCGCCCTTTGCTGCTGGTTTTGCTGTTGTGAAGCAGCGAGACCTTTTCGGTAGTGGCCCCCAGACGGAGGCTCAGTTCGTTGCCCTCTTTGCCTTTGGGCCCAGGCCAGTTTAAGTCCTCCCCCTTCCCAGCTCCCAGGCTTTCTAGCTGCCTTTTGCTCAAGAATGGGTTTGTCTCGGAGACCCCTGATTCCTTGTTCCGTTGCACCAGGAAGTTCAGCGAGGAGCCACCCAGGGCCGCCACAGTTGCCATGTCAGCACTTTTATGAGGCAGCGAAGCACCATCAATAAAGCTGTGTAAACTATCCACTGACAACCCTCCATTGTAAGTGAATCCGTTCAGGTGGTTTGTACTTTGGCTAACTCCGTCAGGCCCAGAGGCAGACACGTGTTTCCTTGGGTGGGTAGCAGCTGCCTTGGTGTCCCCGGTTGGGCTGTCCTCAGAGGAAGGCCTGAAACCAGCAAAGAGGGAGTTCTGGCCTAGGGATGACGCTGACACCTGCAAAGGACTGTCCATAGTTTTGGTCAGGTTGATGTCAGATATTGGAGAGAAGGTTGACTTCCACTTGCTGCTGTTCACACTCTCACTGGCTTGTTTTCTCCCAGTTAAGCTGAGGCCTGGTTTACAAACAAAGAGAGAGGGACAGACTCTCACATTTGGAAGTAGGTTTTCTCCAGCCTTTTTAACTCTCCTTGCATGCTCCAAAAAAAAAAAAAGAGAAAGAGAGGAAGGAAGGAAGGAAGGAAGGAAGGAAGGAAGGAAGGAAGGAAGGAAGGAAGGAAGGGCATCTAACAAGTATTTCCTCTGGCCTCTGAGGTGGAGAACAGTCAGGCACAGCTCCATCATGCCTTGAGCCCAGTGGTTAGTGAAAGGCCTTCTCTCCATCTTCCAATTGCCATTGCTCTTGAGTCTGAGGGAGAGAAGACCAACCAGGCACATCTTGCCTAAGTGCCAGTGACCAAAGAGAGCACCTCCTTTCATGTGCCAACTGCCATGGCCTTGGAGGGAGAAAAGAGCAGCCAGACACAGTGCCATTGTGCCTTGATTCCAGTGGCTGCGGAAAGGTCCTTTCTCCATCCCAACTGCTATTGCTGTGGTCTTTGAGGGAGAAAAGCAGCCAAGCAAGGTTCCATCATGCCTTGGACCCAGCAATTGGTGAGAGGTCTTCCCTCCATATTCCAATTGCCAATGCTGTTGTTTCTGAGAAACAGAAGAACAGCCAAACACAGCTCTATCAGGCCTTGGCCTCAGCAGCTGCTGAGAGATCTTTGTTCCATATTCTAACTGCCATTGTTCTGGCCCCTGAGGGAGAGAAAAGCAGCCAGGTTCTGCAGGTCTTAATCACCTCCTTCATTGCCATACCCTTTTTCTTGTGTGTCTTATCTCTTTAGGTAATAAAGCCTGAGGGCAAGAAACTGTCAAATTAATGATTTATAAGTTGCCCAGGGAAGCTTTTTGGCTGGATGGAGGGGTATAAATACTCTAAATAAGTAACAGGGCAGCGAAACCCCTATGAACAAGTGTAGCTGTTTTTTAAACTGTCTGGTTTGACAACTAGTTTTAAAGAGGAGCTTGTATTATTTTTGAATTGGCTTATAGTAACTTAACATTTTAAAGGTGTTTTTATCATTTCTGCATCCCCACTGGGTGAGTCAAAGATGCAATACATAAATGCCCTGGGTAGATGAATATAGCAGCCATGGTGACACTTTAAGCACTCAAACACACATACCAAAGACTGCCAGACTTACTGTTTTCCATCGACTTCTGTGGAGATTTGCTTTCCAGAGATATCGTTGCAATTTTCCTCTCAATCCTAGGAAGGAAAGGGTAGAAAGAGTTTTTAATTGATTTACAAAGTATGTTACCCTACTCGCTGCACAAGCCTTTGAGGGAACTACAGAAAGAAAACTATTTGAGAACAAAAAAAAGATGGCTCAGCTCACCTGGTGCTGTTCCGGTCATCCTCCGATCCATGCTCTTCATCAGACGTCAGGGGTGAGTAATGGATGCCATTGGTCTGGGGCAGAGGCTTCTCTTTCTTCAGCACCGGTGGCTGGTCGTTGTCCTGGTACGGAACAGGAGAATTCTTCAGGGAGTTTTCAGGGGAAGAAATGGCTGTTATTTCTAAAGGCTGGTTAATGTTACTGACCTGAAGAAGGGAAAGGACAGGAAAACAGAGACAAGAGATGGAAAAAATATGTTAAGGACCAAGGAGGTGGAAGAATTAGAAGAGAGGTAAGCGGAGAAAGAAAACTGCACTTGCGGTCAAGCCAGTTGCTTGGGCAGACTACAGCTCCCACAAACACAAACAACTGTGCTCGTGCTGTCTGGGGACAATGGTAGTTGTAGTCAACCTCACCTGGGCAAGGTCCACAGGTTTCCCAGCCAATTCAACAAGGATTTCCTAAAAAGTTTTCGGCCTGACCAAGAAGGGAATGACCTACAGCCATGAAATTTACATGCTATTCCACATATTCATCCCAAAGCTTGACACATTTAGCACATTGTTTCTCAAGTTTCTTTACTCCTTTAAAAAAAATGCTGATATCTGGTCAATAAAATACTGCTCTGCTGCTGCTATTACCTCTGAATCATTAAAAAATGTCCTTCCTTTAAAACTCTTTTTAAGGTTTGGAAACGGGAAACACAGATGGAGCAAGAATTGGTGAGGAGGGTGGATGGTCTATGCACACAAATTGGGAATTTACAATACCCCCTCTTTCAAGCTACAGCGACAAAATTGCAGTCAAATTTTGTGAAGTTGGTCTAGCCAAGAACTTTTCAGCACCTGCTTGTACATGAAAGAGAGAGAATGAGAGAGAGAAAGAGTGCTTTGGAACCGAAGACCAACATTTGGAACCGAAGACCAAC
>CM034716.1:7116416-7132158 GCA_020142125.1 Phrynosoma platyrhinos
CTATGATTCTATGATCTGTCTTCCAACATTTGGAAGAAAAGAACACTATTTTTTGGACAGTCACTCTGGAAATCACAGAATCCTGGAGTTGGAAGAGATCCCAGGGGGCCATGCCACCAAACCCCCTGCCTTGCAGGCTTCCAGAAAGCCTCATGAAGCATCTATGAGTCTGCTTCACTTCTAAAATCTGCAATTCAAGGTACTATCTGGTGAGGTCGCCTTCACTGGACATCTTCAAAAAGAGGTTGGACAGCTCCCTGCTGGGGACGCTTAGTTATGGTTTAACTCCAAATTAATCTTCCAAAGCTGGTTGCATAGGAAGACTCCTGATCCCCCCTAGGCAAGCAGCTATTCTAAACAGCCTCATCTTAACCTTTCAAAAGGCAACACCTTTCAGATTCTCACCATGGAGTTGATATTCAGTGGAGACCCTGACGGCTGAGCAAACAGTCCAGCCACTGCAGGCAGTGATTTGCGTTTTGGTGACACCCCAGAATTGATGCTCGGGGTTCCTGTGGAAGAACGCTTCCTTCGTCCGCGCTTTTTCCCATCCTGCATGTACACCTGGCTGCACTCCATCCGGACGCTCGCTGTGAGGGGGCTGTGTTTGTTCAAGGGGGACTGCTTGATAGTTCCCGTTGCAGGGGAGATGGTGAAGATGATCCTCCTCTTGCCCTCACTCTCGGGATCGGAGAAGGGTGGATCGGACTGTGCATCCCCTCGGGTGCCTTCGGAGAACATCTTCTGGGCCTCCACATACTGCAGCACCCCTCCCAGGTTCTGGGAGACCCCGTTCAACCTGGGACTTGCTGAGTGCTGGTGGGCAGGCGAGTTTTGCCCAGAGGTCCGTGATGGCATCATCAGAAAGGATGGGTGCTGAGGCGTGGAGCTGCGAGATCCCGACGAGTTGAACAAGCTTCCTGAACTGGACACGTCTTCCAGAGCCGCGTGATCGATGCCATGGGCAGGGCTGTTGGGAAGAGTCCCGTTGAGTGATGCAGAGCCAGACATGTAAGAAAAACCTGCACAAAGGAGGGAAGGGAAATTGTTGGAAGGGGTTGCAGTTTCACTGGGGTTTGGTTCCAGAACACCCCCATGGATACCAAAAAACGTGAATGCTCAAGAACCATTATAATCAACAGTATAGTAAAATGGTATACCTTATATAAAATGGCAAAATCAAGATTTAAAGCGAACCCAAGAAACTACAACCCTTCTGTGTGGGACAGAACAGAGGTAAAAGGAAAAGGACTCACCTGAGGTAGCCAAAGTCAGTGGCTTGTTGCCAGCAGCATTGCTAATGCCATTATGAGAACTAGCACCATATTGTTTTTCAAGTGTTGAAAAGGAATCGCGACTCTGGTGGACAGGGCTGGGTGTGCTTCTCTGAGGGGAAAAAAAGGAGAAATTTGATTTCATTTCAGCTGAGGAAATTACTGTTCTTGGAACCCCAAGAGCACACTTAGGAGATGCTGTCAGTCAACATAATATGGTTTGGCTTTGCAAAGGAGAGAAACAAGAAAAGCATCCTTACTCACCACCTTCTCAACACGGCTAGGCAGGACTACGCTGGCCAGGGGGATACTAACAGGGAGTTTATTGGGCTGCACTGTGCTGAGGGGAATACTGATGGGAAGGCTGGTGATCGTCTCCCCGTTATTCACAGACGTCCTCTCACGCAAAGCCTGCAAACACACAAAAAGCAAACAAGGACAAAATTCACACCTTCCACCTCCAGCCTGCACTCCTCCTAGCAGTATGTGAGAACAGCAGGAGTGATGTTTGGAAAAGTGTGGGTAATGCTGTCCCACTTCCACTCCAGCAAATACAGTACAATTTCCATATCTGGTGGGGACACATTCCCCGACTTATTGCGAATAGTGAAAATCATGGATAATAGTGAATTCTATATTTCCAATGGAAGCTGACCATAGAGTCACGCTGGAGAACTTCCAGGTGCCTAGACAACCATTTTTTTTCAGACACGGGTAAGGACTGTACCTGTCCTGTGGATACGGATGTTGTACTGTATACTTTTTACAGATGCACACAGTCAGCCGACATATGAATACACATGCATGCACACCCAAGTCTTGTTGTTCCAACAGTCACACCTCACAGCCACACCCCAGGGGGAAGGTTTTTTACCTAGCCAAATCTACACATAGCAGCAACATCTGCTACTAATATGGCACACAGTGAAGGGTTTCTGTGACTATGTGTTGCCGTAACCCAGAGAGGTGAAGGCGCTGTATTTACCAGGCTTTTGCTGTTAATGCTGTCTTTTATTAAGCCAAAGTTCCCAGCCTAGTATTAAATATCAATGTGATTTCAGGGCTATAGTCTATTGTGGACTATTATGGATCAGTCCTGAATGCAGTAGACCCAATGAATTAATTGGATCTGCCTATGTGTTCACTCATCATTCATAAACAACTGATTTTATGGGTTTACTCTAGTTGGGACTAACCAACAGGATTCCATCCTATGCCTGAATCATGATTATACCCGTGGTGCAAAATACCAATTTTCCCTGAAGTTAGCACATGGTAAACTGCTACTCAAATACAAAGGCTTGAAATGACACCCAGCAGCTTCTTTACCTTCTCATTTGTGACTGGCAAGGCTGCTGGAGAAGATGGCCGGGGTTCCAGAGGACTCATCTTTATGCCATTTGATAGCGTAGGGCTTGGAAAGGTAAGGCCGTTCTCCTTCAGGTGCTCAGCTCTGAAAATTAAAAAGTGCACAGAGTTTTGAAGGTTCCTCTGCTTTTCAAGTGAAGTTTGCTCCTCAGTAAGAAAGATAGTAATTGTACACAATCTTCAGAGGGGCAGAAAAAGAGACAGAGTGAATTTCTCCCTTGCTCCTGATCTTTCCCTGCAGTTGCTTGTGTTATAATCAGCATTGCTTCTGGAGGGCAACAGTAGCTATTTCAAATACATTTCAGGTTTAAGGTAATTGTTACTCTGCACATTTTGCATTCCCTCTAACTTTACTGCTTATGCTTGAGCCACAGTTTTGCAGGAAGGTGGGGTATAAATAAATGTAATAATAATCATGACGAAAGTGTAAAAATTTCAGCCAATCAATATGGACAATTATGGATTTTGGAAGATTTCAGAATTCCAGGTAAGGGAAACTCAACCTGTATATACTAAATTAAGAGCAAGATGCCACAACTAACAGGTCTGTCTTTAAAGTACCAAAAGACTCTCTACGTGACATGGGTCGAAGAGCCACAGCTATCTAATCTTAACTGTCAAATTAACATTTTTAAGATGCTCTGGGAGCCTTCTGGCTGAAAGGTGGAGTATAAATTTTCTAAACAAACAAACCGATATATAGAAGTAGTACCACCTAGGTTCTCAGACTGGCCCCCTGACCTTCTCACCCACTTACCTCTGATGATTCTCTCCACAGGATGCTTTCCCACCACCTACATGGTCCTGGTTCAAATGCCTCCGGAGGGCGATCTTGGCTGGGGAAAACCTGGTGTAATCCGGCAAGGACAAGCTAGAAGCCTTGTCTGGTTTTTGCCTGGAACTGTGGTTGGGGGTGCAAGGAACGATATCTTGGTCCAGGTGAGGAGCCGGATACTGGGGGGTGCTCTGCTTGGAGGAGGGGCGGCTGAGGGCATTGTGAATCTCATAGGGCGTGGCGTGGCCATTCATGGACAACTCTGGGCTCATGCCGTTGATTTGGGGTGGTGGGAACTTGGAGCACTCCAACTCCAGGTGGAAGAGGCCCTGGTCAGGCTCCGGTTCACGGCTCAGGTGGCTTTTGTGCCGAGGCTGTGCCAGCAAGGACTCCTCAGGGGGCATGTATGACTTTAGCTGCAGCAGTTCCTGCTGCCTTTGGCTCTTCTCGAGTTCCACGATGCTGATCTGAAAAAGGTAAGAGCAACAAGGGGTGGGGGATGATTTAAACACCACTGTTTCACAGGAAACATCTGGTCTTAGGGAGCAGGGGGAGCTTCACTGTCTGTCCTTTCAAGCCTCTTTGCAGCCAGCTCAGTCTTTCTGCTCCACACCGGTGAGCTAGTTGTGAGACCTATAGCCAAGAGTAAAACTCCTCAAGTATCTTGTACACACAGAGGAATGAATTAATGAATTAATCCTTGGCCAAGATCCAACTGGCAGCAATTAAAAGAACGGCCAGATGGCCTCTCCCGATACTGTGGAGTGTGAAAATGAGACATACACATTCTCTGGAAATAAAACAAAACGTAGCCAAAAGAGAGCAGAGAGAGAGAGAGAGAGAGAGAGAGAGAGAGAGGAGCTGCTTCTAACATAGGGTTTTACACTACGTTCATATCCTACCTGCAGTTCCAAGCAATGCTTCTGCTTCTCAGAAATCTGGTTTTTCAGTGCTTGCTTTTCTTTGAGCAGATTTTCCAGTGAAAGGGTTGACCAGTCCAGCTTCAGTTCTTCACATCTGGCCTTCAGCTAGATGGATATAGGTTGACAAGTGAAGAGAGAGACAGACAGACAAAGTGGAAAGATGGGTCAGCTAGACAATGGTGTTGTTTGGCTATCTTTAAAAAAAAACACCCTTCATATTAGCATTTCACCTGATTGAAGTTTTCAGGGTCCACTTAGCCCACTGATGCTGTTCTATTTGAAGAGCAGTTCTTGGAATTCAGCTCATTTGTGACCTACTCTCTTGGACAACAAGTTTTCTAACAATCGTCCTCCCTGAGCCTTGCTAGTCTTTGTCACAGGATATACCAAGGAGCGGACCATAATATCCATCGTGGCTTAGCCCAGAAACTGGTGAGAGGCCCTACTTCCATGTTCTAATTGCCACTCATCTGGCATCTGAGGAACAGAAGAGCAGCAAGGCACAGCTCCATACTGCCTTGGCACCAGTGGCTGGTGAGAGGACCTTTCTCCATTTTCCAACTGCCTTTGCTCTGGCAAAGACGTGAGCAGACAGTTTCTGATGGATTTAATTCCCTCTTCCACTGTCATCTTTTTCCTTGTGTGTTTTAGGATGTAAGCCTGAGGGTAGGGAACTGCCACTTTAATGATTTGTAAGCCATTCTGGAAGGCTTTTTGGCTAAAAGGAAGGGTAAAAATATTCTAAATAAATACAGTAAAGTTCTTGCATGTAGGGCATGCACTTTGCCACTGAGCTACAACCCATCTAGCTGGGAAGAAAAGCAGGAGGAGAGGTAAAAGAAGGAGCTGATCCTAGGCCATTTAGCCACCACTGCCTATTCTCACTGGCAGGAGCTTCACCAAAGGAGGATCTCTCTCATCACATGGTCCCTGATTCTTTTCAAGTGGAACCTAACACGATAGCTAAATAATAATTGAGGGATATCCAGGGAAGTTCCGCATGTCAGCACAGCCGTGTGAACTCACATAACCATCTTTTCATAATCTGGATACCATTGGAAGAAACCTACCAGCTGTAAACTCTGGTTCCTGAGCTCACTGTTGTCTTTCTCCAACTGCTTGCTCTGTTCCTTCAGCTGCTGGTTATGAGCAGAGATTTCTTTTTGAGCCTGAATAAGGTCGTTGTATGTCAGAGCCTTAACACCCAGCTAGGGGAGGAGGACAGAATGTAGTTAAGATTTCGACATTATCATTCCAGCTTTTGCTGCCTCAGAAATATCTGCAAGTCATCTCTTTGGGCATTTGATCCTGCTGAGAAGAGATCCACCCTGGCATGATCCAACCAACTCCACATACCTCATCTAACTTCTGCTGGAACAATCGCTTGATTTCTTCTTTCTGAGCCTGACAGTGAGTAAACAACTGCTGGGCCTTTCCTAGTAGTTGAGTGTTCTTTTCCTGAGAAAGGAGAGAAAAAAGGAGGAATTAAAAGCAGCAGCAACACTGCAGAAAAGCAACTGGGGGAACTACAAGACTGTTGATTCTGTTCCATCCACTGAGTGATACAGCTTCAGAAGAGCAATACACAAGTTCACAAAGGACAAAACTATAAATCATGGTTACTATGTGGGGTATCAGTGTCCAGGAGCAGACTATATCCAAACCCTGCCAAGAAAGACCCATGTTAGGTTTACTGTCAGGCTGTCATAAGTCAGAAATGACTTGAAGGCACTTAACAACAACTGGAGGATGTTCTACCCTGCCATCTGCAGCTAGCTATTGCTTTCCGCCTTCCCTTGGACCTCGCATCGACCAGCTTCTGAAAGAGGCCTACCCACCTTCTCCTGTTCCAGTAACTGCTGAAGGTTTGCCTTGTACTGAGGGGTCTTCATGTATGCCATGAACTGCATATACTGGATCTTAAAAGAATCTGCAAAGACAGCAGGAGAGGAGAAGGGACAAGATAGACAAACACAAACATCAGCCCTGCAGTCAGTTTTCAATTGTCAAACCTTATGCACAATATATCATGTCTAAATCAGAGGTGAGCAGCCTTCAGGTTTGGGGGACTTACTTTTGCCTGATGGCAGATCTCAAGGGAGCTACTGTTGTGTAATGCTTTGAGTGCTGCACATCTCCCCCCCACAAATCCAGGGGAACAGAGGCCTCCTTACCTAGCAGCTTCTGGAGTGCAGGAGGGGTGGGAGTCACCAAGAGCTGGTTCGACGAATGCCGTTGCACTTTCGGAGGTAGTTGGTAGAATGGGCTATGAGGTGACCTGTATGCATCTGGAGAGGGAAAAAATGGAGAGAGAGAAAAAGATGAATACATTGTTTGAAGAGAGAAGTGGAGCCAGCCAATCACAGCTCAAGGAATGCCATGAAGAGGGTGCTACAGGGGAGAAGGGATATAAAACTGAGGCTTGTCTCTGACAGAAGGCAAATGGGGAAAGATGGCATAGAGTTAGGGAAAAGACTGCAGAAAGATAAGGGGGAAATGGACAAGAGACAGGTCAAAGATTGAAGATAGATAAGGGAAAGATGATTGAGAGATAGAGAAAGGACTGCAGAAAGATAAGGGAAAGATGGCAGAGAGAGAGGGGAAAGGGCTTGAAACTGCAGGGACAACCTGGAGAGGGGATTTGTCACAATTTGCAGGTGCTGATGTTGTCCCAACACACTCAAGTCAGCCATCTGAGACAGAGACCCAAACTGTCAACACAAAAGGCCCTACCCTGAGGAGAGGATGAGCATGTCTGTGAGATGGTTTGAGAATGGAGCAGCTCCAGTGCCGTCTGGCTCTTCTTGGGCTTGCGCTCTGCGTTCCCAACATTCATCTTCTTGGGGCGCCCGCGCTTCCTCCCAGCCATTTTTCTTCCCTTCTTGCTCAGTTTCTTCTTGCGTGCTTTGGACGGAGAAGGCTTTTTGATGGCATTGGCTCCGGGGAGTTTCTCTTCTTCAGCACCATCATCCTGCTTTTTTTAAAAAAAAAAAAAAAGAGGGGAGGTGGACAGATGAGAGATAAAAGGAGAAGAGGGAGAAACAAATTTGAGATGAGTGATAGAAAGTATTGAAGAATTTCTCCCCAGGCAGGAAGGGGCAGGGAAGTTGTTTCCAATGTATGGTGACCCTAAAATGAACAAGGCATTCTTGGCAAGCTTTGTTCAGAGGAGGAGGGTTGCCTTTGCCTCCCTCTGAAGCTGAGGGAGTGTGACTTGCCCAAGGTCACCCAGTGGGTTTCCTTGGCTGAGCAGGGATTCAGATCTGGTCTCCAGAGTTGTAGTCCAACATTTAAATCACTACATCATGTGGGTGTATTAAATATTTAATAGAATTAAATCTATATGAAACATTAATTTAAATGTAGACTGAAAAAAAGCAGATGACTAAAACAGAAATCCCAGATGCTTGCTGGAATAGAAAAGCCTTCCCCTAACAATAAGCATAGCAAGGAGAACAGCCAAGCTAGCTGTCTGTCTACTAATATTGTGTTTTCCCCCAATTTTTCCAAAAATGTCTTTCCTCAAAAGAAAAGTGACCCCCCCCCCCAAAAGGCTTCAACATGTCTGGAAACTTTCTCTCTCTATTGCTAATAAAGACTATGCTCTATTGCAGATTTGTTCCCCCCCAACCCCGCCCCAAAACCCCTAATAACTGTGAGCCAACACAGCTTCATGCTTTTCCAGGGACTGGCACATGATCACCATGAAGGCTAAACCTGACCATTCAAGAGAGGAAGAGAGGAACATTTGAGTTCCTGCATGGCAGGGGGTTGGACTGGATGGCCTCTGTGGTCTCTTCCAACTCTATGATTCTATGATATGAAACAGAGCGTTCGTGGGTTCAGACCTTGTTTTCTTGGACTTTTGTCGGAGTCGTTGTGTTACTCTTGTTTTCTCTTTGCTGTCTGCGCCTAGCTGCCTCTTGTTCCTCCTACAAAGGTTAAAGACAGGAGAGACAAGTGAGGACAAAATGGAGGGAGAATCCTGTAGGCAATCAGGTGGTGAGGGACACAAGAGATAACTAGGCCTCCAAAAATGTATTATAGTGCAGTGGCTCTGGGATTGAAATTGATCAAAATGATCCATGCCAATCCAGCCTAGTTCATGAAGGCTCATTTTGATAACTATATAAATGATTCTAGTTATCAGACTTTGTGTTACTATTTCATGATATGAACTGCATCATATATATTGCACTATCTATCTATCACTATATAAAACAATATATCTATTTGTCTGTCTGTCTGTCTATATATCACTATTTACACTGTTTTTGTTATTGTGTGCCTTCAAGTCATTTCTGACTTATAGTGACCCTAAGGTGAACCTCTCATAGGGTTTTCTTGGTAGAATCTGTTCAGAGAGAGTTTGCTGTTGCCTTCCTCTGAGGCTGAGAGAATGGGACTTGTCTACTATAAGGTATAATGTTAGCTATATAAAGTGAAAGGTGTAATTCTGTTTATATTCTGTTTAATATATCTGTATGGAAATTTTAATGTTGTAAGCTGCCCCGATTGCTCTGCAGAGGGGCGGGATATAAATAAATAAATATTATTATTGTTATTAATATATCATGTGATACAACATGCTGATGCTACCTCACATGATACCTAGGAATGAGTTGTCTGAAGGGCTGGTTCCCAAAGGTGAATCCACCCAGGCCCAAATACAATCATTAGGAATTACCACTTACCCTGAGTTTTGGATTTTTGAGACTAGAGAAGTAGTTTTCAAGCTAAAAACAAGAGGGGGGGGGAACACAAGTGGGTATCATTCCCGTAAACAGAAAGTATATTTCAGAAGTCGGCATAAGTTTCCACAAAGGAGATGCAAAACAGCAAGCGTTGCCTCTCTAAAACAGCGTCAAAAATCTCACAGCAACCCTCACTGTTTCCAACTGTAAGGATCATTTGATATAGAGACTATCTTTCTCACACCACATTAAGTCAAGATTTACCAGTCAAGGGCAAACTGTGTCACCCAGGCCCACCATGAGGTTCCAATTAAAAAAAAACAAAAAACTTTTTAAAAATGGTTCCAAATGCCATGACCTCTAGGAAGTGTGGGGGCATTTCTGCACTGTATTTGGGCCCCTTTTGGCCACTTTGAGCCTCACAAAAGGTCTTTTTCAAATCAAAACCAAAAACAGATTTTAACTGGCACATTTCCACCATGACTGCCCTGAGCATACTCACTATTGTTCGGTCAATGGTATGCAGGTAGTAAGAAACTGGTTTCCCAGTCCACGAGACAGATCCTTTCAGTGGTGACAATTCTACAACTCTCATTATAGTGCCAATGTCTTTGAAAGCAAAAGAGACCAAAATTCAGAACTGTTTTGAAGAAATTCATAGAATCACAGAATCATAGAATAGGAAGGGACCCCCAAAAGGCAGCTAGTGCTAAGCAGGAATATACAACTAAAATATTCCCAAGAGATGGCCATCCATTCTCTGTTTGTTGGTGTTGTTGTGTGCCTTCAAGTCATTTCTGACTTATGGCACTCTCGGGTGACTCTTTCATCTCTAAAGGTGGAGTCCACTACCCTACAGGACAGCCTATTCCACTCAAGAAGCTCTTCCCAACGTTTAAATGAAATCTATTTTTCTTTTAATTTGAATGCAGTACATTTGTTCTTGTTGTCTGTTCTGAAGCAGCAGAAAACAAACTCAAATATGTCCAGAGATATGTTGATTCCTTATCTATGATTCTTTGGTTCCTAGGCACAGAAGCTTCTACTCACATTCAAGAGAACATGAACAGAATCTTTGTTCTAATCTTCCTTTTCAATACATGAAATTCAAGGATGGAACTGAGGAAGGTGGGGCTTGTGAGAACACCCTCTACTCTTCTCCTCACTCTCCCCTCACCCCCATGTGAGTAGGATGACTGCAGCAAGCCAAAGGCCAATATATTTGTCCGGGGAGTCCAACAGCACCTGGTTGGATTTTGAAAAAACCCCATAGCATCCTGGAAGCTCATGCTTGGATGGATCCAGAAAAGGAAGGTAGCCGCCCTTGTGGCATTTCTGCCATATGCTTGGCCAGTCCAACTCCTGTCAATAGCAATCTCTCCTCCTCCATCTAAGAGGCTCCATGCTGCAATTCACTTCTGAGCCTCAAGAGAGCTCCAAAGTGCTATCTGTTGGTTTTCTATCATTTCCAACTTGTGGCAACCTTATCATGGGGTTTTCTTGGCAGGTTTCATCAGTCAGGGTTGTCACTGCCATTCTCTGAGGCTGACAGAGTGGGACTTGCCCAAGGTTACCCAGTGGGTTTGCATGGCCCAGCCAGGATTCAAACCCTGGTATCCCAGTGTCCCTAGTTCAACACTCAAGCTACTACACCATGTTGGAAGCACAGGACCTTTTAGATTACCCAAGCCTTTCAGTGTTAAGTGGCTCTTGCAGAAACTGGGGAACTGGGGAATGCTGCATCATTATTATTATTAAATCATCATCATCATCATGATGTATACAGAACTCCCATGAGTTTTACACCCAACTGCTTAGATCCTTGGCTTAACAATTCTCAGAAGTATGCACCCAAATGAGAAGAGCCAACTCTTACCGCTCAAGTTTCGACTGTTTATTCTGAAGTTTAGCGGTGCAAAAGGTTTCGAGGATACAATCTGGCCACCTGGGAAGAAAGGGAAGGTCACAGCAGAATATTAATTTCCCTTACTGATGGAAAGGTAGACAGGAACAGGTGGAGATTTGAGTGTGTGTGCTAGAAAAACTAAGACTGAAAATCTTAGCATCCAAAGATGAATAGGTACTCAGTTTTAATGCAGCTCATATCTTTAATATTTAAGCAATTATTTATTTCAAACTATACAGAATTTTTTGTTCCAAGATTAGGCATCAGGGCTAGGGATGCAAGAGAAATATTTAAATTAAAAGGGACCCCAAAACCCTGACATGTTGCAGAGCTTCCTAACAATCCTAATAATCTTTGAGGTTATGATTTTGGAGGGCACCAAAAAGTGAAAGCATGGTACTTCCTCCTTCAAGTAGTGAAGAACCAACGTTAAAAAACCAACAACACAGGTAAATATGGATGTAAACACTTGCCACATCTAAAGCTAGACCTTTTGTCTGAAGAGCTGAAGGAGGGGAAGGAAAAGCAAAAGGGAAAAAAAAGTTGGTAAAATATATACACACACCAGCTTTTAAAAAACAACACACCTTGGAGCAGCCAAACACACTGATTGAGACAAGCATCCAAAACAGCCTCAATACAACTGCGAAGAGGGAGATGGGGGAATGGAGCTAAGCAATGAGGGAAACCACTGTAGCAAAGGCAGAGGCATTAAGTGAAAACTTATAAAACTGGGGCAATCTGTTTCTACAGGAAAACCTAAAGATGATAAGGGTCTGCTTGAGAAAGCTGAATGAACACAAACTTGGTCTTTTTAAGGCTAGATGTGTTTCTAAAAGTGCAATTTTATTTGGCAGCTATGTGGCATTAAGTAGCTATGGGAAATTATGGTGATCACTCACCATATGCTTGAAAGAAGCAGCAACAGAGATTAAGTTTTGGGACCATCCTCAGAGAAGACTATGAGGTGACATGATAGTCATATTTGTATACCTATAAGTAGAAGATGCAGCCACCTTGCTTTCTGCTGCTCCAAAAGCCAGAACATGGACCAATGGATTCCAATTGTCAGAAGAGATTCCTCCTAAATGTTAGAAAGAACTTGACTGTGGAATGAACTGCCTTAGAGAGTGGTGGGTTCCTCTTCATTGTAAATCTTTAAACAGAGGTTAAATTGACATCTTTCAGGAGTGCTTTTGTTGTGTATTCCTGCAGGACAGGGTATTGGACTGCATCGCCCTTGCACCCCCTTCAAACTTTAAGGTTCCATGACTCTAAAAGTGAACACACAGCTCCATCATCCAGTAAGAAACTGAAAGCTGCACTGTGGACCACAGGCTGAACATGAGTCAGTTAAGAAAGCCAATGCAATACTAGGCTGCATCCAATATGAATGTAGTGTCTAAGTTGAGGTAAGTAATAGTGCCACTCTATTCTACCTTGGCCATACCTCACCTGAAATATTGTGTCCAGTTCTGGGCACCACAATTTCAAAAAGGGTATTTACAAGCTGGAGCATGTCAGAGAAGGGCAAAATGGTGAAAAGTCAGAGAACAGCACATGGAGCAATGGATTCAAACTGCAGGAAAAGAGATTCCTCCCAAACATTAGGAAGAACTTCCTGGGGGTAAGGGCTGTTCAACAGTGGAAGACACTGCCTCAAAGGGTGGTGGAGTCTCCTTCTTTGGAGGCTTTTAAACAAGAGGCTGGATGGCCATCTGTCACAGGAAATGCTTAATGGTGTCTTCCTGCATGGCAGAAGGGGGCTGGACTAGATGACCCTTAGGTCTCTTTTAAATCTATGATTCTATGATTCAGTTATGCAGATGAAGATGGAGGTACCAATACACCTCTGTACCTCTGTGGTGCAAATGCATGTGCCTGGAATTGGCATGAGTGGCAAAGGAGTTCAACACATCACTAGAAGTTGGTCTACAATGCACAGTGTACTGGCAACTAAATCCTTTTATTATGTCACAGTGGAAAGAGCTACAGGTTTACCTGTTTACCGTATATACTCGATTATAAGTTGACCCCATGTATAAGTCAAGGACAAAATTTGGGGCCAAAATTATGGATTTTGGTATGACTCATGGATAAGTCAAGGGTAAAACTTAGAGACATATAGCAAAGGATCTAAAGGATGAAGCAAAAACAATGTCAAAGAACTTCCACATGTCCAGCAGACAGCTGTTTATGTTCACTCTTAAGACTGGATGGATGAGAGAGTAGACGGGATCAGTACTTCCAGGACAGATTATACTCTTGCCTTTTAACAGGGGATGGTTCCTTCTTTTAAATAAGAGTTAAGATACAGTACTTACATTGACCCATGGATAAGTTGACTCAGGTTTTTTGGGTCAATTTCTGACCTAAATTTCTAGACTTATACATGAGTATATAATAATCCTCACTGAAGGGATCCTATAAATGGTATAAAAAGATTTAATCACTTAAGTGCACTACTACGGTGCAAAGACGCAGGTGGTGATGCAATTTTTTTAAAATGACATTTTTAATGTCAACAGGGAAATGAGTGCAGCCCTTGATGGACAAAGAGGAGAAACCAGTAAATGCATTAGCAAGGAGCAATGCAAAAGCCAGGAAAGTATTTTGGCCATTTGTTTTCAGCAGTCACCAGGTTTAAGCTGGAACAATGATAAATTTTTGGACGTTCATGGGTGGCAAGCAAACACTTCTAAGAAAATGGTAAAAGGGTGGGGAATGAAGATGCATGCAGAAGACTTTCCAGAGTCTGTTTTTTGGCACTACAGGAAGGAAAAAAATCCTAATGCTACTGCTAGGATGACATTAGACTGGGGCATAATTCAGCATCTTTATATTGTTTGCTGGTTTTTAAACTATTTTCTGACTGGCCAAGGAAACGCTGTGATGAAGGCTTTAAAAAATGGGAGTCTGAGAGACTCAGTGGACAAGAGCTCCTGACACACAGAGAGTGCAGTCATTACACACACCAGATGTGCAAAATAATTATTTTCCACAGCCAAACTAAGAAAGGGTTTTGGATAAGAAGTCTTATGCCTGGCAAGTGAAAGGAAAAAACCTTTATGCAAAGTGCTGGGGAGGGAATTTTATAGCCAGGAGGCCTGTCAAGGGCAATGGATCATGTTTCGAGAACAGATGTGGAGTCTCCAACTAGGTGGGTTTTATATGTGTGTGTGTGTGTGTGTTTTACAAAGTGAGATTAACCAGAGTCAGGTTTCTTTTTAAGAGTGAGAACGGGGATTAGCAATTTTATACAGGGTACATAAGAGCAACCGAAAGGGCCTAGACCACCTGGTGCCCAAGGAGTGCCCTATGGGAAACCCCAAAAACAATAGTCTTATTATTCCACATCATGCCTGCTGGGAGTTGTCGTCAAATGCATCTGGTTATATGGCAGAGATGGGAAAGTGAATGGCAGGCAGGGCCCATTCTGCTCCTCACCCCACTGCAGATTGCACACTTTTTCTGCCCCCAACACTTATCTTCATCTGAGTCCTTCCCAAAAGGGTGTCCAAAAGTGATGTTGCATCACTCCCTGACAGCATTTTGAGAAAGACTATGAAAGAAACAAGGGGCAGGTGGGGTGTCAGAGAGGTTCTATGTGAGACTGGGGGTATTACTGAACATCTTCAGGGCTTCTCTATGCAGTTTTGGGGAAAAATAATAGCAATAGCAGCTTCATTTATATACCGCTTCATACTGCGCTATGCAGTCTCTAAGTGGTTTACAACTGTAAGCTAGCTGCCCCGAACAAGCTGGGCACTCATTTTAGCAACCTCGGAAGGATGCAAGCTTGAGTCGACCCTGAGCCCTGGCTGGTATTGAACTCGCAACCTTGTGGTTTGTGAGTGAGTGGCTGCAGTACAGGCATTTAACCACTGCGTCACCAGGGCTTCTTGTTAATGCCCCAAATGACACCAAACAAAACCATTTTAAAATGTGGATGGGATAGGGGCCTTGAGGGACTGGTGGATGACTTCGACTAGAAAAGTGGGGTCCAGGGGACCAGTGGCTTGTGGGGCACATTTGGCCCACCCTCAGCTTATGGCATTAAGAACAGTATTCTTAGGCAAGTCCCTAATACAGTTAATAGTGATGGTAGTACTAGAGAGAGAGAGACAGCATGTCATAATGGTTTGTGCTGTACTAAGATTCTGGAAACCAGGATTTGATTCCTGGCTAACCATGGTCACCCACTGAACAACTCTGGGCAAGTTGTATGCTCTCAGCCTCAAAAAATGGCAATGACAACCCTCTTCTGAACAAACCTTGCCAAGAAAACCCATGATAGGTTTGCCTTAGGGTTTCCATAAGTCAGAAACAACTTGAAGGTACACAACAACAACAAAGTGCCAGGGTTTAATTAGCTTTGCAGAGTGACAGAGGTAAGAGAGCATTCCTTTGCCCCAATAATTTTTCCAGTGTGAAAATAGAGAGAAGAAGAGGTAAGGGTAAGAAACTAAGAGGACTGATCAGAGTTCAGTTAGGCAGACAGAGCCACCAGCACACACAAAAGGTCTTCACAAGTACACCACACATCTTGGAACACACAAAATTGATCACTTTGTATTTTTCCATAAAATAAGCCCCAAAACCACAAGAAAGGACCAGCCACAGGGGGCTCGACTCATTACCTTCCTTCATGTTTGCAAAGCGTTCCTTCAACTGGTGATCCACCTCAGGACCAAAGGCAAAGTTATTCACAAAAATAACGCTGCAAAGAAAAGAGAGTGTTAGGAAAAACACAGCCAGGCATCTTGGTATCACATTAAAGAGTTGAGGAGTAAAGGGGGGGG
>CM034716.1:7132337-7162540 GCA_020142125.1 Phrynosoma platyrhinos
AAAAAAAACACAATCGCATGCAGATGTTGCTGAAGGAATTGTAATATTTAACTGATGTTGTGGCAAAATAAGATAAACGTCAATAGGCTCTGTGTTCATAAGACATGCTTCTCCTCTCCTCTCTTTTCAATAGTATCAAATCTTAATGCAAAACTTTTTCCTGAAAGCTCAGTTGCTTGTGGCTAAAAGGAAGGAGAAAGGTGGACAGACTTCAGAAATTTTAAGAATGACTTTGGTTTTCTCCAGTGTACAATATCTATATCTATATATCAGTGCCCCAAAATCACACAGAAGACCCCTTACAAGCATACAAGCATTTAAGAGCATCTCCACCAACTCCACAACCCCATATTATCTCTGAAATGTGTCAGTTTTTCTCCACAATCCCTCTCAAAATGGCAACAGGAAGCCATTTTGAGAGGGACTGCAAAGGAAAATGGAGATATTTGGGCTGGAGTGGGGGTGGGGAGTCTGGAAAGGAACTGGCCCCTGGCCACCCACACATTTGCCCATTCTTGCTGTAGAACTCCAAGATCAACCAACTGGAATCTATTATAAAATACAAAGATTTTGATGAAAACAACATGGGAATATATTCCATTTAATACAGTGATTCCCAACCTTTGGTCCTCCAGATGTTTAGGATTTCGGCTCCCATAATTCCTGACTGTTGGCCAAGTTGGCTGGGGATCCTGGGATCTGAGGTCCATAACAAATGGAGGACCAAAGGTTGGGAACCCCTGATCTAATAGAACTGAAATGGCATTCGCAGTCCTTTCACACAAAAATTCACTCCTGGTAACAGGGTCCCAGGAAGTTTGGGAGGGGATTGGTAGCAGCACCAATACTGACACCATCTTCTCCTGGAGGAAGTGGCAGACACATGCACCCCAAAAGAGGAAAGAGAAGAGTTTCAGTGAAACCATTTTACTTCTGGAAATCCAGATTAAAAACAAATCGACCATCACTATACCTTGTGTTTGCAATTCTCTCTCGCCATTCTTCTGAGAGGAAGTCACCTCTTTCCAGCTAAAGAGAGAAGACAGGAAAACCAAGGATGAGGTTTAAACTTGGGAATGTCAAGGCACATCTGCAGCAATGGAAAGGAGGAAGGGGTGTTTGTGAGAAACATCCTTTTCTCTTGCTTGAATGCAAACCTCTTTCAACAACCTATAGTGTGAACCCAAAGCTGGTTGGTCCTGTTATTTTATTTCTGACAGCTGTTCAAAACAGAGTCCATGGAAATGGAGCACAACCTGTTTTGATATCAACTTCATTGCTGTATCAATAATAACAGTTTGAACTAAGATGGCATTCTTGCCCATGAGGGTCTCCCAACTGTACATCTCAAGCCAGTGTAGGGAAGAGCTGCAGGCAGAAACCTCCATCCTTTTAGAAGATATTAGGACTATACTTCCCATCATCACTGACCTTGACTATATTGGTGGGGGATCATGGGAATTGTAATATAAAAATATCCAAGAGAAGCACAGGCTCCCCTGGAATGCTGGCCTAAAGTTAGGAAGATTTGCATTCAAAACCCTAAACTCTAGCACTCAATGTATAACCTTGGGGTTGTCACGCTTTGTCAGCATGGCATACCTCACAAGGTTGTTGGGATTTGTCATTTTGTACGATATTTAGCCTTCTTCGTCAGAGCGCTTTGGTGACACAACAAACTACAACTCCCAGGATTCCACAGGATGGAAACATGACAGTTAAGGCAATGTCAAACTGCATTTAATCTAACCCTGGTGGACTGAGATATGATAAATAAATGCCTCAAATTAATGACTGGTCCACAATCAGTCACCTGGCTGCCTCTGGGAAGGAAGAATGGCCTCCCCGTGACCAGAGACAAATACACTTTTAGAAGGCACTGGGCTTTTGAAGGCATTCAGTCCACCACAAACTACAATACAGCAGATCTGTGGAAATTTGGGGAAAGGGACAGCGTATGACAATGGCATGCATCTCTCTTCTAGCCAACTCCTTTTTATTGGGGAAAAATAATATACTGGGAAGCCACAGCATGTCAGATTAATTAGAACAGTTCCTCTGCATATACAGCATCTGTAGAAACTGCTGCCCTGGCACACATCCCCTCCCCAAATCTCCTTTCCCCAGTCTCATTTGTAGAAACCTAATCTTCTTAGTGAGCAATGAATGGGAAAGACCATCTGCAAAACATTTTTTTCCTCCCCATCTTTAGGCCATGAGGGAGTATCAGGCCAAGATTGACTGAGTGAAAAGCAACTTCGGAGCACAACTCAGATGTTCTGTAATTTATTGAAATACTCTCTTGGGGTAAGCAACAGTGGGCAGCTAGGGAGCCACATTAGCCCCCTAAAAGACTTTGGCAACCACCTACGAGACCTTAACACCTTCCAAACCTCTCCACCAAATGTCCTGAGCAGAGAGAAGGAATCAACCTAGCTTATTTAGGGAGAGAGTCCCAAAGTCTGGGAGCAGCCACTGAAAAGATCCTCTCCCTTCTTCCCACCAAACGTTCCTGGAAAGGTAGACAGAGCCATCTTAGCTTCCCATTGGGTGGGAGTTTCAAAAACTGAGAGCAGCCACTGAGAAGGCCCTCTCTCTTGTTCCCACCAAATGTCCCTGGAAAGGTAGACAGAGTCATCCTAGCTTCCTTAGGAAGGGAGTTGCAAAATTTGGGAGCAGCTACCATGAAAGACCTGCCTCTTGTTCCCACCAAATAGCCTAGGAAGATAGAAGGAGCCATCCTAACTTCCTTAGAAATGGAGTTCCACAGTTTGGGAATAGCCACAGGGAAAGCTATGTCTCCCTTGTTCCCAGCAAACGTCCTGGGAAGGTAGTGGACAGAAAGAAAGGCCTCTCCTGAAAACTAGTGTCCCAGATATTTACCAGGAGAAGTTCTCAATTCTGCAGAAATTTTCTATATGTTGGTATTGGGGAGAACTGTTCCACCCTACCTGATCCCCCACAAAGCAGGCCTGCACAGCAGGAAATCATATTCGTGGTCATAGTAGACCTGGGCAAGAGAGTTGCGGGTACCCCAAGGAAAGGGATGAGGGGAAATATGAAGGCTTAATGTGAATTAAGAAAGCTGGAGCTTTCCAAAAGTCAGCTTTTCTGAAATTTTGGATTCCAAAACAAATCTGGAAAGGGAACCAATAAAACACAATGCACTCCTACCTAAAAAGGAACCATATTCCCAGCAGGAAGGACTGTGGCCAGCCTGACTGGCAGAGTGCATTACAAATGCACACACAAGAGAAAATCTTGTTCCAGCAGTCTCCGTGCAAAATGCTTGGCTCACAAAGAATTGTTTGTTCTGTCTGGAATAGCACACAGAGCTATTTTTAAAATAATATTCTTTTAAAAAAAGAAAAAGAAAAAGAAAATAAAGAGCAGTAGGAGTCCCAAGCTGCAGAACGTGAGGCTCTGTCTCAAAGCCACAGGAGGCGTTGCAGGGCTATTTTCAAATAACTAGGCGGTCAAAAAGTTCCCGCTTAAAACTAAGTCAAATAAAGAGAGGGCGTTAAGCATGTCTTTCAGGAACAAACTAGTGTCCCGCTGATTTTTTGAGGTAATTTTTTGCCATTAAACGGTCCTTGCTGGATGAGAGGAAGGAAGGAAGGAAGAGGAAGGTACAGAAATCAACAATTAATAAAGCAAGGAGCAATCAGAAAGGTGTACATGTGTTGGGAAAGGGAGTCAGAAAAGAAATTTCTTACATTTCCATTAAAATATGTTTCAGTTATAGGTTACTAGGGGACAGCTGACTATTTCCACCTTCCCAGCTTATCTGTACAACCTGCAGCCTTTTCACACAATAACAGTTCTTTGATCTTCCCTTAATTGCTATAGTTGTATCATATGGAATCCTGGGGTTTGTAGTTTGGGGAAACACTAGAGCTCTCTGGCTTCCAAGCTCCCACAGGATGCCACCATGGCAATTAAAGTGGAATAATAGTGCTATAACTGTGTGGTATGGAAGGGAGAGCTGTGTGAAATCTACTTCCCCCCCCCAAAAAAAAAAATTTGGAACACCACCCCCATTTATTTAGTCAGAATATGAGAAAGCCAGTGTGGTGTTGTGCACTAGGTCTCCAGGAGAGTAGGGCTCGAATCCCTGCTTGATCATAGAAACCCACTTTGGGCAAGTCACATTTTCTCAGCCTCAGAAGCAGGTAAAAACAAACTTGCCTAAATCTTGCCAAGAAAACCATCTATACTTTAGATTCTGGGATGAGCAGGAAAAGGAGAAACAGGCAAGCAGAAAGGGAAAGAAGCGATGCTTATTACTCAAGTAAACTTTTTAAAATAAACTCTGTGGGTCATATTCACTCACTGTGTAGTCTGCATGTTTTTTCCCATACCATTTCATCCACCTTCTGAATTCTTTGTCCATGGTCTACAAAAGCACGACCAGATGGGAGACACACACACAAAAATAAAATATTTTGCCATTAGTAAATTGGACAGTCACCTTTTTACCCCAGCCCTACTATGTTGAAAAGATGTCAGGCAAGAAGGCCAGTGTGGAATAGAGGTTTCAAAGATTGAACAAGACTCCCAGAGACCAGGGTTTGGATTCCTGCTCAGCCATGGAAACCTACTGGCTGACCATGGGCAAGTCACACTAAAGGCAGGCAGTAAGAAGCCTCCTCTGAACAGATCTTTACATGCCACATACAATTCCCAATACTCTCCCTCATTCAAACCCAAGAGGCTGTGGTACCTCAGCGTATTTGGCTGGAATGTCTGCTTTCTCCACGCCATAGTGATGCTTGCAGTTTGTGGCCGCAGCTACCTGTAGAACAACTTGACCCACACCTGAGATGAAAAGGAGGTGGGGTAGAGAGTGGGAGATGGAGAGAAAGATGGAGAAAGAACTGATTATTGATTTATTTACTGTATTTATATGTTCCCTTTCTCCCAGCATGGGACCCAAGCCAGCCCACCAGCAATAAAACAAAATTGGATAAAAATTTAAAACACTCCTTTATTAAAATCAGAACTGCTCCACCTTACCCCATCCCCAACAAAGCAGGCCTGCACAGTAGGAAATCACATTTATGGCTACAGTAGATTTGGCCAAGAGAGTTGCTGGTACCCCAAGGAAACTCTCTTTTAAAACATGTAAAAGTTAAAACTAAAGTACCCACACATTGCTATAAGAAGCCTCCCTATGAGCAATTACTTGAACAAAATGATTTTTGCATTTGTGAAGGCAGAAACGCACACATGATTCATTTGACTGTAGCTCTCTCTGGCAAATGCAGTACAAAGCAGCTAGAAAGAAGTTGTTGTGGCTGCTGCTCATGTAAAGCTTGCCAATATGAAATTTTATAAGAAAATGTTGCTTTTTTTTTTAAAGCCAAGGTTTCACTCACAGGAACTTTTCTTAAAACACATCATAGAAGCCCAGATAGCACACAGCTTCAAAGGCTACAACCTCCACTTCGAAGAAAATGGGTAACCAACGTAAGCCAAGGTAAGATCAGAAGTAAATGTTCCAGGCTCCAGGTGCCAGAGAAAAGGTCTGGCTGCCACATTCTGAATCAATATTTTCCAGATGAAGTCTTCAAAGGAGTAGGCCCATGCAGTGTGCTGGAATGGTCCAGCCAGGAAACAGAAGAGTAAATGAGCATTTCTCCAGATGTTTTTTTTTTTTAACTACAAACTCAACCAGCCCCAGCACAGGGGCTGGTAGTCAAAGATAATGGGAGCTATGGTGAAAAAGCAGCTTAGAGGGCACAAGGCTACCTACTCTCAAAAGGGTAACCAAAGCCACCTTAGTTTTCAGAGTTGCAGAGAGAGGTTTGCAAGAGCTCAAGATGTTGGCTTTTCAAAACAAGCCTGAATGTGGGTTCGCCCACCAATCCAAGCCACTGCTTAGTCCAGAACCAGCTCATGAAAATCAAAAGTCTCTATTTCATTCTACAAACAGACAGTATGGCATAGTGATTCGACTGTTAGACTATGACTCTGGAGACCAGAGTTTGATTACCTGCTCAGCCGTGGAAATCCAGTGGGTAACCTTGGCCTCAAAAGGAAGGCAAAGGCCACCCCAATGAACAAATCTTGCTGAGAAAAAAAGCCCATGAGAAGTTCATCCTAGGGTCAGCATAAGTTGGAAGCAACTTGAAGGCACGCAACAACAACTCTTCCTTCCTTCTTTTATGAGAAAACGCCATGATAGGTCAGGTTTAGGGTCAACTTGAAGGCACACAACACCATCATCATATACAGGAGATCCCTTGCCTGTTGATATTCATGGACTCCAGGAAAGGCAGCCATTAAATTTCTGAAGTTACGCTTGCAGCAAGAGGTAATGGGAAACCTGATACTTAAAAAGAGTGGCTTAATAGAAAGCCTTGATGCAATGGTGTGTACAGGTGGGGAGCTTTTGGGGTGGAAGAGCCTGCAAGGCAAGCATCATGTTTGGATAGGGAAACAATGGGCAAAGTCAAGAGACACAGTGCAGATGGTGCTCTCATGCCCTCACACCTTCCTGTGTCCCCCACTTACATACAAATCATGAAAAAGACCCTCACATGGGAAGGGCAAAATGGGAAGAATGCACCATTCACTCTGAGCCAAAAAATATGTTCTGTTTCCTAGTAAGGGCTAGGAATGCCCCATGAAGATGTACCCTTTGGAGGTTGCATACCCTATGATATGGAATTCCAGTGACCTAAGGAGAATGAGAGGTGTTCATTCATCACCCATTAATTCTTGCTCTCTAATAACAGCTGACTACATCTGGGCCCTCTGACATTTCACAGATAAAAACTAAGTTCCAACCTGGCACCATTAACAGCAAATGACAGATGTTGAACACTGGGATGCATGAAAAGGAATCGGATCCAAGAAACAACCTCTAAAAACAAATAGGGTCAGGAATTTTTTTTGGGGGGGGGGATATCATTCTAGCAAATTGTATGCATGAGTTTTTTTAAAAATGGTTTTGAAGAGACCAGAAAACAAATTCTATGCAAGATTTAGGATTGGGTACGGGAGATGTGGAATTGCTCACCACTGCCCAAGTCTACAAACAGGTCATCCTCGGTCATTTTAATCTCATCGATCATCTGGGCCACCAAGTCAAAGGAAGTCTCTCCATACACCTCTGGGGAAAAGGGCTCATAGTTGTTGAGTTTTTCCGGGTCAATCACCGAGTGGTTATACACTTGCTGCAGAATGTGGCGAAGGAGCCCATTGGAAGGACGGGTGTTGAGTTTCATGGGTTGGGTGGTACCTTTCCACTATAGAACAACAGAAATAGGGGAAGAAAACAACCAGAAAACCCACATTAGCCCTTTTTTCCCCCGGCAACCACACTTGTTCTCTTATAAATCCAAAGTCACTTTTTAAGCACAAAACTCCCAACAGTTCTTGTCTGGACGTTCATGGTCCATTTTAGAATGGCTCTACTTATGTTCTTATTTAGTTAGTACCAGCCATGGTTTGCAAATCCATGACAAGATTGTAATTTTTCTATTTTGGTGTACTGCTGGAGGCGAACCACAGCTCATCAATTCAGACTTCACGCTAAATTGTAGCTAAAGTTCAACAAAATTGTGGTTTGGCAGAACCTCTGAATTTGAGGAATAGCAGCGTTAAATGATGACCACTTATAGCTTGGAAGAGCAATTCTTTCTTCTACTGCTGTTAATACTCCAGAATCACACCAGCCACAGGATCAGACAAAGGTAACCCTAGGCTAGACTCTGAACGCCACAGATTAAAATCTGACTATACAAAGCAATAAACCAAAGTTTGTATTGACAAATCTACTCAAATTGAAGCTTGCTGCTCAAAACAGGAGCTCATCTTCCCCCCAAACTCAAAAATTGAGAAAATGCAGCTTTTTTTAAAAAAAACAAACACATACTGGCTTTCCCTTCTTCCACCCCATCCATCACAAAGATCATGTGAAGCACAAAAATTCCACCCATCTATATTAATGAACTCAAGGAATTCTTAAACCCATGGACTGCTGCCAAGACACACTTTTAGGAGAGTATTTTAAAAGGAGTCTGTAAGCCACAGAAAATCTGCACTTAATAAACCCTGCAGTTATTTCTGGAAAGTAAGTGTTACACCTAAAAGTTATGGAACAGGAGGAATGTTCTTGTCAAAAAGAAGCTGGGCTCTTCAGAATTAAGATGGTGAGAGCCTCCACTGAAAACTGAAAAGAATAGATTTTGATATAATGGATTAGTTCTTAATGACAATGAGCCACCGTCTGTCAGTTTTGGCCAAAGGATTAACATTCAATATGACAATGTAAATTTTTTTAGTGATTTAAATAAATGAGAATACAGCAGAATCATCTGGAGTATATTTATTTAGAACAGCGTTTCTCAACCACAGGTCATGAGGGATTCTGTGAGAGATCACGATTTTAAAATAAATTGAGCATTTTTTGTGCTACAGACGAAATAATTTTTATGCAGGGTTTCCCTGAGACCTGACAATTAGTTCAAGGATTCTTCCAGGGCAAAAAAGATTAAGAAAGGCTGATTTAGAGTTTTTATTTTATCCTTGGCCCTAAGCAGAGCCAGACCAAGATCTTATACCCTGTTACGATAGCATAAATATATGGTGTTGTTGGTTTGGATCTCACATGTGCACAACTGATTGTGCAACAAAGCTCTGACTTGTGCTTAAAGCACTACTACCATCAAAGCAGCTTGTTGGCCTTGAAATCATTTGTCCAGCCAAGAGTCAAGCAGAGCTGAGCAAGATGGCGAGGGATACATACCAACTGGTGAATGCTATCAATGGCACGGTTGTACTTGTCGCAAAGTCTTTGCATGCTTTCAAAGCTGAAAATGTGGAAGGAGAAAAAACAAGTTAATAGGACCAACATGGTCTCTTGAGGTGTCTATGCCCCACCATGTACACACCCCATGGAAGCCAATGCAAGTGACATCCCAGTCTCCGTGCAATTCCCCAGACCATATTTGTAAGAAAATCTTCCAATGTTCCAAAGGAAGTGGTATCAACATGTTGGGTGACCCAACAAGCTGCAGTGGTTTCAGTGTTTAATTAGGACTCTGGGAAACCAGGAATCAAATCCCCACTCAGCCTTGGAAACCCACTGGATGGCCTTGGCAATCCAAACACTCTCAGCAACGGCAAACCTTGGAATAAATCTTACTTAGAAAATCTTAGAAATAAGTCACCATAAGCCAAGGTAGGAGTCAACATGGTGTGCTGGAAATAGTGCTCTAGGATTCAGAGACATAGCCGTGTTAGTATGGAAAACCAGTATGCAAAAGGATTTTAAAGCACTTTTGAGACTAATTAAAAGAAAGAAGTTGTAGAAATTTTTATAGACTTCCTTGTGCATCCAAGGAAGACCAGGCTACAAAAGCATATACTACAACTTCTTCTGTACAGATAATCTCAAAGGTGCTGTAAAATCTTTTTGCATAGGGTTCTAGGAGACCAGGATTCAAATTCCCATGCAGCCACAGAAACCCATTGCATGACTTCGGCAAGTCACACTCTCTCAGCCTATTGTTCTATTCTCCTTTTATTAAATCTTGCTAAGAAAACTCTAGGATTGGCTCACTATGAAAACAGAGTTGACTTGGAGGGAGGCAAATAACAATGTAGCAACACTCAGCATGCTGGGGGTGACAATACCAGAAGTATAACAAAAAGAACTGGAGATGCAACAGTCTCAAAGATGCCTGGTTTATTTCCATGGTGGATCTTCCTCATCAAGGATAGAAATATACACAAACACACAATTAAGCCCATAAAGTAACCTTACACTAATACCTTGCTTCCACAGTAGAGCTTTTTTAAAAGTAACATTTAATGCTTTATCCCATACACAGGAGAGATACAAATAAATGATCTGACAATACAATGATAATAAATGTAATTATAACAAACTATCATAACATTTATGGCAATATGAATGTAACATTGTCTTGGAAGTGTTATTATACATTTTGTTATAATTACATTGTCATTTATTTACATTCATCTTTTATATGGGTTAAAATATTTTGTTAGTAACATATTCACATCTCAGTGAGCTAATTCAAGGCACTCTTGTGTTATGTTTGTGTTTCAGTCTGAAGTCTGGTCAGTTCTATTTGTTGCACCTTTGAGGCTAACCAAGACGGAAGTCTGTAGCATGAGCTTTCATAGATTTGAATCTACTTCCTCAGATGCATGGGATGGAGTTGAAAGTCTAGTCATGGCCATCCTCTGAGGTTGAGAGAGTGTGGTTTGCCCAATTAATCCAGTGTGTTTTAATGGCTGAATGAGGATTTGAACCCTGGTCTCCCAAGTCCTAGTCCAGCACTCAAACCTCTCCTAATACATGATCTAACCACAACAAAAGAGACCTCTGGAATCCAAGTGATTTTCAGCTTACAGCGACCTTATGGTGGGGTTTTCTTGGCAAATTTCTTCAGATGGGGTTTGCCATTGCCATCCTCTGAGGCTGAGAGTGTGTGACTTGCCCAAGATCACCTAAGCGGAGAATTGAACCCTTTTCTTTGTAGTCCAGTGCTCAAACCACAACACCGCGCTGGCTCTTGAACTCTGCCAATATGAAACTCATCCTGTGGGATTGTCCGGACAGTCTAAGTGCCTTTTATTTTTCAAAGCAAGCACCTCAACTGCCCTAATGAAAGGATTAAAGAACCATCTCAGGTCGAGGGAGGGAGGAGTGCTGCCTCGGGCGGTCACGTGTGTGCCTATTGCATAATCAGATTTCAAACCTCCTGGCAGGGAGCCTGGCTCAGAGAGTGCACCCCTGCCAAGGTGGCACGGGGGAAACTGGGTCACACCAACAAATTCCAACCTCAAGAAGCCTGCCTTTTGAGAGCCTGGTGGCAAATGCTCATCTCCAAGGCATGTGGATTGAGGCTGCCTCCTCGCTTTAGGTGCATCCAAAGTGATGGAAAACTCCCAGATTTTGCTCTTGTTTTTTCTGATTTTATGCTAAGCTGCAACAAACCTTCCTGGGGATGGAGGTGGTATAAATCGCCTCTGGTATTAGCATGGTGTAGTGGTTTGAGCGTTGGAGTATGACTCTGGAGACCGGGCTTCAATTCCCGGCTCAGCCACTGGGTAACCTTGGGCAAGTCACATACTCGTCACATGCTCTCAGCCTCAGGGAAACTCCCTCTGAACAAATCTTGACAAGAAAACCCTGTGATAAAACCTTAGGGATGAACTGAAGGAACACAACCACAATCGTATCGAGAGCTGACAGAAAATATTCTGGGATAAACAAAAGGAGGCTAGATTTTTCAAGTTTTATGCCACTCCCTGTTAGCACTATTCATGGTGTTTGAAGAGTGAGTTAATATTGTACAAAGGGAAGAGATGTGACAGATCAAAACAGCACAGGTTAGGTATCACACTTTAAGGACAGCCTTCCTCAAATAAGTAAATCCCTCCATTCCCAACTAGCAATCAAACTGTGGAATTTGTACCCGTGTGCCAAGTGTGAGGTTGAAGGCCTCTTAAGGCTCTGGAAAGAATACTGAAACAGCCAACAACCAACAGCAATAATGTCAACCAAGGTATTAGGTGCCATTTTCTCCTCAGCTCTTACAGCTTCTAATATTAATGGTTAACCCAGTAACACAACTTTAATGTGCTTAAAGTTTCCTCCACCCAATACTAATGTAAATGGATTAACTTTTGGGGCTCACAGAAAGTTCAGAAGATGTGCTACGTTTCTCTAGCTTTTCAACTAATGTTGGAATTTCTGCCAACAGCAGCCTTCAAGCATAACGCATTGCTGCAGCCAATACTCTGAGAAGTTTAATCCATGAGGATCTGGAGCAAGGTTAAAGTTACCTCCTCTGTTGGGAACACAGGCCTTTGAAGCAAAATGGGAGTAAAATACACTTGACTGGGAGGAGACATCCTCAACATGCTGGAAGCAGAGTCCAGCCCAGTTAATGTTTAACATATTGATTACACTGTACACAGGATTTAGTATTTGCCTCAACTCCACATGTGAGGGCTTGCCAAGCATTGAATTACTTTCCTCAAAAGCTAAAGAACGGGAACACAGACAAGCTTTCAGATTCAGTTCAACCTCAAATTGCTTAAACCTGCTTGCTTGTTCCTAAAAAGGGGTGCAATGCTAAATATTGAGGAGTGATGTACTGGGAGTGGGATGAATGGCCTGCTAATTTGCTGGGAGAGATCATGCAACTCCTTCACTGTTTTGATTACATTGGCTGTAAACTGGTTGTTCAAGATGGGTAACAACCACTCTTAACTGTAATCTCATTATTGCAGAGAGTGCTGTTCTGCAACTGGGGGTTAATATATTTAAATGTCTTGGACAGAAAACTTAGCAAACAGTCTCTTCCCTATATGAGGCTGCTTATGCATTGAGATAAATGGATCTCCTCTGTGTATCCCACTTGTACCAGAAGACTGTTTCGCTGGTTGGTTGAAGTGGAGAGCAAATGGTCTACAGACCCCCGCCACCTGCTCATTCACGGTAAGCCAGGATAAACCAGAAATCCTGGTTTAATGTACAAATACAGCCTCTTTATTCATAACCTTTGAACACATCATAAAAATATATGATTCACCAGTAATGATGATAATGCTGAATAAAACTGAAGGCAGTAGGAAAAGAGGAAAACTGCAGTACAGGTGGACTAATTCAATCAAGGAAGCCACGACTGTCCTGAGTTTGCAAGACCAGTTAATAATAGGATCTCTTGGAACTTCTCTATTCATTGAGTCAACATAAGCTGAAGCTAACTTGATGGCACATTACAACAGTTCAGTATAGAAATAAAGTGTGAAGAACTATGCATGTTCATTTCTAGCAGTTTCTTCACCATTTCTTTGTCTCTTCTATGTCCAAATAACTCACTGCCTCTCTCAAAGCATGTCTCAATATGATTGCTGTTAAGAGTGCTCCTTTTATGATGACAGCCACAAATCATTGGCCTAATTAAGTGTGTCCTACTTAGCCTTGGTTTACCAGGTCGCTCTGCAGAATAGCTAATCACAGCCTTCTCCTCACCTTTTAGTATCATAGTCAATTAGAACGTAGTTTTCCATAGCGAGCTTGAGGTCTGGAATTTCTTCACAGACCCACCTGAAAAGAAAAGAAAAAAGAGAATAAATATAGAACTGGGAGGATGTCCCCATAGTTACTCCACCACATTTGTCTCCCTTTTTCTTTTTCCTTTCTTTAATGCTTAGTTACCTGTCCAAACACAGTTAGTACCAATTGTATGCAGCCCACCAGCAGCCAGAGAAAGGAACCTATTTTAATTTAGAAAAGTGTCCCTGCTGATGACTCAGAAGCATTCCTACTCATCACAGATGACCAAAGAGGTGCCTATTTTCAAGCCAGAGATGAGTAAATATTAGTTAATGTTGTGAAGCTGAGATCACTCTACAGATGCCTGCAAAAGTGTGCTCTTTGAGAGTTGGGCTGCAACTGCTACTGGGTATCTAACTAACTCTGGAGGGCCACACATCCTCAACAAAATGATGCACATCCATGCCTCCTAAGCTATCTCATATGGGCAACTGATATTTTCCTGATTCCAAAATGCCAGGGACCAGTATCATAATTGTGACTATTAGCTAAAATTGTTTCTTCCTTTTCTGGACTGTTCAAGGACTGGCAACTGATGGCTCATAGATCACCACTTTAGAGTGGCACTGATGCACCTTAATTCAGGAATGGTTCTCCCATATAAAGCAGGGAAAGGTTACTGATCTGTAACATCAGATGATTTGTTCTCCCACCTTTGAAAAAGGACATATGAACTAAAATCCTGAACAAACAGTTGCTCTTATCTGGACTAAGGCGGCATGGATCCCCACATGAAGGTCTCCTGTTCTTTTTCTCTCCCTCTCCTCTTTTTTAAAGTCACACATGACATTCTTTCTCCTCTACTCCCAGCTATTCAATGTGACCTATTGTACTCCTACTTAGCCAGACCGTCAATGGTGGGTTTGATTTGGATTATTTATGAAAAAGCACGCTTTTTGGGAGAAGAATAAGGGCTCAGAGTCCCCTTCCCTTTAGGAGAATGTGCAATTCTCCTGCTACCCACTGATAACAGTCCATCCAACTGCGACTGCCAAAAAGAGTTAATTCTGATTTCTTTTATTAGGGGAAGGAGGAGTAAGTAGACTTGCCTTCAGAAATCAGATTAGACAACTACCTCTGCAAGTTACAAGGGAAGTAACAGGTTCCACTACTCTGAAGAAGGAGAAAAGGAGAAATAGGAGCCCTAGCTGTTCTCCTGAGAAATTGAATCCACTGAGCTGTTTGTCTCCCCCAAATATTTTTATGCAGACAGTGTTCGAACCAGGCTGAACAAGCTCATACCATTAAGGGCTCATGCTAGAGTTTGCTTCTTTGCTCCCTATTCTACATATGGAATATATAATAAAACAGAAAGATAAGGGCAGAGCAGATAAACCTGCCTCACCAACTACTGCCATCCCAACATATTAAAAAAGTACAGATCTGTATGTTTGGTCACCAAAAGGGAAATCAGAACAAATTGTCTTCATTTGTTTAGGGAAGGCTTACCTGACCTGATTGTTTCTTCCACATGCATCTGATGAAGTAGACTGAAGTCTACGAAAGCTCATGCTACCAGCTTCTTTCTTTTAGTTAGTCTCAAAGGTGCTACAAGATCTCTTTGCGTTCTGATTCCCCAGACTAACACGGCTGTGCCTTTAAACACTACCAACATGTACATGTTAATTTTGAATTACAAATTTGCTGAAATCCTTTTGGAACTACTCATATTTGGGGGGCACAAACTTATTTTTTCCGTATTTTTATCTACCTCCAGGACCAAATTTTCTGTTGAAGTAGTCGTGTCTAAGAACACATCTACTCTATTAACTGAGGTATACCTGCACTGTGCTATTTGGACCAATGGTCTAACTCAGGCTCATTGTACAGAGGGCCCTACCTCAGTAAGTCAAGCCAGCACTTTGCATGCAAAAGCTGCATAGGTTCAGTCTTTGATATACCTGGTTAAAAGGATCAGGAAACAAAAGAGGCAAAAAGAAATTCTCCCAGAGACCCAAGGGATCCAGTCAGAGCAGACAATGCCAAGTAATGAAGCTATTCACAATTTTTTTTAGTCACAGACCAGCAGATATAAAATGACAAGCAGTGGGATTTGGCATGAGGCTCCTCATTTCATCTAAACCCAAGAGCTAGATTTTATTTTAGGTTCATATAAGGAAACACCCACCATACTGCAAGGCTTTGTTATTGTACAGCCAGAATAAAATCTTAAGCAAGAACAAAGCTCTCATTCTACATCTCTCCTCCTTCAGTATCAAGAGACCCATTCCCTGAGATACAGCATTGCAGAAAAAGGAAGAGAAGAGAGAAACATCTTGACACAGATTTGTCTTAGTACCTACCGAATTGTCTCAATGATTTCATGAGCAGCATCATGGTGTTTGTCCTGAAACAAAGGGAGGGGGAAAAGGTAGTTTTAGGGACAATTCGAAAAACATATCCACATTGGGTGCACAAATTGACAGCAATCGGTTTGCTTTTACAAAACACCTCAATGTTTACAAATGGTGAGGAAGAAAAATACGGTACACATAAAGCTGCTCTTTCTCACAAACAAACACACAAAATCCATTGTGAAATTGCCTCCTGAGACTCCTGGAAGGAACTGGGGGGGGGGAGCTTTTTAAGTTTAGAACGGGATGTTGGGCGTATTGAGAATGTGAGAGGTGTAACAGGGGTATGTCTGAAGCCCACCCACCCTCCAAGCCTCTAGAAATTGCCCATCCCTGTTTTAAAAGTACCGTACATGCAGTATCTGAATGGTAGGATCTAACCAATAACCACTGATTTAGTATGACTAAATCACAAGCTCCAGTTAATAACCGGGCAGCTGCTATTTAAGAATCGACAACAAGCTCAGGAATTGGCGTCAGTAAAAGGAGAGAGTTGCCATGCCCCTCACAGACCTTTCTCCGTCTTCTGTGAGCCAAGTGATGACTAAGAGTGGGGTGAATGGGCGGCCTGCCCACCCGTCCCATGGGTTTGACTCCTAGGGCTTCCATGAACGCTGTTCCTTACTCATCGTTTGTTTTTAACCTTTAATAATAAAAAAGATGTCAGCAGGCAAAGACACTCATGGGCAGCCCACAAGAAAGGGTGAGTGGAGGGGGGAAAACCCTGAAGAATTGTGTGGCACCAATGTCTGCAGTTGATAAAGCTGTGGTGCCCACACCAAGCCTCCACAGAGGACATTTATTCAATTCCCCCCCCCCATTCAATTAGGAATTTTATCATTTCAGACTCGTTTCCTTGATTTAGAAGTTGTGTATGAAACCTGAGTAATCATGTGATTAACATCATCACCAGGCACACGTGTAGGTGGGTACCCAAACTTTGGAGGCAACCAGGTACAACTACCTAACTTAAACTGTGTATACTTGGCTACTTGCAATTTGTTCCTTTTCCTAATAACAAAACTGTGGCTCAATAAGGGATAACTTTGCTCCTTTGGGGGATATTAACTGTTAACACCGTTGTTACTTCTGTGGTTACACATAGGTGGTCCCACAAAATGGAGAGGTGGGAATGCATGTGGTAGTAATGTTTTGTTTTCCTCTTCCTTCCTCATCCACTTTTTCTTTTGTGCAGTGGCTTTTTCCACAAAAAGCCTGATGGGTTGGCCTGTCTTTGTGTTTTTTTATTGACACATAAACTGCTCTGACAGGCTTTCCAATCATAGGGTGGAAGTGTAAACACTATAAATAAATGCATGTGTATACACTACAATGGTGAACTATGCACTATGATTCATCTGCTGCTATACAGAACTTTTAGCTTACTGAACATTTTCATTTCACAATGTTGATGTGAATACGTATTACATATATTACATTTACGGTACATTCCACATCACATATCTTTCTTAAATTTCTCTATGCAAAGGGATCTTGTAGCACCTTTGAGACTGGGAGAAAGAAGTTCGTAGCACTAACCTTGCATAGACTGGGTCTACTCTATCACTGACCCAGTCTATGAAAGCTTACATTACAAACTTCTTTCTGTTAGCTTTAAGGGTGCTACAAGATCCCTTTGCAGACTAACACAGCCACGTCTTTTGATACTACTTAATTTCTCTAGTCACCATAAATTTTTTTAAAGACAAAAGTCCAGAGCATTACAGTTACCTAACAAATTTTCCCAAAAATTACTGGACTTCCAGTAATGTTGCAGTTTGACACTGCTTTAAGTGTCACGGCTCCAACCTATATTATACTGGGATTTGTAGTTTGCCACGGCATCAGAATGCTTAGAGAAGGCTAAATATCTCACCAAACTACAAATCACAAAATTCCATAGCATTGAGCCATGGCAGTTAAAGCAATGTCAAACTGTATTATTTCTGCAGTGCAGATGAGGCCATCGTTGTCCAAGAGCAGGGGTAAGCAACCTTTCCCCTTTAAGGGCCGAGGGACTTCAGCTCCCAGAATCCCAGGAGCTATTGGCCAACATAGAACTATTGGCCAACATGGCTGAGGCTTCTGGGAGCTGAAGTCCCTTGGCCCTTAAAGGGGAAAGGTTGCCTACCCCTGTCCAAGAGGATGAAAAGTCTTCAAATTAAGTTATATTTGGCGGTTTTCAGTTTCACCTGAAGCAGCCCCTAACCATGCTGGGAGGAAGAAATGTCAAAAAGTGTTGGTCTTTTGAAAATGTAAAACCCAGCTGTCAGCTCAGAACTAGTCTGACGGTCTGGGTGGAGCCCTGAAACACACCTTGGAAGCCATTACCCTACACTTCAATAGCTATTTTTCTGAACTGCACTGGCACCCCAGGGCAAGTGGAGTTCACCGGGACAAGCAGTGGATATCTTTACAATGATCTAACCAGCTCTGAAATTAAGATGCCCCTAATGCAGACTTTGCATGTATCTAACTAAAATAGACCTTCAGCCCAAATAAGTACAAAGACCAAAGCAAACTAACCAGTTTCTCAGCTAGAAATTATTCCTCCTAGGCTCAGGGGTTGGCAGAAGGTAGATTATGATCTACTGGTGGAGTGATTTGCAGCTTATTAGCAAAGCCTTTTCGACTCCCAAACTGTTTTAGCAATAAGAAGAAAAAATACTTTTCTCCACCTAAAGGTTTGTTGTTGCTGTGTGTCTTCAAGTCATTTCTAACTTATCTTTGTTGTTGTTGTAAATGCACACAATGCACACAAAGACACATGCACTCTAGGGCCCAGTTATTTGTCATTTTGGCAGTCTATGGTATCCACAGAACTCTCCTCCAGTACCCCATTTCAAACATGGCAACCCTATCATAGTGTTTCACGGTCAAATGGGGATTTGAACCCATATCTCCTGGAGTCCTGGTTCAGTGTTCAAACCACTACTCCACAGTGGCTCTGTTGTTATGGGCCTTCACGTCAACTCCAACTTATGGCAATCCTATCATGGGGTTTTCTTTAAGGGCTTGGTGTTGCCTTCCTCTGAGAAGGAGAGAGTGCAAATTGACCAAAGGCAACCAATGGGGTTTCCAGGGCTGCATAAAAAATTTGAACCCCAGCCTCCCAGTCCGACATTCGAACCACTACCATGCTGGTACTAAAATTCCCAGGCTTGGAATATGCCCAGAGGCACCTTATTCTTTAATTCTGAGTGTATGGTTTTCGTTTCACCTGGTCCTGGTTGACAGTCCTGGTAAAAAGCATAATAAAGTAGATTGACCGGGTGTCTCTTCTGGCTCACTTTTGCAGGAAGGGGGAGGGAAACCCAATGGAAACGGCTGAGGAGTGACATAGAAGATGAAAAACTTGCTCCAAACACAGCTGCCATTAATGCCAGAGGTCAACTGCAGAAAATACTTTCTGAGTCACGGGAGGAATCATCAGCATCGCACGCCTCCTTTTACTCAGATGGGCCGAACTACTCACGACTGATTCATCAGGAAAACTGTGCAGAGCTCCTTTTCAGGAAACCAGGAGGCGGGAGGGACACACGTCTTCAGGTTTTACATGAAAGCCAGTGGGAGGGATGCATCTGGAAGGCCAACGCTGCTCTTCCTCCAGCATTAATGAGCCTCGGCTGGAGGGAATACGTCGCCCGCCCAAGCTCTTCAGAGGCCTCTTAACAACCGACATTCGTGACACCACACCAGGTCGACTAAGCAATTAAGCAAACCCAGCTATCTCCAGCAGTCCTGGTTTCATCCTATACAGGGAATCAAGTGCCAAAGACATCAAAACGTCTTTCCCAAACCTGAGCAAGCCCAGTGCCAAACAGTCTGCTTGCATGGAATATATACAGAGAGAGAGAGAATACTGCCTGAATATAATGAGGCAATTCTTATTTTGCTGCCTGAACAACCAGTGACAAGTTTTATTACTGCAGAATACACCGGATTTTGTGTGTGCCCATTCGCATTTTACCACAGCAAAATACACCGGATTTTGTGTGTGCCCACTCATGTTTTACTACGGCAAAATATACTGTATTTCATGTATACCCATTTGTGCTTTATCATGACAAAATACATCAGATTTTGTGTGTGTCCATTCACGTTTTACCATGGCAAAATGCACCAGATTTCATGTGTGACCATTTGTGTTTTATCACTGCAAAATACACTGGATTTCATGTGTGCCTATTTGCATGTTGTGCTTCGAGCATCAGCCCCAAAGACCAGTAACAATTTCAGCTTTGGCACAAGGAATTCTTCCAGAGGCACCTTACCATTTAGCCTGCTGGCAGAGAAAAACATCAAGGAGAGTAGAAAAATCAGAGAAGGGGACAATGAGAGAGCCTGCTGCTAAAGCGGCAGAAAAGGCATCTGCCCAGAATTAGGGAAACCTAAGCTCAAATATCCACTCAAAACTCCAGCCCTCCAGTTGCCCACCCCTCATTTTCTCACACCACAAAGTATTAAATTTAAAAAAATGAATCCACAGGACTTCCATTACTTGTGATATATGGTAGCAGAGAAAAGGGGAGGAGAAGAAATATGAAACAGGCAAACCCATGCCTTGCAAGGGAACTGTGCAGTTATAAAAGAAACAGGCCCTTCTTAATAAAAATGCAGAAGATCCTATATGAAGGGCTGAGAGGGAACCAGGTGCCAAAGAAATCAAAACATCTTTCCCAAACCTGAGCAAGCCCAGTGCCAAGCAATCTGACGCTGGCTGCTCACATGGAATATATACACACATACAGGGACAGAGAGAGTATTGCCTGAATAAAACAGAGGCAATTCCCATTTTACTGCCTGATCAACCAGTGACAAATGGCGCTATGAAACCAAGAGACGCCCGGCTGACGTCAAAGAGCTGAGCTCTGAAACCACAACGGACTCTTCTCCTCTTTGGTGCCAAGCAGCTTCTAAGCCAAGGGGAAAGGGCGGGAGGAGAGAAAAGTGTACCGCTGACTACACGACAATGTTATCAGGTTAGACCTTTTATATGCAATGAGGATTAATTTTTAAAAAGAAAAAAAAACACAACCCAAACCTCCTGGATCTCTGCTGCAGTTGGAGGGACTCATTCCCCTTTCTGTAACTGTTTGAAATTTAAAATTTAAATTTTAAAAGAGAAAGTCCCTTAAGGGGTTTGTCACTGCCACCCTCTGATGCTGAAAGACTTGTTCAACATCACAGCATGGTTTGAGTGTTGGGCTGCAACCCTGGGGACCAAGGTTCAAAATCCCTGCTGAACCATGAAACCCAGTGGGTGATCTTGGGCAAGTCTCATGCTCTCAGTCCCCTCTAAACAAAGCTTGCCAAGAAAACCATGTGATAGGGTTTCTAGAAGTCAGAAATGACTTGAAGGCACACGACAACACCAAGAAACAACTGCAGAAATGCCTAATGCTATGCTGGGAACATGTGACATACAGTCTTCTGGTTGAAACTATTATAACTAGTTAAACCCATCAAAGCACTGTGGTTGGTGGGGCTCAATGGGTCACATCCTCAGGGAACACTGTTGCATGAGGGGCAGGGAATTCGCAACCCTCAGCTTATTTTCACAAGGGCCTTGGCCCAATTTCAAAGGCCTGACACTAGCATCGGTTCAGAAACTCCTGTGGCAAAAGCAATCTCTTCTTCTCCTAATAGACTGCTGGGCAAGGATTCAGACTGGAAGGGGAGGAACAAAATGGGCTGTCAAAAAAGATGAAAGGAAAATGGGGTAACAAAAAAAGGAGGAAGAGAGAGGTCCAGTTCACTTTTGGTTCTGGCTTTGGCCTCCACTTGCATGTGGACCCTGGTGCAAATTCTTCATGGAGAGCCCAGCTACCTCTGGGTTAGGCTGATAAAGCTAAAAAGATGCTCAACAGTCCCTAGAAGCTAGCATCAATTTGTTTTAATAGCCAAACCCAGCATGGTGGGTTTGGTTGTTAGACAGCCCATGAGGTACTGGTTAGACTAATGGACTGGAACTTGGGAGACGTAGGTTCAGGTCCAATGCGTGAGTCGTGAATCTTACTGGGTGACACTGGGCTGGTCATTCTCTCCCCCAAGCTAACCTACCCTATAGGGTTGTTCTGAGGACAGAAAATGAACCATAGCCTCCAAGAGCTGGAAAAGTTTTCAAAATGTAGACACAGCATGATGGGTTGTTGTTGCTTTAGAATAGAAGAGGCAGTATAATACTTTCAGAAAACATGATTTGACTATCTCATGAGGAAGAAGTCTACCACCAGTTGCTATCCTCTACCACCAAACTACATTTCCTTCGAAATTGTCCTGAATAATTCTTTTTACAGGTATGTGTTGCTTTCAAGTTTATGGTTAAAGCACACAGCAAGTAGATCGAAGAGCCATGAGCCTCAGAGGAAGGCCTATCTCTTTCAACCTTCTGTTCACACAGTAACCAACCAGTTATTGACAGGATGTCCACCGACTACAACGTGAGTAAAACTGTCTTAACAATCAGCCTGAAAATAAACTGCTCAGGGCCATAAAACACTCAGCAGTGTAATCCAGTGTGACATAGGAAATAGAGTGCTGGACTACAGTTTTGGAAAAGGAGGCCTAAATCCCATTGTTAGTTCCAATTAGAGCAGGTCCATTGGGGTAATTCAATTTACCTCTGTAAAGAGAACTAGTATGGTGTAGTGCAGGGATAGGCAACCTTTCCTCTTTAAGGGCCGAGGGACTTCAGCTCCCAGAAGCCTCAGCCATGTTGGCCAATAGTCCCATGTTGGCCAATAGTTCCTGGGATTCTGGGAGCTGAAGTCCCTCGGCCCTTAAAGGGGAAAGGTTGCCTACCCCTGGTGTAGTGGTTTGAGTGTTGGACTATGACTCCCCAAAGCAAAGTTTGAATCCCAGCTCAGACATGGAAACCCACCTTGGGCAAGTCACTTTCTCTCAACAAACCCCCTCTGAAGAAACTCGCCAAGAAAGCCCCACTATAGATTTGCTTTAGGGTCACCGTAAGTCAGAACTGAGTTGAAGGCACAGAACAGCAAGATGTGCTGACACACCATACAGCAATCAATTGCATGGCTCTACTCCAGTTGAGACTAACCAACAGAATTCCCCCTTGAGTCCTCACCAACCCAGTGGAAGATCTTGAATGAGTCACTTTTGGCCTGATCTACTTCGCAGGGTTGTTGTGAGCAGATGGAAAGGATATCACCTTACGCTCAGTGGAGGGAATGAGAGGTATAACGATAACTAAAAGATCTTACATGCATCTACAGTTGACCCTCCACATTTGTGGCCTTGACTTTTGAGGATTTGATTATTTGTGATTTTGATTAATATGTCCTCTCTAGAAATCTCTAGGTCCTCCAGCACAACTCTGCCAGAAGTTGACCATTGAGTTATGCTAGAGGACTTAGAAGTTCCTAGAGAAAATACTTCTCTGGGCATTTGTAGGTCCTCCAGCATGATTCTACGATCAACTTCTGGCAGATGTCAACCATAGAGATGCATTGGAGGACCTGGAGATTCCTAGAAAGGTGTTTTCTTAGGTAAAAATTATAGTGGTTTTTTTAATTTGTGGATTTTCCACATTCACAGAGGTCCTTCACCCTTAACCCCAATTAATGTGGAGGGATCACTGTACTCAGAAAAGATCCCTACTGCATTTAATGGGCCTTCCTTCCACATAAGTTTGGACTGTGTTGTAGTCCGGAACAGGTAGACAAATTACACTGTCGATTTCTGTGAAAGCATAAGATGGGCAAAGGATAGTAAAAACAGAGACAGAGAGCTGCCCAAACAGGAAAGGACTTATTAACCACTGTGCACTGCAGGCCCAGCACTCTTTGAGAACAGGAGAGTCAAAAATAGCACACACCCCAAAATAGGCAGCATGTTTTGGAAACCAGAACAAGATGACTCAGGGCCAAACGTAACATTACCATGGAGTGGGATTTTGTCCATCTTTCCGCAAAAAACGCCCTCTCTCCCTAACTGGTCACGCTAGCAGCTGAAGCCGAGCATGAATACCTATGTGACTCAGATCCCACTGGGTTTCATGCCCTGCCTCTTTTAGCCTGCAACTGGAGAAATGCCACAGGCTGCAGAAATACAGTAGCCACAGATCCATGCCAACTTTCTTTAAAATAGTAGTAGTAGTAGTAATACCACCACCACCATCATCATTCTTCTCTGGCAAGAATGCAATCTTCCACCCTGGTTGAGACACTCAACTCATCTACGCACACAGACACAATCGTGTGTGCCTCATTTTGTTTTCACAACTGCCATTTCTCAAGGGTCATTTCATCACAAAACACGATGATTCATAACAAAGAGGCAGCCAAGTTTGTGAAATGTTTGAAATACTATGCAGACATGCCATGACAAAAATAAAGCGAAGTGTCACCACTGGGGTGCTGCAGCAGAACCAAATATGACTAACATTTGGGGTTTGTGTCAATTTGACAAAGGGACAGTGATCTGAAGGACTGTACTACTCTGGTTTGTCTTCTGTTCTCCTCCTACTACTCCTGTTTCTAGTTTCTTTTCTGAACAAAGGAAAACCACATATTTCCCACTCAACAGAGTCAAAAAGTGACCCTAAATTTGTTTTTACAGACAGTATGACACATTCTAAAACATTGCAATTCCAAACTGCTCCAGAAATGAGGGTGACAACATCTATCATAATCTGTCCACCACTTCCCAGAAGTATTAGAAAAAACACTACATTTTATCGCACACAGACCCATGAAGAAGCTTGAAGAATTCAAAAGCCTACATTCTCCTCTCTGCAATTATGGCTGGCCTTAATCAAGGCATTGCTAACTATGGATGTTGGTCTGGCCAGAGAAAGGAAACAGTGTGGTATACCAGTTTGCATGCTGGACTAGGTCTCTGGGAGACCAGAGTTCAAATCCCCACATTGGATGACCCTGGGTTAAGTCAAAATCTCTCAGCCTCAGAGGAAGGCAAAGGCAAACCAGAATATGTCTCACCAAGAGAAGATCACTGTAAGTTGAAGTTGACTTGAAGGCACGTAGCAATGGAGCCATTGTGGTGTAGTGGTATAGCGGTTTGAGTGTTGCTCTATGACTGCTAGAAGACCAGGATTTGAATTAGCCATGATTCCAGCTCAGCCATCAAAAACCAGAGTGACCATGGGCCAAGCAAACTTCCTCAGAATAAGGAAGGTCATGACAATATTCCTCAGGGTAAATCTTACTAAGCAACTCTAACCTAGAGCCATCTTGAGTTGGAGTCTTGACTTGAAGGCACTTTAAAACAAAGAGAAGGCAAAGGAAATTGTGGTGGACTTCCCTCCTTCACTGGAGGTTCTTAAGCAGAGGTTGGACGGTCAGTTCTTGGGGATGCTTTCAATGTGGATTCAGAAGGTTGGACTAAATGCCATTGGGATACCTTCCAACTCTGTGTGGTCCACTACATGATGATGGGAAATGTGTACCCATCTACATGATGAGGGTTGGTGGGATTTAGAGTCCAACATCATCCAGCCACATACATATTCCTGATATCTGTACTATTACATTAATGTTTCCCTTTGGTCTTTACTCATTCCTGATGTTCCACCATTTGAGGACAGTAAGTCATCTAGAGCTGAAGACCACAGAAGGGATCAAATCCCTTAAGATTTAAGGTTCAAAGAACTCAGAACATCACAGCTGCTCTGGCTGGTCGCTGTCAGGCACTGAAGTACCATCTCCTTTAGACATTTTTGACAAAATGGAGAATTTTTGGATTTATAGACTAAAAACTCTGTGTAGTTTCAGTGAGTGGTGCATCTACACTGTAGAATTAAAGCAGTGTGACACCATTTCAACTGCCATAGCTCCATCCTACAGAATCCTGGGATTTGTACTTTGGAGAGACACCAGCACTCTTTGGCAGAGAAAGCTTGTAAAACTACAAGCCCCTGGGTCCCATAGGATGGAGGTACAGCGCTTAAAGTGATGTCAAACCGCATTATTTGTTCCATGTAGATGCAGCCTTACATGATAACACCATTATCCACTAAGAATGCTAATAAAAGCCTGCTAAACTGCCACTTTATATGGGGCTCATTTTCATCTTTTATTCATTTAGAGCAGGGATTCCAAGACTTTGGTCTTCTAGGTATTTTGGACCTCAACTCCCAGAAGCCCCAGCCAGCTTGGCCAACAGTAAGGAATTCTGGGAGCTTAAGTCCAAAACATCTGGTAGACCAAAGTTTGGGAACCACTGATTTATAGTAGCTATAACTTGCTCTTTCACTACAAAGGCTCTCAGAGAGGCTTATAGGCTGTTAATTTTTGGCAAGTGAAAAAGGCAGAAGCTGAAACATTTTGTTTTTGGTATCTATTTTTAAGTTCTGTTTGTTAATTGCTGATATGCCTACAGCTAAACCTATATATTCTCTCTCAGATACACATGCACACACATACACACACACAAATATCTCTGCACGTCAAGCAATGAGAAATTAATTGTCCCATGCTACAACTTTTCTCAAGGACGGCTACTAAGTTCAACTGTCAGGTGAGGGAGATAAGGAGAGAGCAAGCTAGAGAGAAGCCCTTAATAACCCACCAGTAATTCAACATCCATGTGAAACAGATAGGAAAAGGACAGGTCTGTGCAACAGTACTGCAGGCAGAGATTACCGGGTGGGGAGGTGGAAGAGAAGGCAGGGACAATTGCTTGGGTGTGGACAAGGGAGTATCTGCAAGCAATGAGTCACACACAACAGGAAAAGTAGGATTATTCCAAAACGGCAGCTTGCCTGAGATATAAGGAATGTCTGGACCTAAAAAAAGAGAGAGAGGAAGATAGAGTGGGGGAAAAAACTCAACAGGAAAAGCTGGCAGGAAACCAAGAAAGCAACAACACGGTGTCCTGAACATTGGGTCAAGATGGAGGCTGGCGAGCATTAAATTCAGTGGGTCAGCTGGGGATTTAGGAGTCAAGAGAAGGGGAGCACTGGGTGCAGAAAGCTAAAAGCTGGCTGGGGTAGGCACTGAAGTCCAATCTGGACTACAGAAATAATGCAGCCTGACACTGCATTAACTGTCATGGCTCAAAGCTATGAAATTTTGTGAGATATTTAGCCTGCTCTTTCAGAGAGCTCTGGTGCCACAACAAACTACAAATCCCAGGATTCCATAGCCTTGATCCATGGCAGTTAAAGCAGAGTCAAACTGCTTTATTTCTGCAGTCAGAGCATGAATATGGGAGAAAAGGAACAGAAGTTAAACATGGATGCCAAGTCTCTGTTGAACAGAGAAACAATATTGGGTGGAGTTATAACCTTGGGCAAGTCCCTCTCTCTCAGCCTCAGGGGAAAGCAATAGCAAACCTCCTTTGACCAAATCTTGCCAAGAAAACCCCATGACAGATTTGAATTAGGGTTGCCACAAGTGGGAAATGACTTGAAGGCACACAACAACAAATAGTAAGCCACCTGTCAAAGGATGCTATAGCTGTATCCTGCATCACACATCATGATCTGAGTGGGAGTCTTGGGGATCAGGTCTGGGGCCTGTGGCCTCCAGAAGCCGACTCTTGTAAGCCTCAGACAGTGTTAACACAATGGTCAGGGATGATGGGAGCTATAGTTCAACAACAGCTGGAAGATCACAGATTCACCAGCCCTATGCTCCAAAGTTCTTTCTAGTTTTATGGTTAATGGAGAAGTCATGCTCACTCACTCACAGAATGGGACATCAAGGACAAGGGAAAGTGTATAAGAGGACTTCCTGTTGACAAGGCACAGAAAATGCTGGATTGCAGCAACTGGTATTTAGAAGGCAGACTTCTTGGGAAGATGAAGGTTCCATAGTCGCCCCTCTGTTTTCATTGACTTGGAGTTCGCGTCCCTCGCCTGTTCACAGGCAGCAAATGGAGGGGGGAAAAATGAGGTGTGTGTCACCATTCAAGCCAATGGGGCTTGAATATTGGCAATTTCCCGTTTTCACAGGGAGGTCATGAACGGATCCCCTGCGAAAACAGAGGAGCAACTGTAGTCTTCACCGCCACACTCCAGATCCCATCTGATATTAGAAGTTAAGCAGGGCCAGCCTTGGTCAGGACTTGGCTGGGAGACTGCCAATGAATCCCAGGTTCTGTATGCTGTATTTCAGAGGAAGGAACTGGCAAAACCACCTCTGAGTCTTCCTTGCCCAAGAAAATCCTAGGAAATTCATGGGGCCACCATAAGCTGACAGGTGAATTGAAGGTACATGCACATATATTACATGGTGTAGTGGTTGGAGTGTTGTACTATGATTCTGGAGATCAGGTTTTGAATCCCCACTCAGCCATGGAATCCCACCTTGGGTAAGTCACATTCTCTCAGCTTCAGAGGATGGTGATGGCAAACCCCATCTGAAAAAAACTTGCCAAGAAAACCCTGTGATAGGTTCAACTCCATAAACCAGAAATGACTTGAAGGCACAAAACAACAACCACACACCACATGCCACTACTAAGGCTTCCTTGTCTCCCATCAATTGGTCTAATTTTAGAAAAGGTACCTATAAACAAGCAGCAGCCACCACTTTTTATAACAGTGGAAGTGGTGCAAAGTGCCAAAAATTTAGAAAGCAGGGAAGAAAAGGAAAGGGATAATGTACTAAGATGTGTGGAAGGAAAAGCTAGAGAGTTTCAAAGAAATGAAAGTGAAAGGAATGGGCTTCATGCCATGCTAGTGAGATACAGTATTAACTAGTTAAGGGTTTGTTTTAAAAATAAATAAATGAAGGCGAGGAAAACTATAGAGAGAGGAAAATTTGGAAGATACTGTATCTTCTAAGGCAGGCAGTGGAGACCAGTTTCCAGAAGATACAAAAGGAAGGAAAATGTATGGCCAGAAAGAAATTGGGAGTTATTTTTGGGTGCTTGGGAGACTGAGGCTCTGCAGATTCAGATCCTATATAACAAGGATGGAGAACATGTGGCTCTTCAGATATACTACTGCAAGTCTCATCAGCCCCAGCTGTTGTGTCCAATAGTGAGGGACAATGGGAGCTGCTAACCAACCCACATGTGAAGGGCCACATTTCCCATCCCTGCTTTAGGAAGTATTTAAAGATTGAAGATTGATGGTCAAAAGGAAAGGTTACAGGGAGGCCGCATAGCCTTGGACCAGTGGTTTCTAAAGTCTGGTCTTCCATTTGTTTTGGACTCCAACTCCCAGAAGTGCCAGCCAGCTTGGCCAACTTTCAGGAACTATAGGAGCTGAAGTCCAAAACATCTGGAAGACCAAAGTTTGGGAACCACTGCCTTAATCAGAGATAGGCGGTGGTAAGATGAAACTGTGACAACCTGATGGGGGGATGGCAGAATTTGGAGGGCACTTAAAGCAGTGTCATACCTGTACCTGAGGAAAGGTAGGGATGAGAACTATTAGTGGGAAAAGCAACTTCAAAATTAGGGGTGGGGCTCAGAGAATGGCAATGGTAAACCCCCAGAAACTTGCTAGCACAATCCTGTGATGGGGTCACCTTAGGTTTGCCTTAAGTTGGAAACATCATGGAAGCACACAACAACTACAACTATGATTGTTTTGCTTTCAGTCCCAGGGGAAAGCCATGGCAAACCCCCTATGAACAAATCTTGCAAAGAAAACTCTAATAGAGTACCTTAGGGTTGCCTGAAGTCAGAAATAACTTGAAGGCATACAACAACAACAACAAAGCATGGCCTTCCAGATGTTGGACTACAACTCCCATTAAGCCTAGACAACACAGCCAAGGGTGAGGCATACTGGGGGTGGGGTGGGTGCAGTCCAATTATGTCTAAAGGGCCATATTTTATCCCTTCTGTCCCAGTAGTTCCCAATGTTAGTCTTCCAGTTGTTTTGAACTTCAGCTCCCATAGTTCCTGAATGATGGCCAAGCTGGCTGGGATTTCTGGGAGATGGAGTCCAAAACACCCCAAGGACCAACATTTGGGATTGTCTCTAGACAATCAACTCACTCTCCAAACAATAGGTCCAGGTACTTCACCATGAAATATCTAATTAGCACATGCATACACACCATTTCCTTTCCTACAACAGTCCTACAATGCCAAGCAGCAGGGGGTCGACTACACCACTTCCTACTCAACAAAGCTGCAGTGTTGCCTCATTACTAGGCACACCATCCTACCTATAAGCTCCAGTTTCCAAAGTGGGATTTTCCATTTAAAAAGCCACTTACCTGCTAAACAAACTCTGAGCTGGCATGGTGGATTTAGGACTCTGCAAGACCAAGATCTGAATCCATATTCAGCTATGATAAGCCCACTGGGTGACCTTGGCCAAGTCACCTATTCTCTAAACTTTGGACAAGTCACATGTTCTCAGCCTCAGAGGAGAGCAAAGGTGAACTCCCTCTGAAGAAACTTCCCATTATAGGTCCGCCTTAGGATCACCACAAGTCAGAAACAGCTTGAAGGGACACAACAACAACACAACAAGGCCGGAGCAGGGCTGTTGGGCGAGAGGGTGACTTGGAAATCTCTCATTCATAGAATTGCCATAAGTTGAAGTCAACTTGACTGCAGTTAACAACAACACATTTCTCTCAGATGGAGTGAAAACCACGTTATTTCACTCAAATAATTTCTTCTAATTTCTCTCAATGAGGACTTCTTTTATATACTCATTTAACAACCAAAAGTTTTAATATTTGTTAAGACACTTTGAATACTAAGGCTAGGACAAAGTAAAAAACAAGATCCCATTTCCCATCCAGGAGAACCCCATTTTCTCTCTACTCTACAGACACCCTCTGGAC
>CM034716.1:7174272-7229163 GCA_020142125.1 Phrynosoma platyrhinos
TATATATATATATATATATATATATATATAGTGTGTGTGTGTATATATGTGTGTGTCTGTATCTATATATGTATATATATGTGTGTGCATATTATATCCTTACACATATTCCTATAAATTATATGCTATCGGTATAAATGGGCTTTCTTTGTCCCCCTCCCCTACATACCTCTGAGCTCTGCTTCTCTAATCATGGACTACAACTCCCATCGTTCACAGACCCACCCACACCCCTGCCTATCTGGGCATGGAGGATGACAGCTTCCATTGAGATCTGTCCATACTGCTTTCTACTCTATACACACATACGTGATGTACTAAAACAAAAGATAGTACTGTTCTTGCCCATAGGGAAACCATATGAATCATTGGAGAATACATGCTTCACCATAGAGATACATAGGGGAATATTTACCCATAGGGAAACATTGGGAGTGACTTGCCCATAGGGAAACATTACTTGCCCACAGGGAAATATTGGGGAATGTTTGCCTGTAGAGAAACACAGGAAAATACATCCCCATAGGAAAATATAGGAGAACAGTCGTCCATAGGAAAACATAGAATACTTATTTTATGTTTCCTTATAGGCAAGTATGTTCCTTATATATCTCTATGGGCAAGCATTCCTCAATGTTTCCCTATGGGCATGTACTGTCATTTGTTTTAGTACGTCCCCACACATACCTCTCTGAGACAGTTCTAGATGTAGACTACAGCTCCCATTGTCCACGGACCCACACATTAGGCATGGAGGATGGCAACTCCCATTGACAGCACCATCCATCCATACACTGGTTTCTTGCCAAGCCCTGCCTTGCCTTGCTCATTGAGCTTTATGGTGTACCTTCCATTTGTAACCCTTTTATGTTTCCTCACTCCTTAGCAAATCTTCTGCTATTGCTACAGAATAAAATATATTAAGGGAAGGGAAAGCAGAATGGCTGTGCATTGACTTTTAATTGTTAGGAACTGTGGGCTAGGAAGTTTCCTAAGAATTTATATAGCATAACTTGTTTTTTAATTGTCCCCCTTTCCAATCAACCCCCCCCCCCCGATCCAAAACCTGCTGCAGAAATAATCCAGTTTGAGACCAATTTAACTGTCCTGGTTTAGTGCTAGGGAATCCTGGGAATTGTAGTTTATTATGACACCAGAGGTTTCTGACAAGGCTAAATGTCTCACAAAACTACAGTTTCCAGAGTTCCCCTAGCATTGAGCCAGGAGAGTTAGTGGTCTCAAATGGGATTATTCCTGCTGTGTGTTTGGACCAGGTCATGTTTTATAGATTATATAAGTTGGGAGAGGGATCTTCTGATCTTTGTAAACCACTTTGGGAGCATTTCAGGTAGAAATAGTAATAATTATTATTATTGTTATTATTCTTTATTAATTCATTATAGCCCGCCCAATCACAAAGAATCCGGGCGGGTTACAACAATAAAAATACATAGAGTACAACAGAATTAAAAAATTAATCCCTTATCAAACCCCCACCACCACCCAATGCTAAAATTACAATTAAACATTATTTAAAAACCAAAAATATAAAAGTTTAAAAAGGAAGATAATTGGCAGACAGAGCAACGTAGATCACTTTGTGCAGGCAGAGGACAGAGTATTCAGATTTCTAAGCATTTTCAATGCATGAGCTATCTTTAATCTATACAACAAACCTACAAAGAGCTTATTCTATGTATTACATGTGGTATAGGGACCTAAGGTTAAGAGAGTCTCTATTCTCTGGAATTTCAAAATCCAAAATACTCCCAAGAACCAAAACTTCATTGATGGGAGGCTTGAGAGAGTGACAGCTTTGCTTCCAATGGTTCAGTGTACACAAATTTTGTTTCATGCACACAGATACAGTTAAAACTATTGTATAAAATTACCTTCATGCTATGTGTACAAGGTGACTCGAAGCATAAATGAATGTTGAGTTTAGACTTACATGTCCCATCTCCAAGATACCTCATATGTATGCATATGCAAATACAGGTATTCCAAAATCCAAGGAAATCCAAAACACCTCTGGTCCCAAGCGTTTTGGATAAGGGAAACTCAACATATAATCAGTAATCAGAACAGTAGTGATTGTCATGTTAATAGTCACTGGTGGTAATGGTGTGTTACAAGTGGCACCGGGGTATAAATATTCCATAGCAGTGTACATGAGGTAACCGTTATCCTTGGCATCAGTTGATCTCACAGGTTTAACTGATGCCTCTCTTACCCTTCATTTTCACAATCTGAGGGAGAAGGAGAGATTGGGACAGGAAGGGATGGCTGTGTTTCTGGGATGGAAAGGGCAATAACTAGTCCTACATACCAAGTACTTTTATATACAGTTGTCCCAATTCACCGGGATCCTTTCCAGACCCATCCGCAAATCGGAAATATTGCTAATATCGGGGCCCCAGTGATTTCAGTGGCCCTGCCTGTGCACCACAGGCACATGCATCATTTTGTTCCCCACCACCACCTTGTTATCACGAAGAGCGAGACTATGGACTCCCAAGTCCTCAAATGGGGAGGGAAGACTGTATAAACATGATGTCCAAGTGTGACTGTACTGAAGCTTTTCCCCCAACATGGTATCTTCCAGAGGCAGTCTAACTAGGTTTGCTCAATGTCTCTTTAAGGGATGTTTACGTAGACTGAACAAGGTGCCAAATAATACCGTATTTTGGGGTGCAATCCATAAAGACAGAAATGTGTGTATCCTATCATTTATGTATATGATCAATAAGTTAATTTTACAGAGAAACACGTGGTTAAGTTGACAGACATCAATATTTTCATTTGGTGTTTAGCTAGAACACAAGCTTGTTAATAGCTGCCTTCCCATTGTTAATGAATTTTGATGATCCTTTATTGTTGTTTTGAAAACCTGGGTCTAAAACACACTGCAGAAGTAATCCAGTTTGAGAACGCTTTAACTGCCCTGGCTCAATGCTAGGGAATTCTGAGAACTCTAGTTTTTGTTAAATCAAGAAGTTAGGCATGCTCATCCATTTAATCTGGAGATTTCAATCCAAGCTTCCATTAGGTCCTGAGAGCCTTTCCTTTACAGTTGGGTGCAGAGAGGCAATGTTCAGTACTTCAGCATTTTAGTTTTAACTTAGGGCCTTTACAGAGTGCCAGAAATAATGCAGCTTGAGACCACTTTAACTGCCCTGGCTCAATGCTAAGGAATCATGGGAATTGTAGTTTTTTGAGACATTGAGCCTTCTCTGTCAGAGAGCTCTGGTGACATAAACTAAAGTTCCCATGGTTCCCTAGCACTGAGCCAGGACAGTTAAAGTGGTCTTAAGCTGCATTATTTCTGGCAGTCTGTAAAGGCCCTTAGGGAAATAGGAGAATATTGTCAAACATTTAACTTGGCTGTTCCTTCTGTCCCTGTCCTCAGTGAAAATTAGACAGTTATAAATTGTTTTTAGGGCTTGTATTGTTCCCCAGACTGTTTGCTTCCTCCCTGTAAAGAGCGAGATATAGGAAGCTGCTTCGCAACAAGTGAAACTGTTGCTTCTCTATTGTCCACATGGACTATATGTGGATCTCCAGGATTTCAGATGGGTTGATAGGGATCAGACTAAGGATCTTCTCAGCACAAAGTGTGTGTTCCATCACTGAACTACATACAGTGAAAAAAGCACATTGCCTTCTCATTAGCAAGAGAGCATGGAATGTTTGAGGAAGAGCAGAACAAGCCTTTGGTTACAAGGCAAAAAGAGGAATTGTAGCAGAAAAACTGTAAGAAATGGGTGAGGCAAGAGAAGAGTGTTGTCGGAATCTGTGCCAGCTGGGCAGGAAGTTTGAGGGCATTTGAGTCTTAAAAACTGCCATAGTGTGGCCTCTCCCACACTGCTTTGATTAAAGAGAATTACCTCCCCTCTACCCATTTGCTGCCTAACTTTGTGATAAAGTCTGGTCAGCATCTTATATAATCTGTTGTTGTAGTAACTAACAGTAGAAGAGAACTGGATCAGGTGAAATAAGTAGCTAACGAAAATATTGAACCAAGCAAAGGTTTCTTTTGATCAAACCAGTTTTCATTTCAGTGTGTGAGAAACCACCGTCAATCCACTGTAGTGTCAAGGTGGGCTGTGCCAACCTAAGAGTGGTTCGACTCTGATTTCTCTTCCTTTATGGGGACTACGTTATAGGCACATATCCCTAATCTTATGCCCTCAGTGGTAGTTGGGGAAAGAGGAAATGCAGGGACTGTTGCTGGGATTTCAATAGGCAGGAAAGAGTAACTTCTCCTCCTTACCCACCTAGATTAAAAAAGGATCTTGGAGCACTTTTGATCTAGAGGGTGACAAAGGGCCTTTCAGATTTCCTCTGCTGGTTCTTCCCTGCCTTCCCTTCCCCACACAGCCGTCTCCTCCTGGACCACTCCCTTTTATTCAGCCTTTTTTGTTTGTCTTGCTGCTTTCTCAAGCCTCTTGGCCTCCTTTCCAAGCCTCCTACTCTCTTTTAACTCTGTTTGTTTTTAAACTGTTGTACCCCGCCCCGATTGCCACGCAGAGGGGCGGGTTATAAATAAAAATTATTATTATTATTATTTCTCAGCCTCCCAGTTAGTGGTAGCCAGAAACCTTTCTTCCTCCCTGTTTTTGTCACCCTGTGACGTTAGACCCACTCAGCAAATCACAGCCAGATGCTCCCTTTCTCCTCTTCCACATGACTCATGGGTAAACTCGACGTGTCTTTCTGGAATTGCCTTTATGTCTAGTACCAGATGTCATGGCTTCCTGGCTTTTGGCAGAAGGACTAGTTCATTTTATATACAGGTTTCTGCTTTCCAGGTTGCCAGCACTGGATGTAAATAATGCTGGTGCTTTCAACAACTTATGGCTGGTGTGTTTCAGATCCTTTTGGCTACCTCCAAAGCCATGGCTACCCACTTGGCATAGAACCCATTTCAGAATAAATTAAAAAGCTTTTTCCCCCATGGGCCAACTGCAGATCTATAAATGTGAATTCTCTCTCTCTCTGCTCTGTCACTCTGAAGAGGCAGCTCAGTTGCTGAATTTGACTCAAGTGTAAGCCTGCTAAAAATCACACCCAACATGAGGGAGCAGAGTGTGAATTGGGAAGAGGAGGAGTGACATGCAAGCTAAAAGGAGTTGTGTATTTCCTTTTTCTTACACAGTTCCTGCCACACTTAGGCTGTGTTTTTGTCTGGTGGTTATTTTTTGGCTCCTGCTCTTCACCTTGCCCTCGCTAATGCAGCTCAGCTACCATCTGGCATTCTCATGATGCTCTTCTTTCACAGTTTCAAACTCTAAAACTGGAAAGAAAGGGTCATTGCATGCAACTGTTGGCATTAATGGCAGGAATTTATATTAGATGGACAGTGCTGTTCCCCCAAGTTGACAGATGTGTGGTGTATGAGGCCAGTGCAGCCATCAGAATGGGGAATTTTGTTCAAAAATCTGTGAGCCAGGCTCGTCTTGCTATATTTACCCTAGTTTTCCTCTTTCCTCCAGCACAAATAATCCTCATTTGCTAATTGTCCTCTCATGGGCACAGGGATTTGCGGTTGGGATATTAATCTGATGTCTGCATTATAGAATAGATAGACCAAGATACCTAGCATGCTCTTCCCAAGATCATGTGCAAAGAGGGCATAATAATAACAAGTATCCCTTCCCCATTGTAAGTACTCTGATCGAGATGCAAGATAGGGGCTCCTCAGTGACTGCTCCAGGCTCTGGAAATTCCTCCCTAGCAAGGGTAGATGGCCCCCCTCTTTGCTGTCCATCAGCAGGCAAAGACTTTTTAATAATTCTGACAGGTTTTTAGAACTGATGATGTTTAAGGGCTTTTAGGAGAGTGCTGTGTTTTTTAAAACTGTACTGTTTTTAACTACTTTTTATGATTTTTAAGTACAGTCAGCCCTCCATATCTACAGATTCTACATTCACAGGTTCAGCCATCCATGACTTGAAAATTTCAAACAGCAAACCTTGATTTTGCCATTTTCTGTAATTTTACTATCACATTGTACATAAAGGGACTTGAGCATCCTCAGATTTTGGTATCCATGGCAGGTCCTGGAGCCAAATTCCAGTGGATACCAAGGGCCCACTGTATGTTTTAAATTGTTTTACTAGTGTCAATGGTCAATGACTTTTTGCATGTTTTCAGATATCTTGTAAATATTTTAATTTGTAAGCCACCTTGACTTCCAATTTTGGAAGGAAAGGAGGTGTATAAATAAAGATCATCATCATCATTAGGTTGGGATGCCCAGGGACAGCAGGGATGCAGTTGTGCATACTCATACAATGTTCCATAAGCAAACAGTTCTCTGCTGGGAGAGGCATTCAGTCCACCTAGTTTCTACTTATTGGACAGGGGTGAGTAACTGTGGAACGGGTGGCGTACCACACTGTGGCACTATAAAAGCACCATATGATTCCCAGTTATTGCCTTCAGTAGCAATAGCACTTCAGTTCAGCTTGAGATTTAGAAGGGGTGTGTTTGTGGGTTTTTCCCACTGTCTTTGGCCATCATATTTTTGGTGGCTTTAAAATTGACTCCTCGTGTGAGAGATTAGGGCCTTTGCTGGTAAGTACAGGAGTAGCCAAGACCTGTACAAATACATGAGGGATTCCATGACATTTGTTTTCTCCTACTGTGATATGTCCATCAAATATTTAGCAGAGGCACAATGTGTTAAGAGATCTGTTGCATACCAAACAAGGAAGATCTTTCAGCATCTCTTGTTACAGCTGGAATTGTGAAACATTCATGATCTGATGCTAAAGTTGAGTTGCTGGTGTTTTCTGTAGTTTTTCCAACTTTTAGGGAAACAAAAGCAATACGTCACCCAGTCTCTTTCCCTCATGCAGATATCCAGGCTGTCAGAACATATCCAGAAGGGTTCCTGCAGATTAAAAGGAGATGAATTCTTATCAGCGTGTGCAGTGATTTTGCATACTCTGCATTAGTTTAAGGCAGCACAAGAGAATATGCGAATTTAAAACAGCAGTCTGTTTCCATTGTCACATTTCTAAGGAACTGCCTTTTTATCTACTTTGCGTATCTGTTGTGATGAGCAGCAGCTCTCTGAGTTCTCTGACAGAGGCTTCTTGGTCTTACTACTACCTCTGCTGCTATTTTAACTTGAAATGCTGGGGATTGCTGAATCTGCAAAGCAGGCTCACAGTTGTGGAACTCACTTGTATTCCTGGAATTCTGTAAACCACTGTCCTAAGACTCCATGCCGTCTTTGACCTACTGCCAACTGTTTTGGAGTCGATGTTTGCACTGAAGAGCCCTTCATATTCTTGGTGCTGATTTGCCTTTTCAGTTGTGACCTCATGTGCTTCTATGATGTGGCAAAATCCCATGACCAGGAGCACGTTGGTCACATCGGCAGCCCACAAAACAATAGGAGTTTGTGCTCTTGGAGGGGTCAGAAGGAGACTAGGAGACTCTAAAATTAGCTGGTAGACTAGTATGAACCATAGGGCAAAGCAAAGTTAATAGTTTTTTAAAACGTGTTTTTGATCTAAATGTATTTCTAGTATTTGTCTTTATGATATATGGCACCTTTGTGACTTCTGTAGAAAGATGGTAGAAAATATCATTAATAAATTGGCAGTTTTGTTAAGTAGCTTGCAAGGTCTTCTTCCCTTTATGCTGCCAGCCCAGGCATCAAGGCCAGGCGTCGTAGAACAACCAGAAGCCTTACATTTGCCATTTGTTTTAATATTTAAAGCTCTCTTGGTTAAAAGGGGGATTTTATTAATTCTTATATCCTGCTTTATAGCCTCCAGAGGTCCTCAGAGTGGCTTGCACAGGAATCATGAAAGTGAAAAACAAATTGTTGATGATCTTTGCCACCAGCTGAACTTCTATTTATGAATGAGATATCTCCAGGAGATTGTGTTATTAACATTCCTTCTCAGGTCTTGCAAATTTAGAGCAGCCATGGCTTCCTTGGTTGAATCAGCCAACCTGTAGTGCAGTCTCCCTCTTTCTCTGCCTCCTCCAAATTTCCGCAGCATTGCTATTTTCTTCAGCAAGTCATGTTTCATGTTTTATCACGGACATACACCACAGTGCCCATCTTTTTCTTAAATCTTAGCCTACTGCAGTGAATTCCAAAGTACATGGTTCTCCTCCTACCAACCATATGACTGGAGAGAGCTAGGGGTGTCCTGTCACCAACTCAATTGACTAATCAAAGTCCTGTCTGGGGTCGTACATCTGCCTCTTCCCAGTCAATCTCTTTGGAAGGCCAGTAGTCTTGCTGCGTGTTTGGTCAGACAATTCATTTCCAGCTCCTGGTTCCTCTAACCTTAGAGAAGGTAACCTGCTGTGTCTCTGTGTGACTTCTGGTTGCAGGCATGCCTCTTGGCAGTTATGGACAAGCCAAAGTAGCGACTCATGCAGAGTGTGAGCGGGTGGCCTCCTCGGACACTGGGCAGCCCTGCTGCATTTCATCCTGCCAATTACAAAATAGTCTGTGGTCTGCAGACTGAACTAAACCTTTGGGTCTTAAGAGTGAAGTGTATCCCCATTTATCAAAACTCTAGGCACTGTTGGCCTAACACTCCCCTCTTCTTTTCTCTCTCCCCTCTGCTTTTCCTCCAGGCAAAATACATCTCCCAGTGCATTGATGAGATCAAACAAGAATTGAAGCAGGATAACATTGCAGTGAAAGCAAATGCTGTCTGTAAGCTCACCTATGTAAGTATCTCCTTTCGGAGATGTTGAGTTGCTTTACCTTTCAGCCCAGTCTGCTAACAAGCAGTTTGCTACCTTGCACTCTGGGGAACGTCCCAGGATGAGGTGTTGGATGACCTTGGAGGAGATTGTGCATGCTTGTAGTAACGTTTTCATTTCCAGAAGTTGGGGGGGGGGGCGGGGGGGCTGATTCTCATATTAGAGCAAGCCAGAATTGCAGGACCATGCTGCTCAGTTGCTCAAATGAATAAAATTATTACTCTTCAATTCCCGCAGTGCTCATCTCCCCTTTTTTTGCTCCCAAATATCCCCTAGAGAGTTATGGGTAATTTTGGCATGCTTTGACATACAAATCCAGTATGACAGGAGTGCAGCTCTAACAGTTGCTGACTCCTGAGCTAAAGAAACTAGGAAACTCATATCCATGGATTGCATAAAGCTAAAGGGAATGAAGTAGCCCTGAATTTTATTTGTCCTCTTGGATCACATGGCTACTTCGTGATTTTGTTTGTTTGTTTTTACTTTTGTTCAGTGAGTGTAAAAACAAGATGTCTGTTTCTCTGCTAACAATAAACAGATGAATGTCCAAAGGAATGTTTTCACCCTTGCTGTTCTGAAATTAACACCTAGGCCTTTCTCCTTCCCCAGTTGCAGATGCTGGGTTATGATATCAGCTGGGCAGCTTTCAACATCATTGAAGTCATGAGCGCATCCAAATTCACCTTCAAAGTAAGTAGCCTCTGTGAAATGCACAGTTTAAAAGCTGCCCTGAAAGTGTTTCTTCAGGGAGGGGAAGAACATTGGCACACTTTCTAATCTCAGCAGTAGAGTCTGTCTGAGCAGAAAGCCTGATCTGCTAAGACAACCCTGCTGAGAAATCTCCAGCCTTTGGAAGAGTTGTCACATCCAGTGAGCACAAGACAAAGGAGTGATTTGCTTCTGTTACTTGAGCTGAAAATTATTTGCATAAAACTCTAGTCTTTACCCTTTGTGAAGCAAAGTATATGTGCAAGCTAGCTTAGAAGACCAGTCCGATTGATCAAAATCCAAGCAACCCATTGGGTGGTTCTAATTTTTAAAAGTGCAGTGGGGTAGCAGCTATTATAGGTCAGTTGTGCAATTTGCACAAAACTTGTTCTTGTGGATGAAATCTCTTAAAATAAGTGTGACTTGCCCAAGGCCACTCCATAGGTTTCTGTGGCTGAGTGTGGATTTGAATCTCTTGGAGTCCTACTAACACTACACTGTGCTGATCTCTGTACACAATTGGAAATCTAACTTATCTATGGTTCTAGCTTTTGAGATTTTTTCTTTGCCCACAAATCTCTGGTTTTTGAGACTGGGATTTTGCTTTTTCACAGAAGGGTAGATGCCACCTTAAAAAGCTTAAATTCCCAAGACCTTTGCACTATTTTTTGTCACATCTTTCCAGTCCTGGACTTGTAACTGATAACAGCTTACTCTCAGCCCCAGCTGTTACCCTGCCATGCTAGTTTCTGTTGCACCCACAGCTGAATTAGTCTTCCAGGTTTACCAGAAGCTCTGTTATTCAGTGTTTGATATGAGCAGATTACTAGATTATAAAATCTCCTTTAAAAATAAATTGAAGTTTAGACACCAACCACCTGGAGCCTGATTGCAAAAAGACATACAGATGAATTTAAGGAATGTTGAACCCAGGAATTTTTCAGGGTATCAAAGTGCATGGTCCTTGCATCGTTTCCTTTCTTCTTTTCAAGCAGTCAGCTTGGACAGGTGAGCAGAGTGCCGTATGGTTTTGATACTAATGGGAGTTGGAAGCTCTTGCCAGTCTACTGCAGATTACCCAGAGATTTGTTATGTCTGCTTTCACCAACCTTCTGCTGTATATGCTGGCAACAGAGTGACCTTTAGTTCTGACTTCTTTTCCTTTCATTCTGCAGAGGATTGGGTACCTGGCTGCCTCTCAGTGCTTTCACGAGGGGACTGACGTCATCATGCTGACAACTAACCAGATCCGAAAGGTTTGTGTTTGCCATGCGGAAAAAGGGTCTCATGTCATTGTGCTTTTTCTCCAGCTTCATCCTCCATGCATCCGTGGTTTTGTATGTTTCTTATAATTAAATCTGTATGCCACTCAGCAGTATACATTCAGAACAGCTAGCAATTTTGACAGCTAACAAATAGAAACAATAATAGGTTGGCTAAAGGCGGATATGCATAAACTTGGGGCCTAACACCATGGGGACCTATGGGTAAATGACTTGTGGCCTGGGTTTCTATAGAAATGCTTCTCCATGAATCAGCCTGCCCATGCTGTTAGATTTAGGGGAGAAGCCTGTTTGGTCCCACCCTTAACTAAATATGTCCTTGTCTGCAGTGGCCTCCTAACTTAGAAAAGCCCTCACCCAAGATTTACATATGCATAGACTGAGTGGCATTCCTGTGCCAGTGTAAGACCCATCTGTTCGCTTGGTATTTATTAGCTGCCTGCAGTCAGTTTCCTGGCTGGTTGTTGACTTTGTTTCCCTGTTTATTTATTGTAAGTTATTGCTGCTTTAACATTGTTACCCAGGATATAAATAGGATGGGCAGGATATAAATAGAATGAAAAATAAACAAGTAATGTATGTCTTAATGCACACACGTTAAAACAGCAGCTATAGTACAAGCAAAGCCACAACAGTATTTGGACATTATAGCACAGTGGTAGGCAACCTTTCCCCTTTAAGGGCCGAGGGACTTCAGCTCCCAGAAGCCTCAGCCATGTTGGCTAATAGTCCCATGTTGGCCAATAGCTCCTGGGATTCTGGGAGCTGAAGTCCCTCGGCCCTTAAAGGGGAAAGGTTGCCTACCCCTGTTATAGCAGATAGCAGGCAAGATTCCCCAGTAGAAATATTCCAAAGGTGGTGGTGCCACAACCTAGAAGCCTTATATAGATCCCTTCTGTTTCTTCCCAGAAGGCAGACACATCTAATGGTGATTTCTGGATGTAGGTACATTCCCATGGGAGAAAGCATACCTTCAGAGTCTGCTTATCTAAAACTCTCAGAGGGCTGTATTTCATTTTAAGACTGATCACTTTTTGAGCAATGTTTTCCCGGCCATCTGTCATTCTGTAGGCTGTGTGGAGCTTGGTTTAAAAATCTGTGTGGAAGGCACTGGCATAAAGACTAACGGCTCTTTTCATTTCCCCTTTCTCCCCATTCTATTACTAGGATTTGAGTAGCCCCAACCAATATGATACTGGAGTTGCGCTGACTGGTTTGTCCTGTTTCGTGACTCCTGACCTTGCTAGAGATTTGGCGAACGATATCATGACCCTGGTGAGTCCCAGGATGGTGATAGACACTCAATGCCAGTGTGGTTTGCTTTTTCTGTGACTGCTACCTGAAAAGCCCTTTAAAGCCTTTTGTCTCCCTGCTTGGCTCTGTACCATTTCAAATATCCTTCAGTAGATAAGCTGGATTGCATTGAGAGCTACCGCTGTGGATCTTGCTTAGCAGTGCTACTGGTAGTCTAGGGATCATGAACAATTGCATGGCCAAGGAGGACCAAACCATGTCCAAAGGGACTCTCCCCCACCCCAGCAGATTCTTAACAGTGTGTCTGTGTGCAGCAGAGGGTGAGGGATGTAGTTAGTAACCAAAATCTTTGCTTAATTGTTGTGAAAAACAACACACCAAGAGTTCTTCCTCCTCTCTATTCTCTCTCCTCCAGATGTCTCACACGAAGCCTTACATCAGGAAGAAGGCAGTGCTAATCATGTACAAAGTTTTCTTGAAATACCCCGAATCCCTTCGACCTGCGTTCCCTCGCCTTAAAGAGAAACTGGAAGATCCAGACCCTGGTGAGTGAGTTGGATAATTGGGATGCAGAAGCTTCTGGGGCCTTGAAGGCTTTTTTGTAACTGATTTGGTGGAGGGGGTTGGAGTATCCAACTACAGAATTAGAAAAAAAATAGGGGTTTGGGAGGCTGAGATCACAGTAGGGTGAGTAAGAAAAGAGGTGAAGATGTGAAGGAATTAATGAGTCAGGACTCCAAAGCTTCAGCTTCCTCTCCACAACCAAATGCATCATTGTGTGGCTCAGGTTAGATGTAGTAGACCAGGGGTTGGCAACCTACGGCCCGTGGGCCGGTTCCGGCCCAGGTCCCTGTACTTACCGGCCCAGGCAGGCCGCCGGCGCTGCCGCGCGTTTTGGCAGCCGTGCGGCTGCGTGCGGCACGACCGCCATTTTGATTTCCAAAATGGCAGCTGCGACGCGTTTGCTCATGCGCAGGAGTACTGCACATGCGCAAACGCGTCATGGCCACCATTTTGGAAATCAAAATGGCGGTCGTGACATGCGCGGAGACAGTGGAGGCGGCGGCGCGCACTGGGGGGCGTGCGCGCACGCTGCCATTCCCCCCCCCCTCAGTCCAGTGGAGGGGAGGACTTCAGGGGACCGGCCCCCAGCTCAAAAAGGTTGCCTATCCCTGTAGTAGACAATAGATACAAAATACAGCAGCTATCCCTTATCAAAGTGCCAGATTATTGTTTTTTTATTCTTTGTCATCTTGTGGGTCGTCCACAAGCCAGCTCTTAAGGTCCCCATCTTTCACCTCTTTTCCATCCTTTGAGGCAGGGGTAGGCAACCTTTCCCCTTTAAGGGCCTAGGGACTTCTAGTCCCAGAATCCCAGGAGCTATTGGCCAACATGGGACTATTGGCCAACATGGCTGAGGCTTCTGGGAGCTGAAGTCCCTCGGCCCTTAAAGGGAAAGATTGCCTACCCCTGCTTTGAGGGAAAAGGGTTTTGGGAAGGGCGTGAGACCAATGGAAACTTGTGGACTGGATTGAAGACCCCAGCAATCAAAATTAGGCCCATGAACCAGGGTCTTCTCTACCTGTGTCAGCCCTCAATATGAGTCTCTGCAATAGACTCCTTTTGGTAGCCTTGGTCAAGTCATTTATCTCCTCACTCCTTAGTATTGTGGGGAGCATCTCTGGCAATGGGTATCCCCAGGGTCTTCAAGCACTTAAACATGAACACAGCAGAAAGGGACAAGAAAATATTCTTCTGTTTTCAGCTGTTTCCTGTGTGTGCTACAAATGCATAATTCTGTACAGCTGGAAGTGATGGGATGGATACCTTTATGTTAAGGCGCATGCCTCCCAAGTTGAATGTCAGCTTATGTTGGTCATGAATTTCATAGCAAGGAAGACTTAGAGGTGTTTTGGCATTGGCTTACTCTGAATATAGCCTTCAGAACCTGGTATTTCCTGGGAGTTTCCCTTCCTAGTACTAACTAGGTGTGACTCTCCTTAGCTTCCAAAATCAGATAGGATCTTATACCTTCAGGTTATTTAGGCATCAAATTTCTCTTGGTACACTAGATCTCTTTGCATTGATTTCCTGCTTGTTCATTTCAAAATCAGATGTCTCTTATGAGTCCACTGTCCCTATAAGTCCACTCACTCAAATCCTTCCCTCTTCCTCCTCCTCTTTCTCAGGCGTTCAGTCAGCTGCTGTGAACGTCATTTGTGAGCTGGCCCGGCGCAACCCAAAAAACTACCTTTCCCTCGCTCCGCTCTTTTTTAAGCTGATGACGTCATCCACCAACAACTGGGTCCTCATTAAAATTATAAAATTGGCAAGTATTAGCAGGTGCCGGTGAAGAGTGTCTTCTTCGTTAGCAGTGTGAAAGAAAGAAAAAGAAACCCAGAAGTGCTATTGTCACTTAAGAGTTGGTGGCAGCCAACGCAAGAGGAAAGGAAGGAAGGAACAACAGTCTGCATAATTGGCTTGGAGAAAAAAAATATTGCCTGCTTCTCAGCCTGTGATTAGTTCAGATCTTTCTGTGGGGAAGGTGTGAGGTGCACACATGATTGCCAGAATGGTGGTGGAGGTCTTTGCTGCAACATTTAGAATCTTAGAATTGGAAAGGGCCTCATGGGTCATAGAGTCCAACCTGCTGCTCAGTGCAGGATCTTCAGTTAAAGTATCCCCAGCAGCAGATACCTGTCTATAATCCTTGGAAACGTCCAGACAAGGAGACCCCACCACTTCTCTAAGCAATTGGTTCCTTGCCAAACTCTTCTTGCTGTCAAGAACTTCCTTCTGATATTTAGTTGGAATCTACTCTCTTATAACATCCCCTCTGGGGCAGCAAAGCACAGGCCTTGATCCATCCTCTCAAGGTATTTAAAGAGTGATATCCTGTCATCCCTTAGTCTATGACTGAGTTCAATGCCACTTCAAAGTCACCCAAAATGAGAGGCACTGTGGCATGTCACTTGCCATGTCACTGTAACTAGTGTTTTCCTGGTCCTTTATAGAATCTGGAGGCAGCTGCCATTTCCAACAGCCTTTTCTTTTCCTTGTCCTGCAGTTTGGTGCTCTCACTCCCTTGGAACCCAGACTGGGCAAGAAGTTAATCGAACCTCTGACCAATCTTATACACAGGTAAGGATTGATTCTTGGTTGACAGCACTGTCTGCTTTTGGGGCAGAGAGGACTGTCTTTTTACTGTGCTTCACTATAATTCAATTAGTCCAGATGGTACTAGTCTGTTTCTGATCAGCACAAACATCTGGGCAAGGTAGTCATAGAGCTCTTGATTCTTTAACCAACTTCTGTATCATTTTTTCAGAGACTGGCTCAGTTGCTATATTTACCTTGAGGGGCTTTTTATTTTATTTTAAATAAAATACATTTTATTTTTATCCCAAAGACAGTGCCACCTCCAGAATGCTTTCTTTGCAAGGGGAAGTGTCCCTTTCTTTAGTAGACTACACAGAGAAGAGAGAAGCATCCACTTAATCTTCCTTTCTTTCTCAAACAGCCAGCGTGCCCTCTTCCAATTACCTAAAGAGGGTAGAGTCCCTGCCCAAGATAAAAAATTAGTCTGCTCCCAAGAAATTCAGCAAAGTGGACAGTATGTATACTTCAACCCTCCCACCCACTTACCCCGTTCCAGTCTTCTTTCCCCCCTTCTCACCTTGCTCCCATCCCTGCCTTAGCCAGCTAGATGTTGGGGCTTCTAGTGGAGAAGCTTGTAAGATTTCCCCAGAGACAGCAATGGTATTCTAGACCTCAAAACCAGTGTACCATACTAACCTTTTAAGTTACTCCAGTGCTGGAAATTTGGGGACTGAAACAAAATGAGCTGTATCCTTGGTTAGTGCTAGCCATGGGTTTACTGTATTTCCCCTGGTTAAGCCTGCGGAAGTAAGAGGATACCATGGTTGCTGCATTTCCATCCTACATTGGAGATGGTGTTGCATTTAAAAGGCCAACTCACAGTCTAAAGGCCTAAGCAGACTGCCAGAAATAGTGCACATTAAATTGAGGCACTGCCCTGGCTCAGTGCTAGGGAGTCATAGGAATTGTATTTTTTTCTGAGACATTGAGCCTTCTCTGTCAGAGAGCTCTGGTGCCACAATAAATTACAGTTCCCATGATTCCCTAGCACTGAGCCAGGGCAGTGCCTCAATTTAATGTGCACTATTTCTGGCAGTCTGCTTAGGCCCTAAGAGAGAGGCTACAAAAGGGAAAAAAGACAGGAAAGGAAGAGGAAGAGATGCAGATTCAGCTACTTCAGTCTGCTACATGCTATAATGCTGGGAGAGGGAGGAGAATTGTCCACCCATTTTGGGGTTTCCTCACCACTTTTCAGGTAATAAAAAATTGTGGACAGAGTCCTGGGGAAGAAATGATGGATTTGTGCCTTCTGGTTCCACCACTTGTATCCCATGTTTGTTCCTGACAGATAATGCAAGTTGCACAAGTTGCTGCTGTGTGTTTGGCTAGTACTTCTGGCTTCCCAGCGAACGCAGCCAGCCAGGGTGGTGACCAAGGTTGGGCAGATAAGGTAGAGGGGCTTCCCCCTATCTGCTGGGTCATGGTCCTGATTCTCTCTGTGGCAGCCTTCAGACTGGAACCAGAAGGAAGGGGCTGTGTGTCGCTCTAGTCCTTCCTCTGCTCTATTTCAGCGTGCTGTGGCTCACCGTTCCTTATATGTTCCCTTACCTCTCTTACGGTTTTTGGAGGCACTGGCTGTATGCTACACTAGCCCTTGTAAATTGTCATTCTTGTATCAAAGATATCTCTGTAAATTTTCAGTAATAGGCATAAACTAGTCTAGCAGCCATAAGACCACACTACCAGGAAACTAGTGACCAAGTCTACTCAATTGAAGTAGACCCATTGAAAACAATGAGACTAATAAGAAGACTAAAGCATTCTGTTGACTTCAATGAGTCTGCTCTATTTGGAATGTGCATTAGATTGATTCCTAAATCTTGTATAAATCTAAGAGGACCTTTGGATACGTTAATATTAGTAAAAGGGGGTGTTTCCAATAGATTTGCGCTGAATGGCATTCCCTACATATAAAAGAAGTCTTCTCAATGTCTGCTTGATAACCAGTTGACATATGTTGGAAACCCTGGGGTAAAATAGGTTTTTAGCTCTAGTTCACATTAGCATGAACCTTGGCTTGCATGGACCATAATCTGAGTGTCTACCTATTCTGTTTTTGTAGAGGTATATAGGTTAGCTCCTGAGCAGAAAGTCTAGTCTAGTGGTTTGGTGTTTTCATTCAGCTTTTATTTTAAACCAGTTTCCAAAGTGAAGAGTCTTATATGCAAAACATGAAATGGCCTGTGATCCACAAAGGTTTGTGTTACAATAAACCCTTTAAATTGCCACAGTGCTCTTAGTTTTTAAACAAGATTGCTTTACAAAACCAGGTTCAGTGATTACATTTTTTTAGAGTAATGCTTGCTGTCTTCTTCCATTGAACTGCTTCAGCTGGGTCAGGAGTGTCACATAACTCAGTCCTTCTGTCTTTTCCCCTTCAGCACTTCCGCCATGTCACTTCTCTACGAGTGTGTGAACACGGTGATTGCAGGTAAGAGGGGAAAACTCCCAGACACAGACTTGGGGCCTATGCAGACTGCCAGAAATCTTGTGACCACTTTAACTGTCCTGGCTCAGTGCTAGGGAATCATGGGAATTGTAGTTTTTTCTGAGGCATTGAGCCTTCTCTGTCAGAGAGCTCTGGTGCCACAATAAACTACAGTTCCCATGATTCCTTAGTACTGAACCAGGGCAGTTAAAGTGACCTCAAGCTGGATTATTTCTGGTTGTCTGTATAGGCCCTTACTGTCTTCTGATTTAACATGTCAGACCCTTTTGGAAAAGCTGCCACAGATTAAACATTTGCCACTTACGCCTTTTTCAGTTTTGATTTCTCTCTCCTCGGGGATGCCCAACCACAGTGCCAGCATCCAGGTAAAACCCTTTTGTTTTGGACTAAGCTTTTATATGTGTCTTATTTTGTGTCTTGTTTTGATTCTTGCAAATCAGAGCCCCCATTTAAAGCCCCCAGACACTTTGCTTTAAAGGTATAATGCTGGGCTAATTGGTTGATGTGTCAATGCCATTTCTTGTCAAGCATAAGAAAATTTGTAAACATTCTTTATATCTACACCCGATAGGCCTTAACATCAGGGCCAGCTATGTCAAGTTGTCGCTTGCATATTACAGTCATAGCACATTCCCATGACTAGAGAGTCCTGGGATTGGTTGTGTGGTGAGCTGTTTCTCAGCCAGAGAGCTGTAATGTATCCCCAAACTACAAATCCCAGTTCAAATGCAGTCATAGTGCTATAATTGTATAGTCATGTAAAAGAGATCCAGGAATGGGGATTCAACCTCAGTGCTATATTCCTCTGGCACTGTTTATAATAATAATTTTAAAAACACAGTTTTTCAAAACCAGGATCCCTGTCACACTTTACAACTGCAGTGCAGTGATTCCATTTGAACTGCCATGGCAAGTAGAGAGGGACATTTAGAATTCTCAACCAGAGAATTTTAACCATCCATGGCAGTTAAAATGGAATCATAATGCTATATAGTTGTGTAGTGTGAAAAATGCCCTGTTCTCAACATGCATGCCTTTCTGTGGCTGCTTGTTAAAACATAGCATTTTCCTGTTGTTTTCACAAGTGCTGTTGGTTTATAAATGTTCAGTCTAGATACCCCCTTTTTGCAGGAGCTGTTGCAGATTAAGACTCCTGCTTCTAGCAGGGCCACAGCCCTGAGGGCTTTTTAAGTAGGCAGGGAAAGCAAAACAAGCTTCTCTTCACCTTGTAGGGAATACTAATGGTCTACGTTCTTTCTACAGCTTTGTGTTCAGAAGCTGAGGATATTGATAGAAGATTCAGACCAGAACTGTAAGTATGGGAGCTCTTGTCAATCTCTTGCTGACATCTGTGTCAACTATAGCCCAGTTCCTGTGAGCTTCACGGGTGGCATTAAATTGTTATAAATTGGGGTAGACAATCCCAGGGGCTGGGTGTGACTGTTTTTCAGCCCTCAGCCCTTCCAGACTCTCTGGACTGCCATTTTGTTGCCCTCCCCTGGCTTACTTGCTCTTACAGAAATTACACTGTTACACTTTAGAACTGTGTGAACTTCTTTTGTTGTCCCTTCTTTCTTCTCACTCCACAGTGAAATATTTAGGGCTACTGGCAATGTCAAAAATCCTGAAAACACACCCTAAATCGGTCCAGTCTCATAAGGACCTTATTCTCCAGTGTTTAGATGACAAAGATGAGTCCATACGTCTCCGAGCTTTGGACCTCCTCTATGGAATGGTATGTTCACAGCCTTGCTTTATTCCTGACACACAGACAATGTTAGCAAGAGTTTGTATGGGTTGCAGACAAACAAACTCTTGCTGACATTGTCTGTGTGTATTCCTCCCTTTCTTACCCCTGTACTACAGGTCTCCAAGAAGAACTTGATGGAGATCGTAAAAAAGCTGATGATCCACGTGGACAAAGCTGAAGGGACAACCTACAGGGACGAGCTGCTGACCAAAATCATTGATATATGTAGCCAGTCCAACTACCAGTATATCACAAACTTTGAATGGTCAGTTTTTTCTTGATCTAAAACAGCAGTTCTCAACCTGGGCGTCCCCAGATGTTGTTGGACTTCAAATCCCAGAAGCTTTTATCAGCATGGTCAGTTTTCTGGGATTCTGGGAGCTGTAGTCCAAAACATCTAGAGAGCCAGAGATTGTGTACTTCTGCTTTTTATAGTATTTATGTGCCTCTTAACAATTTTGGCTCTCAGAGCAGCTTATAAAATACTTGTGGAAATAAGATCATACTTAAATTCCAGCACAAGAGCAGAAATAACATGTTGCCCATATGGATACAGTTATTCTGGCTGCATTTTCTGTTTGGATGTTTAGGGAACAATTCTTGCTGGTAAATAGAGCTGAGCACCTTGCATTCACTCAACCCGTGATGGAAGCAGTCTTCTCTTGCTATATAGCCCATGATGGAGGCCATTAGGCACTCGGTGTGTGACCAGTGCACCAAAGGAGACCTGATAACTACACATGCTTTGAACTACTCCTACAGAGGTGCTGGGATGTGCAGAAATGTTGCTGTGGCGGCCATGGTTTCAATGGTTATGGTCCAGGGAGGAGCCCAATGGGCCGAGATACCAAGAAAAAGGAGAAGGAGAAAAAATCATCTCAAAAGGCAGTGCAGTAGTGGAGAGCATTGACAGGAAGAGAAGGCTAGACTCTGGGAAGAGAGTAGAAACAGAGGCATGCTGGGGAAGAGAATGAGCAGAGAATGCCCAGGAGATGGAGATTTGTGGGTGTAGTGTTTGAGTGTTGGACTATAACTCTGGAGGCTAGGGTACGATTCCTGCTTGCCTATGTAAACCCACTAGGTGACCTTGGTTGAGTCCCACTCTCTCAGCCATAGAAGATGGCAGTGGCAAACCTCTGAACAAATCTTGCCAAGAAAACCCCATGATAGGTTTGCCTTAGGGTCACCATAAGTCAGACATGACTTCAAGGCACACAACAACAGTGGAAGTGGACTCTTCAAGTTGCTCTGAACCAGAAGGAGAAATGAGGACATAAATCTAAATAATTTGATTTGAAGCAGCCAATGCAGACCCAAGAGCCTGCTAGGGACAATAAATCTGGCCTCTCTGCCTGTTCGTTGCTGATGTCTGCTCCTTCCCTTCTCACCTGCCCCAGGTACATCAGTATCCTGGTGGAGCTAACACGGCTGGAGGGCACTCGGCATGGTCACCTCATTGCCTCCCAGATGCTGGATGTGGCCATCCGGGTGAAGGCTATCCGCAAGTTTGCCGTCTCACAGATGGCCATGCTTCTGGACAACGCTCACCTCCTGGCCAGCAACACACAGCGGAACGGGATCTGTGAGGTGCTCTACGCTGCTGCCTGGATATGCGGAGAGTTCTCGGAGTAAGTTCCATGGGGTTTGCAATGGAGTCTGACATCTCTTTCTCTTCTAGAATTAAGGTGGGGAATGTATGGGGTGGTACCTAACAGTCAGTGTGGTATGGTAGTTTGAGTGTTGCACTACAACTCGAGAGGAGGCTTCGAATCTCAGCTCAACTACAGAAATCCACGGGATGATAGAGCAAATCATCCTCTCTCAGCCTCAGAGGAAGACAAAGGTAAACTTCCACTGCTGAACAAATCTTGGCAAGAAACCCCCGTGATGAGTTCACCTCTGAAAGAACTTTGGAGGCACACAACAACAACCTGACAGTCAACTTTCTTTTTCAGACACCTTGAGGAACCCCATCAGACTCTTGAGGCTATGCTGCGGCCAAAAGTGACTACCCTTCCTGGCCACATCCAAGCTGTTTATGTCCAAAACATGATGAAACTGTATGCCTGCATCCTGCAGCAGAAGGAAGGGGCTGGGGAGAAGGAGGTGGCCCAGGAGGCCACCCAGATGATGATTGACCGCCTGCCTCAATTTGTGCAAAGCGCGGACCTCGAAGTCCAGGAGAGGGTAAGCGCAACTCCTCCCCCAAGATCTACCTCCCCCTGGGCTGAAATGGTCTTTAAGTATTGGTGTTTGTTACTCTCTTCCTGGAGTCTCTCATTAAAAATCCTTATTTGTTTAGAGCATTTATAGCCCACTTTTCAGTAGGGTTCCCATAGCATCTTACAAACCTTACATGGTTTGATAGTTCTCTGCCCTCAGACATACAATCTAACACAGAAGGAAAGGGGGATGGCAGTGGTTCTCAACCTTTCGTCCTCCAAGTGTTTTGGACTTGGGCTCTCAAAATTCTTCACTGTTGGCCAAACTGGTTGGGGCTTCTGGGATCTGATGTCCAAAACAAATGGAGGATCAAAGGGATAGCAGTGACAGTTTAGCATGGGGGGAGGGCCTCTCACCAGCTGCTGGGACCAAGGTGCAATGGTGCCATGTCTAGCTGCTCTTCTCTCCCTCAGAGGCCAGAGCAGGAGAAAAACAATAGGGTACTCTTTGCTCCACAGGCTTCCTGCATTCTTCATCTCATGAAGTACATCCACAAGCTTCAGATCAAAGAGGTGCCTGTGGCCGAGGAAGTGATGGCCTTGTTTGCCGGGGAGCTGAACCCTGTGGCCCCCAAGGCCCAGAAGAAAGTTCCTATTCCAGAAGGGTAAGATTCTCTCCCACAAGGATGACAACATTAGTCTCAGTTGGTGGGGGATAGAGATGTAATCCTGTTTTCTGCACAAGAAATGCTGTGTTTGCAGGTTTTGTGCAAAGCCCTGTCATTTCAGGATGTTCAGATACTTGGAGAAAATTATACTAGACTCTTACTGGTCTGTTACTCTTCTAGCTTTCTAGCTGTCAGGAACCTTGTTTTTTTGACAGGGGAATGAATAGTGCCAAATGTTCTTTACATTCCTAGCCCCATTCCGATGCAGTCTGTGAGCAGAAGGGGTACTGCTATGTCCAATGATATTGAAATAACGGGAGGCACATATAGGAGGGGATGCCCTGGCAATTTCTGGATCGTAATAGCAGGATGGGGTGGTGGCTATGATGTACATGCTGAAAAAAGGGCTGTCATTTCACAGCTTAGATCTTGATGCCTGGATCAACGAGCCCCCCTCAGAGAGTGAGTCTGAGGACGAGAAACCCAGGACAATCTTCCATGACGAGGAGCAGAGGCACACAAGGCACCGGCAGCCTGAAATGGATGAGGAGGAGCTGGCCCGGGTAAGCTGGCTGGGAATGGCTGGGTCTAGGAAATCCCAAGGTTACTCAAGACCTCGTTGGGTGGTCAAGACCATTCTGTTGGTTACATCTTGATCAGCTGCCTCTCACTGCTGCTTGGTTCCTCATTCTGCCTTCTTGTCACTGGTAGAATCATTGGCAGGTATCAGAGCTCTATTTTTCATGAAACCAGGAGTGTGTCCACTAACCTTACTGTTTTTCTCCTTTCTTTCTTTAAAGCGCCGAGAGGTCCGGAAACAGGAGCAGGCAAACAACCCCTTCTACATTAAAAGTTCTCCTTCCCCACAGAAGGTGAGTCTGATTCGAAGTTGCTGCGCATGCGCAGTCATTACCCATTTGTGTGAATTCGCAGATGACCACTCGAAGAAATACTGTTACAGGTAAGCAACCTGTCCTTCTTTGGGCTGGAATAATGAACCTTGGAAGAATCATTGCACTGGCATGAGGTTTCTTCATCCCTTTTTAGTTCAAGGGTAGCAAATGGTATGCTTTGGCAAATGAATCCAGCACTCAGTCCAGCCCTGTTGATTTTGGTTTTATTCTGTTCTTGTTAAATTTCTAAGAGGTTTTTCTCCTTTTCTGTGTTTCTTATTGTATGGATTTGAGCTTTACTTTGTTGAATAGCCGGGATTGCTTTGGCTCTTGTACGATCTGGGAATATACTAAAAAATTTAATTGCAATTTTGCTGTTTAGCAATTTCTCCTCTCCTGTCAGGCTGCAGTCGAATTGAACAGTGCTGATGCATAAGCTCTTTTCTCTAACCCAATCCTTTCCTCTTAATCCAGCGGTACCAAGATAGTCCTGGCGTCGAGCACATCCCTGTGGTTCAGATTGACCTCTCTGTTCCCTTAAAGGTCCCCGGTAAGAAAGTGCCATGATTAATAAAATGTCATTGTATATCTTGTATGATCTTGGAAGCTGTCCTGCTTAGTGCTTAGATGAGAGACTGCCCAATGAATACCAGCTGTTGTAGGCTGTATTTCAGAGAAAAACCACTTCTGAATATTCCTTGCTGAAGAAAACTCTCTGAAATTCATGTGGTTGCTATAAGTCAACAGGCAACTTGAAGGCACATACACACACATTGGTCTCTGTAATGAATGAATTAGGCTGCTACTAGCAGACAGATGGGTATTGGAGTCCTTGTTGGCATCATGGCTATTATTGTTATATAGTTGTAGATATCACCACAGTTCAATTGCCAGTAAAAGTAGACTTCAGTATTTCTTGGTTTGGGCCAATTAATCCTTGGCTGGGTCTATATAGAGAGAGATGTCCCTTCAAGTATTGAGGTCCCTAGCCATTTTGGGCTTTGAATGTCATCACTGATGATATTGGCAGTTTCTGGTTTGGATGCAAATGGCAGTTGGCTTTTTCTTTTCAAGAACTGTCTTACTGCAATGCATACCTAAATTGATCCATCTATTTTGTCTGATAGCAGTCCTTAAAGATGCCAATAGTTTGTTGCCCAAACTTTTTGAAAACCGCCTCTGCTCCTTCCTCCTCACAATCATGCAGGCCTTCCCGTGTCTGACCAGTATGTCAAGCTGGAAGAGGAACGGCGGCACCAGCAGAAACTGGAGAAGGACAAGAAGAAAAAGAAACAGAAGAAGGAGAAGCGGGGCAAGAGCCGGCGGCATCCCTCCCTGCACACGGAGAGTGATGAGGACATTGCACCTGCCCAACACGTAGACATCATCACCGAGGAGATGCCAGAGGTGAGTCTCGTGAAAGAGGGATGAGGGATTTTCCTGGAAAAAGTGAAATGGGGAAAATTTCCAGCGGTAACTCTTAGTGATTTTCATGCTTTGTGAAGCATATGCTAATGGACAAAGTCTAGGCTGGGTAGCCCAATGAGCCTCACAGATTTGCTTTAACAAATATAGAAGTATTCCAAGGGGGACTGTAGCAGGGAATTAACAGGAAGGAGAAACAGGATAAGCAAATTTTGGCAGCATAGTAGATAAGGGGCAGGCTTCTCTTTTTCCTGGGACGTAGACCTGTCACAAGCTGGTTTTCCATCTGCATTTTACAGAATGCTCTTCCCAGTGATGATGATGAGAAAGACCCCAATGACCCCTACAAGGCTCTTGATATAGACTTGGACAAGTAAGTAGAAAGCTGACCATTTGTTCTTAGTGGCAGCTTGCCTTTTCTGGAAATCACAAGGTATTCAGTTTGAGGTGAAAATAATAATAATAATAATAATTTTTATTTATATCCCGCCCCTCTGCAGAGCAATTGGGGCGGCTTGGTTCTCAAGCACTCAAGCATTCATGTTGTGGTGTTCAACTTACTTTGTGTTCCCAATCTGGTGGGGGTGCCTTTTTTCTTTGATTCCTCCTTAAGCCTAAGCTAGGTTACTGTACGCCAGAGGTGGGAAGAATTTGGCACATGGGCCACATGTGGCCCCCAGCATCCTTTGTGGCCCCTGGAGCTCACCAGTTTCACAAAAGTTTGTGGAAAAAAAGCAGCCGATTTTCAGGCAATTGATTACCCAAAAAATGACCAAAATGCCCCCCAAAATGTATTCAGGTTACCCCAAAAATCCCCAGACCCTTGGTCTACTCAGTTCCTCAGGGTATCATCAGGGTCTCTTACCTCTTCTCTTTCTCTTCTTCTTTGCTCTTTCCATTTCTACATGGTTGCTTCATTCTGTCATCATGGTTTTTTCTTTCTTTTCTCTCTCTCTCTGTCTATCAAACACAGTCTGGCTTCAGGGAAGCCTGCCAGGTAAGACTTCTCTCTAGCAGCGTGGAAAGCTAGCTGATTCCACCTAACACTGTAAAACTGCATCATGGCCCAGATCCGTCAGTTTGTCAAATTGCATTGGAAGGCTTTGGTTTCAGTCACGCAAGCAAATCCTAAGAAATTGAATTGTCCATCTTGTCCTTGCAGGCCTGCATTTCTGTTTGTGTGGTCTAGATTTAAAAGACTCAAGTTAAGTTTAGCAGGTGCTCCTAATGTAAAGAAAAAGAATATTTTTTGACTGACCGGCTTGTTGGATTTTACAGTGTTTGGCTGCTTCCTTTCACCCTTCCCTTGCCCCCTAGTGAAATGAGACTCCTCATGCCAGGAGGGAACCTGCAGTTGTTCCAAGACAACATCAGCTTGCTTTTCAAATTATAATATTAGAGGTCATCAAACAATCCATTTTGAAGTGATGTTCCTCTCTCTGCTTGCCTTCCTGCCCTCCTCCTTCCCTTGCAATGCAGGTATGGGGAGGGGGGGAAACGCTTTTCAAAAAGTTGTTATATTTGGCATTAAAAACAATAGGAGGCAGGTCTTGAGAAGGAGGACAGGGGGTAAGAGTTGACGTGAATGCATGGCTCTGTTCTGCGTAGGGTTCAAATGGAAAGCCCAGAACCAAGGGCAAATTGGATCTCTAAATTTTCCCAAAGGTCTACAGGAAATCTTGCCCAACTAGGACAAAGTGCTCTTGGAGTAGCATGAATGTTTAAACTTTCATTGGAAATACCAAGGGCAGCAGGTCTGTTTCTAACACTTTGCAGAACATCCATTCATCTATAGAGCTGCAGCCAGTCATCTCAACTTTCTGGCAAGCAGCAGCTATCATGGTCTGGCATGTACATGCTTTAGCAAATTGTCCACATTGGGTTTTGAGAGGAGTGCAGTGTCAAATTGGGTTCTGGGCCTATTCTTTTGGGCCAAAAAATAATCTGTATATTTTGGAAGCATTTCCCTATATAGTAAGGGAAATGTAAGAGAATCTCCAGACCAAAGACTGGGCTGGATAAAGGATGGTTTTCCCAGGACGATTTTGCTTTTCTTGAACAGCCCATTTTCTCCACTTTCTTTGTCCCTTCAAAAAGGCCCTTAGCAGACAGCGAGAAACTGCCTGTGCAGAGGCATAGAAACGCTGAAGATCTCAAGTCACCGCAAGAAATAGAAGCACCACCTGTTGAGAAGAAGAGCAAAAAGCCAAAAAAGAAGGAAAAGAAACACAAAGAAAAAGAGAAGGAGAAAGAGAAGAGGAAAGAGCGAGAGAGAAAAATCGAAGAAGACAAAAAGGTAATTCTAGCTTCTTGCATACCATCGGGAACCTTTGCAGCTACAAACAACAAAATTAGAACATATTTTGCCATGTAATGTGTCCATCCTACCTCTGTTTAAAAACTTCCAAAGAAGAAGAGCCCTTCTTACTTCCTCTTCAACATAACATCCCTTCACATATTTAAAGATATTCAACTTTTTAAAGATGGCTGTCACATTATATCAGAGCCAGCATGATGTAGTGCTTTGTCTCTGCAGTTGTTACTCCATAACGTTATTTCTGTGGTTCATTCCAGGCTGATGACATGGACTTCTGGCTTTCTGATGCCCCACCACCTCCTGCTGTGGCTACAGAGGCAAAGGTCAGTCTCCCCTCCCTAGAATGCCTCTGGAAACTTTAATAAGGGAAATTTTAAGAAGACGAATTAGAATTTATACCATGCCATGTAATACAGTAGATATTTCCCCATGTAGATACTTCACTGTATTCTGCTAAGCACAGTTGGAGTAGTCTATGACTATATGGAGGAAGTGGGCCCTTTTAGGCCTTTAACCTAAACTCTGAGACAAACCCTTTCCCCAAGGTATGAAGGAACCAAATTCAGAAGGCTCTGCCCTTCTGAAGCCAGTGTAAAAAAGGACCTTGCTGGGACCCTTCCACCTAAGATCGCTTCTTCCCCAAACTCACTGCCGAGGAGTCCCAGACTCTGCCCTTTAGTCCTGGTTGGTTCTCAGTATTCCGATTGGCTTCTTCACCAGACTTCACCAGAAGTGAGCACTGACGCAGCTGAGCCAGAGGAAGCCAAGAAGGAGGACCGAGAGGAGGACTTGGACTTGGAGGAAGAAGATGAAGGAAAGGTGAGTGGCTTCTCCATCCTTATGATTGCCAAGGTGCATGGCATGTCCTTATTATAGACTGCTTATCTCAGACGAGTTACGTGGCATATATCATCCAACCAGCAGGGCCAATAATTGTTCTGGCAGAGGATTCTGGAAGTCATAGTCCAAAACAGTTGCTTGGCCATGCTTGTTAGGGAATTCTGGGAGTCGTAATCTATAATAGTTGTTGTACCAAGCTCTGGTCCAGAGCAAATAGAGGCCATGCTGGTTCAGAAATGCTGGGAGTTGTAATCCAAACAAATTACTTTTCCAAGTTCTGGTCCATTTAGTGTTAGGAAAGAGCTAACACTCTTTTCTGCTGAGTGAGCTGATAACTGACATGTGGTTTGCCTGTCCTAGTAGAAATCCTCCAAGCACAAGAAGAAGAAGAAACATAAGAAGGAAGAGAAGTCCAAGGAGAAGAAGTCAAAAAAGCATCACGGCAGTGGGGAGGAGGCCCCATCAGAATCTCTGCAGAATGGGACGCTGGACGATGAGCTGTTGCCGGTAAGGAGCCAGTGGCCATGTTGGGGGATGGTGGCAGGGGTAGAACTGCACCTCAGTGACCGAGGTGGATATAAAGGACGTCCTTAGTTCTAGCACACATTAATTAGATGATTTGTGGGTGCAAGGCATGGGTCTCCAGGATAAAGCTGCCACTGATGGGGATTTTTAAACCTCAGTTTTAATATAATAGTTGAAAAACAGTTTAAAACGTTACCATTAAAAACAGAGACAGTGCAACCCATTGTGAAAGGTCCTGTGCCCCTAAGCAGTCAGCCTTCTGTCAGCTTAGGGCCAAAACAGACTGGCCCAAAGACCTGGGTGGGCACTGTGGCAATCACATGCCGTGCCCCCTTGGTGTTTTGCCATCGTGAAAAGAAGCAGCAAAAAGGTGGCTTTTCCACTGTGGCGGTGGCTGTTTGGTGCTCCTGCGCCATGCAGCGCATAAACACTCTGCTGCCGGAGCACCGTAATGCTGCCCGCTGTATGGTTGGGCAGGTGGCATGACACTGGCTTTTGGGGGCAGCATCAGGGCAGGCAGCTTCCAAACACCACACTCCCACACCACCGCAAAGCCGGCTTAAGTTGCCGGGCTGTTTCACCCCTTAAATAAACAAAAAGAAGTTTTCGTCTACCTACATAAGGGTAGCAAAGAGGGCACCAGTCCATCATCGCTAGGAAGGCTGTTCTAGAGCCTGGGAACAGCCACCAAGAAGTCTTTCTAAATCTGAAGTTCCTTTTCCTGCCTGGCAGTGATTTCTGATTTTCCCCCCTTTTCAGCCTATGTCAAGTTACTGCCTTCTTGCTGAAAACGCATACATCAAAATGGTGAGTCTGCTGGTTTGTACTGCAGTTCTGTACTCAGGAGATCTGGCATTTGTTTGTCTTTAACCTCCCTCAGTGAACGCCTTCCTTTTTGTAGACGTACGACATTCAGGGCAACCTCCAGAACCATGGCCAGGTGACTGTCTCGGTGATCTTTGAGAACAAGTGCAGCAGTTTTCTTAAAAACATGGAGCTGAACGTCTTGGACTCACTCAACACTAAAATGCTCCGGCCAGAAGGCGCCTCCCTTCATGATGGGATCCCCGTCCCTTTCCAGCTGCCTCCTGGTATGGACAGCAGAGATTTTGCTGGGGGGATGCTGGTGAAGTTTGTGAAAGATTGGAGGTTAGATCTCCTCTCTTCGTAGGAAGTACTAAAACTTCTTTTCTTCTTCATGGTCTCTGTGAATACACACAAATGGGTAATTCTGCGCCTGCGCAGAGAATATTCAAAACTTTCTAGAGCTATTGGAAGCATTTTGGCAGTAGCCCCACCCACTCTCCAACTGCCCTCAGTTCCTTTTATCTGCTGCCGCAGCAGCATCTAAGAAAAACTCTTCAGAGTTTCATTTTCCTGTCAGACTTTAAATTCTCCATTTGACAGGATCAGTCTGTGTTTTGGTGGTAATTTCTTACTACTTTATTCATATTTTAAGAGGAGTGCTGCAATTTCTGAGGAGAAAATTTCAATGGCCGCTTGCCACGCTGGCACACTTGGCAAAGGTCGCTTGTATTCCTGAGGAGAAAATCTCGCTGGAGCACTTGGCAAAAGCCCCTTATTTCTGAGGATAACGTACTAAATGACCACTTGCCTCGCTCTTGTGTCTGGCTAAGGTCCATCATACGTCTGAGAAGTTATATGGCTGCTTGCCTCTATGTGGCTAAGTATCTTCGTACTCCTGGAGAGGAGAGGAGTTATATGAAGAGCCGCTCACCTTGCTGTCACGCTAGGCTAAGGCCCATCGTATTTCTAAGGCGAAGTTATTAAATGGCCTCTTGCCTTACTGTTGTGCATGGCTAAAGCCCATCGTACTTCGCTAGTGATGCCCAACCATCCCTTTGCCAAGCATAGATTGTCTATTTCACACTGTGGTTTAAAGAGGACACAGCCCTAGACTGCTTTAGCCTTCTAGGTTTGGTCTGTTGATACTATAATCGTTCATATAATGTGTTCGAGTGGCTTTATCAGGCCACTGCCCCTTTTCCCACTTTTGAAGATTCCTTATGGACACATCTTCATTTTTTTGAGGGCTTGGTAAGCCCCTTTTTCCTGATTTCCAATGTCACGACTTGCACAGTCTCACATTGTTTCAAGTCTTGGCCTTCATATTGGTGTACATTTATCTCTTTAAATCAGATAGTGTTTGTATACCATACTTTCTTGTTTTCAGTATTTCTCTACTATTCCTATAACCACTTGCAGTTGTCAGCTTCTGTTTTCATGCCACCTACTTGCTGGATAGCTTTTGTCATATATCTCCATTGTCAACTAACCTGTGCCCTCTGCTAGCTAGGTCAGGGGACCTGCTTGACATTAGTTGTACACCTGCCATTCCCTTTGTGGGCTACTTAGTCCATTGCTAAACAGTTTATTAATTTAAATGCTAGAGCTATGGCTCTTGCTCTTGCTATACTCTATCCCAGTACTGCTGGGGCTATCATCCAGAGTTATTCCTTTCTCACTCATCTACACAATAGAGAGAGCCATTACCTACAAAGTGTCTTTGTCATCATTGTTTCCCAACAGTCTGTGCAACATATGGGTTAGCAGGCAAGCTGTTTTTTCTGCCACTGTGCATTCTTCTTTACCTATAATGTCGGCTGTTTTCACTCCATTTCTGTATTGGACTTTGGCTTGATTTGTGTAGACTTCATATGAGCGGTACTGCTCGTTTTTATGTCCATGTGCCCTTGGGCTTGGATTCACAAATGGAGATTCAGTTTGGGAGCAATATGCCTTTCTTATGTGGCATGGCACTCCCTCCTCCATTGACCAAAGCTTGTCAGTCTAACCCATTTGTGTGTATTCACAGAGACAACAAAGGAGGTCAGGTTGCTTATCTGTAACTGTTGATCTTTGAGTTGGCATCTGTGAATTCACACAAATCCTGCCCATTCTCCCCTCATTGTGCCCTGCCTCTCCTTTGATCCTGGGCTGTTGCTTTGTCATCCATGGAACTGAGGGTTTAGGCGGGAAGACAGCCAATAAGGCAGTTGGGAAGTGGGCGGAGCTACCATCAAAACGCTTCTAATAGCTCTAGAAAGTTCCGAATATGCTCTGCGCAGGTGCAGAATAACCCATTTGTGTGAATTCACAGATGACCACTCAAAGAACTACAGTTATAGGCAAGCAACCTATCCATCTGCCTTCTGAAATCAGTTGCATGGTAGTAACAGGTGAAAATCCCCCTTTTTTGGATGTAGTCTCATTCAGTTTCATTCCACTGCTGCCCTTACTGCAGAAGTGAGCAAAGCTTGGCCTTGGGGCTGCATATTGCCCTTGACCCTTGCAGACTCAGCAGACTACCCTTGTTCTGTCTCTTCTCTCAAGGTGTACCTTTTAAATAAGTTGCAGGACTCAGAGACATGGTTTAATACAGGGATAGGCAACCTTCTTGAGCCGGGGGCCGGCTTGCTGTCCCCGAGACAATTGGGGGGCCGAGGGGGGCAGCGGCGGCAGGACTGGCCTGGGGCCGGTCCAAAGGCCTCGGTGGGCCGCATCCGGCCCCCGGGCCTTAGGTTGCCTACCCCTGGTTTAATATGAAAAGGGGCCCTTTTTTAGCTTTTGGTGGTCTATGTGGCCCCCAGAGGGCCTAAGAAGCAGAAAAATGGCTTGAGTCCACCGCTGTTGCCCCTACTGTAACACTTTTAATTCTCAACCTTTACTGCTGACTTTTTAGCTTAGTGATGAATTGCTCCAGGCCTCTTTGCCCATTTCTTAGGGAAGAGCAGAATTCAGTCTGTCAAATCAATGAACACAAGCTCAAGAAGGAAGAATTCCTTTTCTTTAAAAAGAAGAAGAGAATTCATAACATTCCTGTTGCCTTGATCTAATATCATCCCTCCCATCTTTCAATTTAGGAGTCTCAAATGAAGCTCAGTTTGTCTTCACACTGCAGAGTATTGTCATGGCACAGAAGCTGAAAGGAACCCTGTCATTCATAGTCAAAGTAAGAGCTCCTTTCTCAATACCTCTCAAACTCCTCCCGTATTGTTGACTGGTGGGGTAAATGGTAGATAGATTTATCAGCCTGTCTGTAGCATAGATCTACTGTAGATAGAGCAATAGACTTCACTATTATAGTTAATTCTACTAGATCTGTATCTACCTACTATAGTTAGATCAATAAATCTATCTCAGGATACGTGTTTCCCACCATAGTGAAATTCAGGTATTTTCCCCAGGGCTATAGGGGATAACGCAGGCCCTCTGTTGGTCTATCTGTCCCTCCATCTTCCCTCCCACATGGGCCAATTATATAAAGAATTAATGTAGGGTTGTTTTGAACCAGCAACCTTGTCAGGACATTGGGCTGGTGTCCCTGCACAACATTACCCACCTCCCCTTCCCTATCTCTTGCAGGATGAAGAGGGTTCCACGCATGACAAGCTTGATTTTAAATTGCACTTCAGCTGCGCCTCTTACCTTATCACCACGCCCTGTTACAGGTAAGCTGCTTCTGGCAAAACCTGCGCATGTCTCTTAGATGCAGTGAAAGAATATAGTACTGGTTGGTACCATAATTAACTTTACCACGATGATGATAATTTGAGCTTGGTAAAAATTCTGGGGAAGCAAAAGGGCTAAAGCCCCATCTCAGGTGGGAGTGGGCAATGCAAGTTAGAAACAGATCCTCCCCATTTCCCAGTATCCCCCGCCACTCCTCCCAGCTTCCTCCTCCCTGTGTTTTCTCCACAGTGATGCTTTTGCCAAGCTCTTGGAATCGGGGGACTTGCACGCCAGCTCCTTTAAAGTGGACAGCATCACCATTCCTTTTCACCACATCCTGGCAAAAATTTGTTTCCATCATCATTTTTCAGGTGAGTTCCTGTCATCGGGGTACTTTCCCCCCCTCACACCAGTGTCTCCAAGTGTTTTTTCCCCCACGTTTTATATCCTGACTCTTCAAGGTGCTCAAAGTGACATAGAAAAGATTCTGAAATTAATATGACATTGAGAACTTAATGTGAAATGGCTGTAATAGGCATTGTTAATAACTTGTTGTATCCAAGAAACTATGAGCTTTTTTTTCTCTTCCAGTTGTTGAACGAGTTGGGGACTGTGCGTCCATGTACAGCCGTTCTATCCAGGGCCATCATGTCTGCCTGCTAGTGAAAAAGGTGAGGGGGGCAGAGAGAAGTGGATGTTTTTGATGACTTTGCCAGCCTTAGATGTCAATGCACATTTATTCTAGATAATAGGTCCTGTTTTAAATAGAAGGTGAAGTTCAGCAGATGTGTCCAAGTTCTTCATATAGACCACTGTTTCTCCAACTCTGAGTGATTGCCAAACCTGGAGTTACTGTTTCCAGATGTTTGGGACTTCAGCTTTGACCATGCTGGCTGGGAGTTCCTGGGGGTTGAAGTCCAAAACATCTGGAGAACTAAAGATAAAGAAGCTCTGACATAGCATCTTTCTCTCGACAAAGAGGTGGGAGTGAGATCATTCCCAGGATCCCCAACAGCCAATAGCAGGAATCTTGACTGCTGGAGAAAGTGGGGAGAGGGAGGACTTGGGAGATGTATGGGGGGGGGGCAGGAGAGAGTATTGCAGTGGCAGCTGGTAGCTCCCACCACACTGAGGCAATGACTTGACTCCAGGCTTGGGATTGATTTAAAGGAACCTTCCATGGTGCTGAGCCTGATGGGTTGCATTGCCTTGGACAACTTCTTTAAAGCCTCCATTAAAATCTGGAGCAGATTCACTGCCTCATTGACATGGGAACCACAAACTGCCACTTATAGTATTGTATGGATAGATAGAAGATGGAACCTGAATTCTTCCATTTACACCTTGGCCTTCTAGGAAGTAGGACAAAAGGCGTGGGATCTCTGGCCTTTCAGATATTTTGGACCACCAACTCCCACAGTTCTTTTTCCCATTGGCCATGCAACCTAGGGCTGCTTCAAGTTGATGTCCAAAACATCAGGCAAGCTTGAGGTTTTCTGCACTGATGTAAGCCAGTGTTTTCTCTTCTCTTCCTTTCTCACTTCCTGGGCTTGGCTAACTGCCGTCTCTCACTCTTTAAGGGAGAGAATTCAGTGTCCATCGATGGGAAATGTGACGACTCGACTTTGTTGGGCAACCTCCTCTCTGAACTCAAGGAGACCTTATCGAAGTGCTGAGCCTTCCAGGGGGGGTACCCCACTGTGGTTCCCACTTTCTCCCCCACTCTCTGCGAGAGGAGCACCATAAGGCTCAAAAGACTGACCCCAGCTGAACGTTTAGATTTCACTCACTCCCTCTCTCTCATTCCATCCGCATGTATGCTCTCCCAGGGCAAGTGTTGTGTTTTTTTCATTTCCATCCCACCTTGTGGTGTGAGGGATTATTCTCCCCTTGCTCCATTTTTGTTCATTACGGTTTACCTTTTAAAAAACGGTAGCCTCCCTTCCCTTGGGTGGTGAACGGTTTGGCATTAACCATTTCCTGGAAGGATCTCTGCCAGAATTCCCACTGGTGGGAGGGAGATCCTGAAGAAATCACCAAATTCCTATGGGATTATGGTTTGCTTGCAGGGAGAACACAGGCAGCAGCTCTGGTCACTTTTCCTGTAGTGACCAACTTGGTTTAACCTATACATTCGCTGTGCTGAAGTGGCAGTTGGCCAGGATTCTTCTCTCCCTTCGCCAGTCCAAGTTGTCTTCTCCCTCCTTCCACCCCAAGGCTCTTACTCTTCCAGTCCATCTCCTGTAACCCCCTCCTCAAAGAAAAACGATCAGGACCTCTACCACCCTCCAATGGAACTCGGCTGATGAAGTCAATTGAAATATGTCACATTCCTGAAGTTATAGAATGTAGCAGAAACAACAACAACAACAAAAGAACTGGAAATCCAAAGGCTTTATGTGTGAGTGCGATTTTGTTTTGATTCCACCTCATCATATATATATTTTTTTGCCCTTTACTTGAATCACTGTGTTAGGTCGGCCAATCTTAGGGGGTAGAGAGAACCTCATCCCACACTCTTTTAGTGTCTTTGATTATTATTTTATTCTCCTCCAAAGCGCTAACATGTTCTGCCACCCCATCCTCTTACCATGCCTCAGGCCTTGAACTCCAGAGAAGCCAAGATGTTGAAAGCGTGATACCTGGGCATCAGATCAAACAGTTGGGGTGGACACAAATTTGGAGACTGTTTTGTGTTTTGGAAAATCTGCTCTGTCCTTCGCTAGACATTAGACTCCTTCCCTCCCCTACACCCTTGCAATTTTTTTCTTTTACAGATTTCATCTCCTATTAGATTGGAAGCAATCCCTGATTATTTATTTGGACATTCCTCCCCATCAGCACTTAGCTGTTTTGCTTTCTTTTAAAAAGTGGCTTTCCATCATTGGACATCACTATGAACACCAGATCTCCTCAGATTCTAAAATCCTAAATTCAAGGAGAAAATGGAGAAAGTTTTAGATCCTGGCTTGCTCTGATGTTGTCTTTGTTTTAAGACACTCGGTGCCTCTTATTGTTTTCTGTATTTTAGGAGTGTGATTTTTTCCCCTTTCTTTCAAACACCTGCAGTCGTGTGTCTTTTGAGCTGTGTTTGCTCTGTTGGAACTTGATTTATCAAGACAAATTGAGGACTTGTTCCTCATACTGAAGCAGATCTCATAGTTCAATGAAGCAATGGGAATCTGGATTGGGGTGGGTTATTGGTCGACCTTGCGTACGTTACTCAAGGATTGTGTTTCTTGAAGAGAATCTGCACCTATTCAAACTCTTCTTAAAGGGCAAATGTTCCTTGGAATTAGTGGATTTGAAGTAAATAAATATATATATCTAAATATATATATATATATATATATATTCCTGGATGAAAACTTGTCACTTTAGCATGTAGACTGTCTTCTTACAGAACCCGTGCGGTGATTCTAGAATCTTCTGAAACGATATGTATGATATGTTACGTTTAAAACAAATAAAACTTATTTGCTGTCAACATTCCCCTGAAAAGAGGAGGGAAAACAAACACCCACATACCATGAAGCTGCTGTAATGATTTTTTTTTTTTTTTGTGTTAAGATGATCCAATAAAATTTCAAAACTAGTTAAATTTGAAAGGTTTTGATCATTGGTTTGAAAATGGTCAACTGTGTAGTTGATGGTGATTGCTAAGATATTACATCCTTTCTGTGGGAGTGGGATTGTGTGCTCTAACTGAGAGCCAATGTGATATTATAGTTTGGCAGGGTTCAAATCCCTTCTTGGCCAAGGAAATCCTGTGATAGAGATGTCTTCGGGTTGCCATAAGTCAAAAATATCTTGAAGGCAACAAAGTGAGGCAAGAGGCTATGCAGTGCTGCTAGTAAGGTCTCCCGACTCAGCCAGATTTCTGCAAAGGAGCTAAACTAAATGTGCCAAACAGCTGTTGGGCATCAGCAGTTGTGAGGATTGTGTGTGCCCCTGGCAGAAGGTCTCAGAAACAACAGCAGTGGCACCATACCTAACTCTAAAGGAGCTGGTCCTGTGTAGAAGGAGGCAATGCTCAACCTCCTGAATGCCTTTTACCTTGAAAACCCTACGAAGAGACAATCCAAAATGTATTAAGACTGCTGGAAGATGAGACTCCCAGGCCTGAAAGTACTGAACCAACTACTGGGGAAGAGTAGAGAACAAGTAGCACTGTGTCTGGACTCAAACCAAAAGGGCATTCAGTTGCTGACCTGCCAAGAGGTGAAAAGAAAGTCAAAAGCTGCACAACATCTGTAGTAGGATTGGAAGCTGGCTGCCATGAGTCTGCAAGACCTGAGCAAGGCAGTGGATGTCTAGGACTCTTGGAGGTATGTCATTCATAGGGTTGATGTAATTCCAAATACCCTTGACACTACAGGAAGAAAACAACTCCCATCTCTTTCCACCTTGTACTAATCTCTCACCCCTCAACAGTGGTTAGTTGTTAACATCAGTCCTGATAAATAGCCAGAGTAAGTTCTCAACCAGGTTTGCAAACAGGTTCAAATCCCCATGGCTAATAGCGTGGTTTTTAGCCATGGCACAGAGGGCAAGTTTATGAATAGCTCTTGTTCCAAAAAGGTGCTTAAATGTGGGTTTATGTGTTGAAATCCCTGATGCTAAAGGAGTTTCAGAATACAGCGGTGGAGAGCAGTCCCCTGAATACATCATTGCCCAACCGTTAGCAGAATTATGGAAGACCTTTAAAATGCAGCAAAGGCTGCAAAACGAGAGAACAGAATCAAATGCGCTGTTTTCTCTCATGTATGTGGATTGCAGGATTTGAATCCCCCCCCCCCCCCATGTGTGACTTGTCACAAAAGGCCTACAAAGTTTGGCTTGAGGTGTGGAGGGAGTTGTATTTCTAGAAACAGCCTCTTCAGTAGGAACATTGCCAGGGCAAAGTAATAAGACAAATATGACAACTGTTAGGGGTTACAGGACTTCGGACGGCCTCACAAATTCTCCAAAAATTGAGTGATCTTGCTTCCATAATGCCACATCAATCTCTGGAGCCCATGGGGCTCCATTTCCCCACATAAGTTTGTGTCCAGAGGGACCATTTTTTCAACAGGAACTCTTAAAATTTGATTTTCTTGTCACTTACTGTTTGGAGGGAAGTGTTTATCCATGATCTAAATCAGGTGGACAAATATGTAGGGCTTGGAGGGGCCACGTACATAACACCTTCCCCACATTAGGAAAAGTAACTACTAACAATGAAGCAACACAGACTTAAAAGCAGAGGCAGGCAAAATCATATTTGTGCTAACATTTCATAGAGGCTCGCGTTGAGTGGACATTGAATGAAACCTTTCTTAGGAGAGCAATGTACTCCCAAGCTTTCCAGGGCTGAAAAAATGATGTTGGATTCCCCACTTTCTTTCCCCCTAACTTTTCTTGACATTGGTGAATGCTCAAAGGAAGTAGCAAATGCGCTGGGGGGGTTGAATTAACAAGAGTGCATGGCCGCTAGGTTGGTCACTTGCATCCTTTTAATTCCGTGTGTCAACTTGACCGCCTTTCTTTTTGCAGAAAGAATTCAGCATCTGGGAGCCAGCAACTGAAGCGAAGAAGGTGTTTGCTCTTGCAGATCCTTCAGGGCCATCATGTTGAGCCAGTTTTTCGAGAGAGTATTCCCTATACCTTGCAGTGGAGAGCAGAAACACACACAAAATGGTTAGGAATCGAATCCCATGTGTTCTATCTGCTCAAAGGTCAGTCTCGGGTCTTCTCCTGAAAGACTCCTACACTAGGCAAAGAAATTTTAAAGTCCTAGATCTGTGTCCAAATGGACACCCAGCCCTGGTTTTTGGACACTTAGCAGTGATTGCTCCCAGGTCAGCGGGGCATTGTATCTGCTCCAGGTTTTGGCTGGCTTTAAAAGAGAGTTCAGCACCCTGGACAGCTCTTTTGGAGCAGCAATTAAAACCTGCAATGGATTCACTGGTCCACTGACATGGGAACCAGTACCTATCACTGGTAAAGAATTTCACTGCCTTCTGCTAGCCAAGAATAAAAATAACCCCCAAATATCTTATCTTTTCCAATTTTGTGCTTTATAATCATTTTTCTCTTTCTAATGTAATTTATTTAACACACACTTAAGTATTTACACATCCCGTTTACATCACAGCATCACCCAACCAGCACAATAATAATATCTAATGATCACATAAGGCTTCTCTTTCTTTCTGCTTTTAACCACACAACACGCCTTTGAGATAGGCCAGGCTGAGAAAAAGAGTATATTACTAGCCTCAATGCTTCCCAGTGGGAAATATTGACAAAAAGCAGAAGTTTAAAGGCTCCTTAATTTAAATAGACTGCAGCATTGGTTTTTCAGAGTGTCTTCCTGCTCTTGATCTTAATTTTGGAAACTTACTTGTAAAATTCAGATTATCCGGACTGTGGAAAGATAGAAGGAAGAAAGAGTCAGATTTTAAAAAGTGAAGGGAAGAATTGAAAAACATGCTCCTTAGATCCACGTACATGACAAACAAGCCGGCTTTCCCCAGCCTGGTAACCTCAGCTGGACTACAAATCCTATCATCCTCAACCAGCATGAGTGAGAAATAGGCTGCCTCTAACCTTAGAGGCTTCATCTAGACAAGTAAGTAAGATATTCACAGGACTAGATAACCCAACTTTTCCCCTTTGCTTATGAAAATCATGTTGGGGATTGGAGCTCTTCCTCAATGTACATGTTGAGTCTCACTTTATCTGGAATTCTGAAATCTGAAATACTCCAAAATTCAAAATTGTCAACCTAGATGGCTGAGACAGTGACACTTTCACTTTCTGATGGTTCAGTGTGCACAAACTTTGTTCCGTGCACAAGAATATTACAAATATTGTGTATACAATTACCTTCTGGCTATGTTATAAGGGGTATAGGAAACATAACTGGGTCCCATCACCAAGATATCTCATCATGTATATGCCAATATTCCAAAAGCCAAAGCATGTCGAATAAGGGAGACTCTACCTGTATGCCTTTCCTTTAAAAAAGTTAAAAGTCTTTAAAAACTATCCAAAATTTGTTCCACCTTGTGGCAGGTATTCTTTAAGCTTGCATTCTTTTGGGAGCATCCTTCATTCTTTTTCATGGTCTCTGTGAATCACATAAATGGGTTATTCTGCACCTGTGCAGTAAAAACCCTTTTGTGTGAATTCGCAGATGACTACTCGAAGAACTACATTTACAGGTGAGCAACCTGTCCTTATCTTTTTTTGAAAAATATGCTTTAAAAACTAAACCAAACCTAACAAAATTGGTACCCCAATATCCAGGTATATTTGAATATTCACATTTTTCTTCCTATAATCCTCCCCATTTGCCCCTCAAAAACTCAACACAGACTTCTAAACCAATACTCCATTCCATTCCATTCTTGCTCTTGGGGTTTACCTTGTAGATGTGCAGTGGCTGAAAGATAAAAATGGAAAATGGTTATGCATCTGAATTTAGCAATATGTGCAGATTTCCTCCTAGCTGAGATGAAAAATATTTTTAATGAGTCATTTGAGTCATGAAATGTCATGTCTGTTTATTCTTGAGCAACCCTCTGTTTTCCCCAATGGCTGTCAAGGGAATGGGTACGTACCTAAATCCAGGGAGCTGCTTTAATCCTACCGCCCACTTTTGTGGCTCCCTGCAGAAACAAGACAGGTTTTAAAAGATTTGCTCTCAGGACCAGACTATTATATACTCTGGTTCACTTGGGTGAGGTGAGGCAGAGCCACTGTGAACCAAAGTTTGATTCCCCACTTGGTCCTTGGAACCTCTTGGCTAACTTTGGATGAGTCACACCCTCTCAGCCTAAGAGGAAGGTAGTGGCAAACCTCCCCTGAATAAATCTGGCCAGAAAAAAACCTAGAAGAGGTAGTATGGTGTAGTGGTTTGAGTACTGGAGTAATCCCAGCTTGGCTATGGAAACCCACTGGGTGACCTTGGGTAAGCCACATTCTCTCAGCTTCAGAGGAAGGCCACAGCTAATATCCTTGGAATAAATTTGGCCAAGCAAACTGTAGGATAGGGTCACCGGGTGTCAGAATCAACTTGAAGACACATAACCATGGAGACGTGGTTTGAGTATTAGACTCAGATTTTGGAGAAATGGGTTTCGAATCCCTGCTCAGCCCTAAAAACCAATGTTAGGACCTTCTGCTAGTCACACACTCTCAACCTCAGAAGAAGCCCATGTCAATCAAACCTCCTTAGAATAAATCTGGCCAGAAAAATCTCTGAGAGGACTGTCATAAGTTAGTGTTCTAACATGCATAAATAATCTTATATTTATCTCCTGAAACCATCTGGAGATTGATGCCAAACCCTGAGGACTTAGTGGAATGGGGGAATGTTCAACCCATATTCTCCAGATGTTGTTAAACTAAAGTTCCCAATATTCTGGCAAGGGTTGATGGATCCTGCACTCTAAGGATATCTAGAGAGCTGCATGACTCCCACCTTTGCTCCAGAAGCTTTGTAAGTACAACTCTCACATTGCCATTGGCCATGATGGCTCAGACTTCTGGGAGTTAGAGTCCAAAACTTCTGAAAGGTTTCTCAATGAGTGAGGGAGCAAATCGATTTTGCAAAATGCTGCCTTCACCTTACTTGACACTGTTCTGACAATATCATCAACCAAATCCATGTTGTGGAAAGCTTTAAACCAGGGAAAGGAATCATGCAACCCTTGAGATGCGGATGGGCTGTTAACTCCCAGCAGCCCCTAGTCAGTATAGCCAATGGTGAAGCGTGCTGGGATTTGGAGTCCAATGATACAATTCCCACACCTTCATGGAAGGCTGCAAACTAAGAACTGGTGTTATTCACAACTCAATTGACTCAAAGATGCAGAAAGGTTTCAACTTACGAGCTCAAGCCGCTTCTGAAAGAGAAAGGATGGGAGGGAATAGAGCATATAGATTAGGAGTTCTGTCGGCCTCACAAGATAATACCCCTGAAACTATGTCAGAATCTATGCTATAATATTTCTGATTTCTTTATATGGCTGTGAAAGCTGGACAGTGAACAAAGCAGACAGGAAAAGAATCAATGCATTAGAAATGTGGTGCTGGAAAAAAATACTGTGGAGGGCTAAAAAAAAAAGGCAAATAAATGGACCCAGGAGCAAACTGAGCCTCAGTTCTTACCAGAAGCCAAGACTGTTAAACCAAGGCTATAATACTTTGGGGGTACCGTGAAATGAGATTGACTCATTGAAAAAGACAATAATGCTGGGAAAAGTGGAAGGCAGCAGGAAAAGAGGAAAGCCGCATGGCTGATGGATGAAGCCTTGGCTGCCCTGAGTTTGCAAGACCTGAGCAGTGCTGTTCCTAGCAGAATCTCTTGGAGGTCTCTCGGCCATAAGGTCGCCATAAATCAAAGCGGACTTTGTGGCTATTAACCACCAGAACAAACCTCAGAAGATAGCAGACTGCTCTTCCTTTGAGATTTTGTTTTCAACTGGAGTTATATGTCTACTTCTCAGGGATGCTGTGTCCCTGCATGGCAGGGGGCTGAGCTAGATGAGTCCTTGGGGTCCCTTCCAAGTCTGTGACTTAAAAGAGCAACAGGAGACCCCCAGATTGTTTTGGAAATACATCCTCAATTCAGACTTAGCACAGTGTGTTCCTAGAGATCTAAAATCTGCCAAATGTGGGGTGAAAAGGGGAGGATTCGGAAAAGTTACTCTCTTTGGATTGGAAATTCCAGAATCCTCCCTCTCACACAGACACACCTGTAACCTATTTGTTATTCTATTGAAAGATATGCTGGATTACTCCAGGTACTTTTCAGTCTCTCTGTGGGCTGAAGCACCATTTTGAAGGTGTTCCACCCACCGCCAGAAACTTACAAATATTTATAGATGCCCTTCAGTGCGGCTTCCCAAGCTTCAGAGGACCTGGTGGAGAATTGGAATGGGTTTATTTATGTTTCACAGCAATCTAACAGGCTTCAGGAAGTATCTTCTGAAATGCATCAGAAGAGCATCCTCCTTCCCCATCAACAAATAAAGGAATACCCTGAATATGCTAACTCTAATGCACTTAGCAGTCAGGTAGCATTGCATTGGAGCAACAGTTTCTTTTATAGCAAATTGTCATGCCCTTGTTAACAGATGTACAGGGCAACAATGTAGTTACAACCAGGCATCTGACTAACATCTCCAATTGTTTTTCTCCCATTTGGTTTGTAACATCTTGCCTGACGAAGAAGAAGCCAGTGGAGCTTTGAAAGCTTGCAACAAGGATATTGTGCATTTTGATTTGCCAATAAAGGTATCACTGTTTGGCACTTATAACACAATTAACAATATAAACACTGTAACAATTCACATATAACTGTAAAGTTTATAGAAGAGCATGCCACCCCTCCTTCTGCAACAATGGTCCAAAACACACTGCAGCAATAAACCAGTTTGAGACCATTTTAACAGCCCTGACTCAATGCTAGGGAATCCTGGAAACTATAGTTTATTGGAGCCCCAGAGCTCGCTGACAGAGCAGGCTAATTGTCTCACAGAACTACAGTTCCCAGAATTCCCTAGCATTGAGCCAGGGCCGTTAAAGCAGTCTCAAACTGGATTATTGCTGCAGTGTGTTTTGGACCTATGTTTGTCGGAGATTATAGGATACACCTTTAGTCCACAATGTTTTCAGGTATCCAGACCATGGTGATCCTACAAGTTACAGCTTTTCCTGGCTAGAGAATATGGGTATATGTACCACTCTGACTTCTCAAGCTCCCCAAAACCATAGTCATCTCTATATCCCCCAATTCCACATGCCTCCCTCCAAAAGAGAAGCATAAATGAACCTTACTCGCAGTTATATCCAAAACAAGTGGGTTTGGTCTTGTTGCAGGTCTCACAAGAGATTGCATCGTATTGGTTTATTCCTGCAAAAACATGAGAAAGGAAGAGAATTAGCAGAAAGGAGGCAGAAGGGGTGAGTCATTTCTACTGAAACACACTACAGTTTATCTATCTATCTATCTATCTATCTATCTATCTATCTATCTATCTATCTATCTATCTATCTATCTATCTATCTAATATCTCACCATTTTCTAATATGGCACACAGGACAGCTCACAAACGTACAAGCTATTCTCAGTATAGAGAAGATTGTGTTGTATCTTTCTACTACATAAGATGAAGCCCCTTTCTGAATAAAATAAATGGTAACCTTCATATCAACACTCACATGGATGAATTCACAGGGCTATTTACATGGTTTTATCAATTTCTTTCATGTTTGAACTGTTTACAAATCAAAATATCACATATATATGTCTATCTGAATTATGAAGAAATTGGAGAATTTGGGTAAGATTTCATAAGCATCACCAGCCCAGCCTGAAGCAAAGAAAATTTGCAGCCAACTCAGCTTTCCATCTGAAAGCATCTGAGTCTGGATCTCTCACTCTTCCCATCTCACTTACCACAATGGCGTTCACACTTCACTCTGCCTAAGGAAAAAATATAAGAAAAGAAAAGAAAAAGAAAACTGGTTAGATCCAGAGCAGAGAGTTGGGCATCTCTTTAAATTCGGAGTTTTTTCCAGAAAAAGTTGCAGTAAAGCAGGCAATCAGTCTGTCTGGAAGAAGCATTCTTACTAGCTGTCATTTCAAAAGACTCTTTCAAAACAGTGACCATCTTAGAAGAAGCATTCTTGCTGACTGCTATTTTAGGGAAGACATTTCAATCTTAGGAGAGTCTTGGGAGATATTGTAGGGAGTGCCTTAGAAGCAACATTCCCGTTTTTGGTACATGCAAATGTTAGAAAAGGCATTCTCACTTGCTGCTGCTATTTCAGAAGAGGTATTCCCAAATTGGCTGCCTATCCTAGAAAGCATATCTACCTACTACTGTGATGAGGGCATGGCATTCCAATCCTAACAGATATTATTTTAACAAAAGCATCCTCTTTCTTTCATGCATGCAAACATTATGACATTTTCCAGTTCAAGAGGCATTCTCACCAGTTGATATTTGAAGAGGGATTCCTAAACCAGTTGCCTAGCATAGATGGAGCATTCTCACCTACTGCTATATCAGGGGAGACAGTCCTAATAGCCACTGATGAATAGACAAAACGGATGGATGGATGGATGGGTAGATGAATAGATAAATAGATAAATAGACAGATGGATGGAAGTGCCATTCCCCTTCTTTTACACCTGCAAGCATTAGAAGAGGATTTCCAGCAGCTACCATTCAAAGAGTGATTCTCAACCCGGTTACCCATCTTATATGAAGCAGTCTCAGCATCTGTTTTTATTCACTGAGGTATAGGGTCGACATAAGTCAGAAGTGACTTGAAGGCACACAACAACATTGCTAAGACGAAGATACCTAAATACCCTAAAGGCACCAGATCCCACCTGGTCTTGGAAGCTAAGCTGGGTCAGAACTTGGATGGGAGACCATCCATGAATACCAGGTGCTGGAGGCTCTATTTCAGAAGAAGGAATGGGCAAAATCTCCTCTGAGGTTTCCTTGCCTAAGAAAACCCTAAAATTAATGGGGCCACCATAAGTCGACAAGTGACTTGAAGGCCAACACACACACACACACACACACACTGCTTATTAGCAAGTATTTAGTAGTCCTTTTTTGGCATTCGAAGAAGCATTCCAGATACCCACCATATTCCCATTACCTGTCACGTTAGGGTGGCCTTTCCACCAGGGATCTTTTTAAAAGCTAAATTTACCCGTTCCATTCAGACCGGTCACCCACTTTCTGCTCCATTAGGGAGGTTATTCCCACCAGATGTTCTTAAAAGAGGCATTCTTCCTTCCCCACAAGCGCAAACAGGAATGCCTCTTCCTGAAAGAGGCTGCTCCAACACATACACATACATTAACAAATGTATATATAATTGAAGAAACGATCCCAGACCAAAGGAGGGAAGTCTCACTTTCAATGATGGCATTCCGTAGCATTTTGATTTGTTCCTCGAAAATGGAACGCAGGATTTCGGGAAGAACACCTTGGAAGAACAGGAGAAGAAGAGAGAGAGAGAGATGGAAAATTTTGAAAACAGTGACAAAATTGCATGCTACAATTTTACATCAATTCAATTAAATAAATTGTAAGGAAAAGCTGTATTGGCCGCATTCCTGAGGCTGCGTCCCTTTGTACATTTACTTAGAAATGAGCCTTTTGGAATGGTATTGACTTCTGAGTGCATACATTTAGAGCAGAAACAACTTGAAGGCACACAAACAAGAGCAACAACAAAGTAAATCAACACATAGGTCAGTTTTATTTACTCAGTGTTTCTACTTGGGAACATACAGTAGGATATTTAGAATACTTGAGTTAGGGTCAGTTTGCTAAATCTGACTGTTATTTTTAGGGCACACAGAACACTTGGACCGTGAATCATAGGGAACAGCACAGATATAAGAGGAAAGTGATCCGGGAAAGAGGAGGAAAGAGGTATGAACGAATCTTACCTCTGTGTATAAACATTGGATGGATGGATGGATAGATAGGTATATGGATAGATGAATAAGATAGGCAGATGGACGGACAGACAGATGGGTATATGGATGAATAGACAGACGGATGGAGAGGCAGATAGATGAATGGACATAGATGGATGAATAGACATAGACAAACTGATGGATGGATTGATTGATAAGTAGATGAATAGATAGGCAGGCAGGCAGGCAGACAAATGGATGGATGGATGGATGGATAGATGAATGAATAGATAGATAGATAGATAGATAGATAGATAGATAGATAGATAGATAGATAGATAGATAGATAGATAGATAGACGGACAGACGGACAGACGGACAGATGAATAGATTAATAAATAGTCATATAGACAGACTGATGGATGGACGAACAGACGGATGGACAGATATTCACCTGGCTTGTATGTCTTGCCTTTAAACAAAGTGTCGAGTTTTCCATACACTTTGGTTGCTATCTTCTGGAGTTCCTCCATAGCTGACAAGGAAAGAGACAGAAGCAGAGGGAAGGAAGGGAAGAGAGGCAAAAGTGTCATCCTCTGCACCATCTCAAATCTTGCATCCCTGCTCCAGAAGGAACTTAATGTGGGCTTGCTCTCATTTGACTGATAGCTGTACCCTTAGGAATCCCTCCGCCAATTTAGGAAATCCAGGAATTGTTAAGGTCTTGTGGCAGTGAGCCCTACAAGTTTAGGAAGACTTGCCAGGAATCCTGGGATGTGGTTGTGCCTACATTGTAGAAATAACGCAGTTGGACACCGCTTGAAGTGCAGCAGCTTGATCCTTACAAAAATCTTGGGATTTGTGGTTTCACAAAGTTTTCAGCCTTCTCTGCCAAAGAGTGCTGGTGCTTCCCAAAATGACAAATCCCAGGATTCTGTAGGATGGAGCCATGGCAAGTTAGAGTGGTGTCAAACTGCATTAATTTCTTCAGTGTCCAAATTCCAGGATTCCCTAGGATAAAGCTACGGCCCTTAAAGAGGCATCAAACTGCATTAATTTCTACAGTGCAGGTGCACCCAAATCCTAGGATTCCCTAAGATTTCCTACAGGGCTTAAAGTGGTATGAAACTGCACTGTTTCTACCCTGCAGATGCACCCTCCCGGTCTTGTGGAAGTGAGTCCCACAAGTGCAGCTGTGGTGTTGCAAAAGGCTTTCAGAACTGGGTGTTGTTGTTTTTTGGCAACTCACGGATCTCAGGCGGCACCCCAAGGTTCAAGCCCTTGAGGGTGTCTTGGGCCCATCCTCTCAGCCTCCGTCCGGCCGCTGGCACGTCCCCCAGCCCCCAGGACTTGCGGCTCAAGTGTGGGGCGTAGGAGGCAAAGCGGATGGCGAAGTTGGGGTCGCACTGCAGGCAGGCCCAGGAAGAAGGGATGGGGGCCAGGAGCAGAACCAGCGCCAGGCTGCAGAGGAGGAGACCCATGGCTTGCCTGGCCTTCCTCCTTCCATTTTGTGACATCTTCGGACGGAACAATGGAAGCCGGGCCCCACATTCTAGAACCTCAAGACTCTTGTGCTTCCTTGGCACTGCAACTCCCAGCAGCCCCAGGCGGCACAGCCGACGACGGTCAGGGATGCTGGGAGATGAAGTTGCAAGCCAGGCACGCACGGCTCATATTCTCCACAGTCGAAACCGGTGTGGTTTTGAGCATTGGGACTCCGACTCTGGAAGTTAAGGAAGATGTCTCCACGGGACTAGACAACCCAAGTGTCCTCTTTGCTTCCGGCAGCGTTTCCCAAGCGTTTGGACTCCAAATTAGGAGCAGTGGCTAATACCCCAGAGGAGAGGAACACCATTCAAAATGACCTTAAGAGATTAGAAAGTTGGGCCAAAGCTAACAAAATGAACATGAACAGGGAGAAACACAAGGTAGAAGAAATGAAATGCATAGATATAGGATGGGGAGACGCCTGGCTGAAGAAGAAGACAACATGTGAAAGGGATCTAGGAGTTGAACATGAGTCAACAGTGCGATGCAGCAGCTAAAAAGGCCAATGCAATTCTAGGCTGCATCAATAGAAGTATAATGTCTGGATCAAGGGAAGTAATAGTGCCACTCTATTCTGCTTTGGTCAGACCTCATCTGGAATAATACTGTGTCCAGTTCTGGGCACCACAATTCAAACAGGATGGATTCTGAATTTGAAAGTCCAAAATTGTCCTCCTGGGTGGCTGAGAGAGGGACACCTTTGCTTTGGGATGTGTAGTTTTGCAAAGGTCTCCAGCCTCCTCTGCCCAAGGGACCTGGTGCCTTGCAAAAAACCCTACAAATCCCAGGGTTCTGTAGCATGGAGCCATGGCAGTTCAAGAGAAGTGGTGTCAAACTGCATTACATTTCCACCTGCAACTGTAGGGATGGAACGCGTTACTTTGCAAAAGTAACGGGAACGAGGTTGCATTCTTGGAGCAAGAGGGGGGGGAGGAGGAGGAAGTTTTTGGGGTGGGACCCGGAAGGGGAGGGGCTTCGTGCAAAATAGCTTCCCCTAACCCATCTCTTCCTGGGCTTTTTCTGCAAGAGGCAGGTAAGGGAAGCACGTGGGAATCCAGGACACGTGTACCCCCTTCCTCTTCTTCCTTTTGCAAATTTCCTCTTTCTTCTTTGCCTTTCGTTTGCTTTTGCAATGCAGGGCAGCCTCTCGTGGCTTTCCGGTGCCTGAGGCATTTTGCAACAGCCCAGAAAAAGCCACTCCTTTCCTCTTGAAAAGTAACTTTTTAAACTTTTAGGATGCAACGAGGAGGAGGATTCTTTCTTTGCAAGGACAAAACTATCCCCATGGGGTTTATATATCTATAGCTATATCTATATCTATATCTATATCTATATCTAGATAGACAGATAGATATATAGATAAATAAAAGCAAGGGGGTTGCCAACTGATCAGAAAAGTCTACCCAAAGTTTCTCTCTCTCTCTCTCTCTCTCTCTATATATATATATATATGGAGAGAGAGAGAGAGAGAGAGAGAGAAAGGCAGGGGAGCACTTTGGGTAGACTTTTCTGATCAGTTGGCAACCCCCTTGCTTTTATTTATCTATATATCTATCTGTAACCAGGGTTGCCAACTGATCAGAAGTCGACCCAAAGTTTGTACGCGCATGTGTGTGTGTATATATATATATATATATGGAGAAAGACCTTATTTTGGGGGGCAAGAGAGAGTACAACTTTGCCTAGACACACACCAATGTTGATCTGGAAGACTCAGGTCCAAAAAACCCACTGCAGAAATAATCCAGTTTGAGACTGCTTTAACTGCCCTGGCTCAATGCTAGGGAATTCTGGGAACTGTAGTTTTGTGAGACATTCAGCCTTCTCAGTCAGAGAGCTCTGTGCCACAATAAGCTACAATTCCCAGGATTCCCTCACACTGAATCAGGGCAGTTAAAGTGGCCTGAAACTGGATTATTTGTGCAGTGTGTTTTGGACCTCACACCATCTTTGAAGCTGAATTCTGTGGCCGTTAATTAGCGAGTGAGTTAATAATTAAACAGTCTGCATTTCCATTTTAAGAGCTAGCATGGCATAGTTGTTTGAGCACTCGACTATGACCCTGAAGAACAGGGTTCGAGTCCCCACTTGGCCATGGAAACCCCAAGTCACATACTCTCAGCCCCAGAAAACCCCACGGCAGATCTGCCTTAGGGTTGCCATAAGTCAGAAACAACTTGGAAGCACACAACAACAACTGGGATGTTGCATTTGGAAGACTCTTGCACCAAGCACGGGGTTAGACTGGATGACCTCTGAGGTCCCTTTCCATTCTGCCATGGATTGATTGCTTCTTCCTCCCTTGGAGGGCACAATGCAAACCATTGCCTCTTTTAATTCTCCTCCCTAATTCTTACATCTCCCCCTGTCATACTCTTTCTGGGAATCAGATTACAAACCTTCTTTGGAAAAAATAACATAAAGATAAAACTCTCATCTGATGTCAGCTGGATTTCCCCAGAAGCGGCCTTTTCATATGAATACCAACAGCTTCCCTTCCCCTAAAAGGAAGCGCTCTGGAGTTCATTACTCATTGTGGGTTTTTTAATCCAAGCGGCTGGTTGAGCTGAAAGAAATGAAACAACGCAGGTTTTAGAGGGGATGGTAGAAAAAAGGAACTTTTCCTCGCCTTCATCACAGCTCCTCCTAAAGCAGATGTCCTTAAAATACTATATTTTGTCTTGCGTTCTCTGCTCCCTAGGTCTTTCAGCCTCTTGGAAACAGATTCCTGCAAAGCTATCGATGGGGATTTCTCCTTGAGGTTTGTGTTTCTGCAGCAAAGAGATGCAGGTGAGACTTTTGATTTTTGTGACAGAAATTACTTTTTAGGGGACCAGATTTGAATATACTTCAGTTTTTCAGTCAGTGTGGTTTAAGTGGCTTGAGTAGGACTCCTGAGAACCAGGGTTCAAATCCCTGTTTGACCATAAAAACCCATTGGATGACCTTGGGCAAGTCACACACTCTCAGCCTTGCGCTGGCACTGTGCTGGTTTAAACATTGGACGCTGCCATCCAATCTTATTGAATGAAAAGCAGCAAATGGCTTTTTATTTTAAATAATCAATCTTATGAAAGCCAGTGGGGTTAGAGTACTTTCATGGGATTGGAGAGATCTGCATTCAAGTCCCTGTTGTTGTTGTTGTTGTTGTTGTTGTGTGCTTTTCAGTCGTTTCCAACTTAAGGCGAACCTATCATGGGGTTTTCTTGGAAAAAATTGTTCAGAGGAGGTTTGCCATTGCCGTTCCCTGAGACTGAGAGAGTTTGTTCAGAGGAGGTGCCCAAGATCACTCAGTGGGTTTACATGGCTGAACCAGGATTCGAACCCTGGACTCCAGAATCATAAGCTGCCATTATATTTATATCCCGACTCAACCACAGTGATTGAACAGAACCTCTATGGACAGAGACGCTCTACCTCCGAAGACTAGCAGCCAGGGGAGATTGCTGTCACCTTGGTGGACTTTTTATTTTGGATTGGAGAAGGATTTGGCTGTCCTCTGCTTGGTCTAATCCTTCAGGAGTCATCTTTCCTACATTTATGTGAATATTTGCAAGCCCATAAAGAGCAGAATTAACAACTTGGCTCTGTTCACTGGGTCACTGGGTTGTTTCCCTTGAGCTGTGAAATGAGATCTTCTTCTCTGTTGGCTGAGCGGTCTCTCTCTTTCCGTCGCTCTCTGTTACTTCCGCCTGCTTACCAGAACAGAAATGTGCAACGGATGTGGTTGCCACCAGCCCTGAGCTGATTTCTTAGTAATGCTCTTGCATCTTCTCTGTTCTCCCCTTCTGAGTCCTGCTGCTTTCTGCACCAAAAATATAGGGTTTACTGTTATCCACGTTTTTCACTTATCCATGGTAATTCTGGAATCAGTTGCTCTACAGATACTGTATTTCGCTTTCCTGAACTTGTTGTCTTGATCTTCTACTAATGCCACACAGCATACAGTCAGCCCTCGGTATCCGCAGGTCTTTATTCAAGCTCCCATGGCTTGAAAATATTTGAAAAATATATAGATTCCAAAAAAACAAACCTTGATTCTGCTATTTTATGTAAAGGACACTATTTTACACACCACTGTATTTAATGGGACTTGAGCATCCACGGATTTTGGTATCCACCAAGGGGTCCTGGAACCAAATCCCAGTGGATACCAAGGACCCACTGTATTGCATATTTTGATCTCCTGTTTCCCAGATTTAACCGTGTTATCTTTTGATTTCAGATTTCACAAAGTGTCTGAATCATCTGTAAGACATTGAAGATTTAGCCTCTCTCTAGAAAGCTACCAAACTACCAAAGAACATTGCAGGACAAGGAAATGTCAAACCCTTTGAAGCAAGTTTTCAACAAGGACCGAACGTTCCGCCCTAAGCGGAAATTCGAACCTGGGACGCAACGCTTCGAGCTCCACAAAAAGGCCCAGGCGTCGCTCAACGCTGGGTTGGATTTGAAGCTGGCGGTGCAGCTACCACACGATGAGGAGTTAAATGACTGGGTGGCGGTTCACGTGGTGGACTTTTTCAACCGGATCAACCTCATCTACGGGACAGTCAGCGACTACTGTACGGAGCAGTCTTGTCCGGTCATGTCCGGTGGTCCAAAGTACGAATACCGATGGCAGGATGAGAAATACCGGAAGCCTACTGCCCTTTCGGCTCCCAAATATATGGATCTCCTCATGGACTGGATTGAGGTACAGATCAACAATGAAGACCTCTTTCCTACAAATATTGGTGAGTCAGTATGACGGAAAATTCAGAGTTCTGAGAATGGAGCAACTTCTGGGGAGACAGAACAGTTTTCTCTGCCTTGCCCCCCAATAGGAGGCACAGAGACAACCCAGAAGTGCCACCATGCCATTTCCGATTTCAGCCATTAATCAACTCTTTCCAGAGAAAGCGAGCTAAGGGTACAGTAGAGGGGAGAAGACTCTTCCAATCTGTCCTTTTTTTACGGCAGTTCAGGTGAATTAAATTTTCAGAGGTTTGAAGGTGTCCTGAGCAGTTTGGGAGGCTGCAAAAACACAACTGGAGAAAACATGCAGACTGCTAGTTGCACTTTCCCCATCCTTTGATTGCAATAAGTCAAAAGCCTTGGAGTGTAGTGCAGCTGCAAAAAAGGCTAATATCATTGTAGGCTGGTTCAACAGAACTGGAATTTCCAAGTATTGGGAAGGAATCATTCTCTTGCTTAGACATTATTCTGACTTCCACCTGATGTGCTGTATTGTAGTGGTATTATCTGGACAGTTGTACTGCTAGGTGAATACAGGTAAATTGTTTGTGTAAGGAGGTACTGGGTACCTCCTTGCACATGCTTGCAAAATATACACAGTGGGACAATTGGGAGTTGGGATAAACAGGAGTCCTCTGTTCGTTTTGGACACAGGAAATCAGCATTCACATTTCTTGGGTCTCCAGTATCCGTGGATATCTCAATTTATTTTTAGGGTTTTGTTGGTGACGTTGTTGTTACATACCTTCAAGTCGTTTCTGACTTATGGCAACCCTAAGGAGAAACTATCACAGTGTTTTCTTGGAAAGATCTGTTCCAAGGGAGCTTTGCCTTTGCCTTCCTTTAAGAATGAAAGTGTGCGACTCACCCAAGGTCACCCAGCAGGTTTCCATGGTCAATGGGGGTTTCGAATCCTAGTCTCCAGAATCCTAATCTAACGCTCAGTCCACTACACCATGCTGGCTTCCGGTGGACACCTCCAATTCCCATGGACACCAGTTGGTTATTATGCCAAATCTGAGGTGGTAGACATTCAGCACTTGCCCTCTCCTTTCCTTTACCTTTGTATTAACCTCTTTGCTATTTCTCGCAGGTACTCCCTTTCCCAAGAACTTCCTCCAGGTGGTGAAGAAGATCCTCTCCCGTCTTTTCCGTGTCTTTGTCCACGTCTACATCCACCACTTCGACCGCATTGCCCAAATGGGCTCAGAGGCCCACGTGAACACTTGCTACAAGCATTTCTACTATTTTGTCAAAGAGTTCAACCTCATAGAGACCAAGGAATTGGAGCCACTGGTGAGTGGAGCTGGGCTTGGCAGACTGCTGTTCCAAGAACTTACTTTACAAAATAGCTCTAAGAGATGGGTTTATTTGTTGTTGTTGCTGCTGCTGCTGTGTGCCTTCAAGTCCTTTCCAACTTATGGTGACCCTATTATGGGGTTTTCTTGGCAAGATTAAGGAATTAAGGTGGCATAAATAGCTTTCCCACAACCCACATATACAGGGAACCTAGTACAAGCATACCTTAGTTAACAAAGCCTCTGTTAAGGCAGCATCTGTGCTCCAGAATTAATGCAGTTTGACACTGCTTTAACTGCCATGGCTCCATGCTATGGAATTGTGGGATGTGTAGTTTTGTGAGAGATTTAGCCTTTTCTGTTGGAGAACACTGGTGCAACAATGACAAATCCCAGGATCCCATTGCATGGACCTATGACAGTTAAAGCTTTAATTTTCCAATGTGGCGCTATCTCTAGCCAAAGGCTTTGTTAACCAAGATATGATTGTTCTAAGTTCCCTGAATATGTGGGTTGTTTGGGGTTTTTTATGCTGGGTGCTGTGCCCAGTGTTTTACCTTGGGCTTCTGTGATGCGAAGGCTGACCTGTCTAAAATGTTCCTGTTTCACTTCATTTCTTGATTTTTCAATCTTAAAAGACGAGAGAGAAAACAAAAGCATTTGTGTCAATGCCTTGCCTTTGCCTTCTCTTTTCGACAGAAGGAAATGACCTCACGGATGTGTCACTGACGTTTGGGGACTCTTCCTGCCATTTTGTGAGCCAGGCCTACACCATGGGCATCTCCCCTTCTTTCTCAGGACTATGGAACTTCTATCCACCACTCAGTGAACCGGCATGGACACTTCCCTTTAAAAATTGATAATAATAGTAATAATAATAATGTGTGTGTGTTTATCATGTTAACAATTATTTTTGGAGTTCCTAGTGGAAGGGTGGACAACTGTCAGGTCCGTAGTGGGCCCAAAAGCATGAGAAAAATGCTTCCCACGACCGCTAGAGAACGTTTAGGGGGAACATGGAAATTCCCAAAAAATTGGGGACACTGGGGGCTGAGTTTTCCCTCCCTATCCTAATACAACTGTTTTATGAGATTCTTTTGTTTGTTGGATTATTAATAGAGACATATATATTTTAAAGGAATTATGAATGTTTGGGGAGAGTACCACTGTTAAATATAATATATATCTATATTTTTAAGGATCATAGTTTCTC
>CM034716.1:7251233-7263995 GCA_020142125.1 Phrynosoma platyrhinos
TATATATATATATATATATATATATATATATCTCCCCTTCCAACTTGCTTGCACAAGTGATGTAACTTCCCTTGCACCTCGTGGTTTGGGTGGTGAGATACTCTGGGAGGGGAATTCCAGGCTTGTTATGTAACCCACTTGTTGCAAAATTTGCAGCGTTTCTGGCCCTGTGTTGTTGTTGTTGTTGTGATTGTTGTGGTTCCCAAAAAAAAAAGCAAAAAAAAAAAAGCCGTTTATTTCATTGCAACAGCAAGAGAACAATATCTGAAATAAAGATGCAATTACTGCAGATGTCTTCCCCAGGCTGTCAAACAGAGAATTGGGTTCGAGAGGCAGAAGGAAGAAGGGATAGGCTGCAACGCTGCAAACAAAGAAGAGTAGCTGAACTATGTTTTAGCATTTTTTATAAAAAAAAAAAAAAAAATCCAGTTTTGCACAACTCGATTGTGAGATGAAACAGCCAAGAATATTTGGAGGGCTGCATTATTCGTATGAAAGCCAGTGTGATGTTTGAGTGCTAGACTAGGACTCTGGAGACCAGGGTTCGAATCCCGGCTCAGCCATGCAAACTCGTTGGGTGACCTTGGGCAAGTCACACTCTTTCAGCCTCAGGGGAAGGAAATAGCAAGCCATCTCTGAACAAATCTTACAAAAAACCCCCCACAAACCCATGATAAGTTTGCCTTGGAGCCAGTGTGGTGTAGTGGTTTGGAGACCAGGGTTCAAATCCCAGCTCAGCCATGTAAACCCATTGGGGGACCTTGGGGCAAGTCACAGTCTCTCAGCCTCAGAAAATGTCAGTGGCAAACCCCTCTCTGCAGAAACTTGCCAAGAAAACCCCATGATATGTTGGAAAATATACTTAGAGCCGGCCTGGCATAGTGGTTTGAGTGTTGGTCTATGACCTGGAGACCGGGGTTTGATCCCAGCTCAGCCATGAAACCCACTTGGGTGGGTCACACTCTCTCAGCCTCAGGGGAAGGCAATAGCAAACCACCTCTGAACAAATCTTGCCAGGAAGCCCCCATGATAGGTTTCCCTTAGGGTCTCCATAGGTTGGAAACGACTTGAAGGCACACAACCACAACCACAACCACAACCCACGTCCAGGATTTCTCCTTATGTACTGTATATGCAAATATTCCATGATCCCAAACGCTTCCGGACCCAAGCATTTCGGATAAGGGAGACTCAGCCTTGTATATTCCAGGGAGGGTTTCCTCGGTGTGGATTTGGCTGGATGTGTGGTTGCCTTGTGCGGCATTTCCAGCATCTGAGTGGCCTTGCTTTCTTCTCCAAGGGTCTGGCGTCCAGCGGAGGAGGAGGAGGAGGAGACGCGTGGGTGTTTCTTCCCCACGGCCGTCCCAAATAAACAGCCTGCTCCCGGATCATTATGGGTTGGATCTCCAGCCAGCTGGCCCAAATTACCTTCTGGCCGGCCGAGGCTTGTTCAGCAAGCTTTTGGCTTGTTCAGTCCTGTCACCTCGCCCTCCTCTGTGAACTCTTTTGGAGTCACACCTGTCTGTTTCCTGGGGGGGGGGGGGGAAGAGAGTCTGGTTCTATTGCTTTAAAATCATCATCATCAATCATCATCATCACAGGGACTGGAATCTTGCCACCTTCCAAATATTCTTGAACTGCAACTCCCAGTATTCCCATAACACTGGCTGTGCTCACTAGGACTGTTGGGACTTGCAGTCCAACCACCTGCAGAGAGGTAATAATAATAATAATTGTCAATCGATCATCATTACAAGAATTGGAATCTTGCAACCTTCCAAATATTCTTGTATTGCAACTCCCAGTATTCCCATAGCACAAGCTGTGCTTGCTAGGACTGTGGGGACTTGCAGTCCAACCTACCTCTAGAGAGGTAATAATTATTCATCATCATCATCACAGGGATTGGAATCTTGCCACCTTCCAAATATTCTTGGACTGCAACTCCCAGTATTCCCATAACACTGGCTGTGCTCACTAGGACTGTTGGGGCTTGCAGTCCAACCACCTCTAGAGAGGTACAGTTGGCCCTCTATATCCACAGATTCTTTGTCTTGAAAATATTCAAAAAATATATAAGTTTCAAAAAGCACACCTTGATCTTGCCATTTTATATAAGAGATACCTTTTTACTATGCCATTGTATTTAATGAGACTTGAAAAATCCATGGATTTGGGTATCCAGGGGGACACCCCAGCGGATACCAAGGACCCAATTGTATTATTGGACTGCAAATCCCAGTATTTCTTACCACTGGCTATGCTCACTAGGACTGTTGGGAGTTGCAGTCCTGCCCCTGGAGAGGTACATGTTTATCACCTTCTTTCTGGGGGGAGAGGAATGTTTGTAAGAGAGAAATACAAGTTTAGTCTCTCTTATCTGCAATTTCAAAATGTTCCACAATCCAAAATTTGTCCACATGAATGACTGATTGTGACATTTTAAAATTTTTCTGATGGTTCAATTTACATAGACTTTGTTTCATGCACAAAATTATTAAAAATACAGGTTGAGTATCCTTTATCCAGGATTCTGAAATCCGAAATATTTCCAATATCGTCCACATGGGTGGCTGAGATAGTGACACCTTTGCTTCTCCTGATGGTGCAGTGTACACAAACTTTGTTCTGTGCGCAAAATTATTAAAAATATTATCTATAAAATGACCCTCAGGTTATGTGTATAAGGTGTGTATGAAACATAAATGAATTTTGGGTTAATGCTTGGATAGCTGACGGTTTTGGATTATGGGCTTAGTTGATACAGACCAGGTTGCTTGTACATCACAACAAACCTTGATGTGGTTTCCTTCCTTCTGGTTTGTTTCATTGCTCAATCCTAGTTAAGAAGACATGCTTTGCTGGCCATCCAGAAACAACTGAGAAACCATAGTTTTGGTTTCTGAATGCTGGCTTATTCAAACCATGGTTTGCCATGGTTCCTCACTTGTTTCCCCCAAACAGGAAACAGGAGCTGATCAAGGGGTGTCTGTGTGTGTGTGCATGCATGTGTGCAATTGAAACAGACATGAAGGAGACAAACTTTGTTTTTTTTGGGGCCTTCTCCAAGAAACCATGGTTAATGCAAACCATGGTTTCACACAGTGTGCAAATAGGACTGGGTGGGACTTGAATACAGCAGTAGAACATAATATAAAATTATAATGCACTGTTAGGCCACCATCTGAACTTGCCGGGTGCCGAAAGAAACTCCTTACCAACCCTTTTAAAAATAAACAAACCTGGTTTATGCCTGTATGTTAACTCTTTTTTGCTTTGATTTTTCTACCAGGGCCAGAATCCATTCGACCTGGAATTCTCCCAATCAAATCACTTGGAGTCTGTCTTTAACTTTGAATGCTCATCTCGGCCCGGTAAGCTCCCTAATTTATCTCTATTATTATTATTATTATTATTATTATTATTATTATTATTATTATTATTATTATTATTATTATTATTATTAAGGTCCTGGGTTCACAGTGCTGCCTTGCTATGACTTTGTTTGATTTTTGATTTTTAAAAACCGTGCTGGATAGACATGCCTTCAAGTCAGCCCATCGACATCCCCAATGCCAAGAGAAGAAACAAGAAGAAAAAACGCTGCAGGGCAACAGACAGCTTTTCAGGGAGGTTCGAAGGTAAGGATGCCGCAGTCTCTTAAGTCACTAGTCCACCATGTTTACCCTTTGGAGGTGCGGAGAGAAAGTGCATTTCCCCCTTCCCTTCTCAATTGAACTATTTTAGTTGGTAGGATCGCAGCCTTCTAAGAACGATGTTACAAAAGGATATTTTTAAAAGGCAGTTTATAAACGTGTTTACATATTAACTTCAAAAGCCCATTTTGCAGAGCACAGTGCAACCTTTCAGTGATCCCAAGAACAATAAAAGCAAATAGCCGGTGGCTCAGTGACGAAATCCTCACAAAGGGATGCAGGAACAGAGAGCAATAAATTTTCCAAAGCGGACCAAAACCAAAACTCTGTTTAATCCATTTTCAATGCGTTTGCTGGAAGGAGGTGGTTGTTAGCCGGAGTTCTCTTCCTAACAGATTTCCACATGGTTAACTCTCCAGTATGCATGTAAGCTAGGCTTTGTCTTGCCTCTGAAATAATGAGGACTAGAAACTTAAACACCATAAAACAGGGATGGACAAAGCAAGGCATGTGCCTCCCAAGCCCTGGTAAAATACTCCCCAGAAGACACTTAAATTTTTAAAAAGCTGGCATTGTGGTTCCCGAAGTTCATGAAATTACGTAGTTCCTGAAGTTAGGAAGCAAACAGCTAAATGTATTCAAGACATACAAAACTTCTAATGGAGATCTTTGCTCCTCAAGCCCCCATTTTCCTTCTCATCCTCTATCTAGCGGGAGGTTTTTTAGCATCAGCATTGAGGAGGATGGAGAAACGCAAGACTTCATAGCATCAGGTTGCAGCAGAGTGTTTGCAATTAATGATGCAATAAAGCTTGGGCTGGGAAGGAATAGGAGTCGACTCTAGCTGATCCTCCTATTGATGTGTGTGGCTGCCAACACCAGGCAAGGCAAACAGCAGCTGCCTCCCCTTGCTGAGCAAATATTGAAAGGCAAAACTGCAAAAGGGGGAGTGGATAAGCCTGCCCCACCAGTTATTTCCCCCCCCTTTGCATGTTTTTAAAAGCATAAAACCCCAAAATTAAAATTTGAAGAAAAGTGGAGATGGATGAAAGCTGGGGAAAATCATCCTGGATGGAGTTTGGAAAGAACCTTCAAGGGATGGAGTGTGTCCAGGGGAAGGCGACCAAAATGGTGAAGGGAAACCATAAAGCCCTATGAGGAGCCCTTTATTGGAAACCATAAAGCCTTATATTGGAACCCATAAAGCCCTGTGAGGAGAGACTTAGGGAGCTGGTTATGTGTAGCCGGGAGAAGAGGCGGTTGAGGAGCCCATCAGCTTCCTTTATTGAGGTCTCCCTGTTTTTCTTTTTCTCTGCTCTCCAATCTTCAGATGTTTACCAGCTCCAGGAAGAAATCCTTGGCGAAGGAGCGCACGCAAAAGTCCAAGCCTGTGTTAACCTCATTACCAATAAAGAGTATGCAGTGAAGGTATGTGTTTTGTTTGGCAGCAGCATCTCTCTGAAAAGGGGAGTGAAAGATCTCTGTGTGTTGTATGTGTATGTGTGTTGTGTGTGTGTGTATTTGGCCTGGGAACTTGGGACTGTTCCTTGTGTCCAGCAAAGCCATAGACTCTGCGTGTGGGAGGAAAGCCCCATCTTTTTGGCCTCTGCAAGAATGGTTTTCTGTAGGCCAAGATTGGTGTGGGAGATCTTCAGATCACAATTAGATAGGCTTTGGGCTGCTGGCAAGCCAATGAAAGTGTTTGCGGCTTGGACAAGGTTCCTCTCACTGTCTTAATATACTGCCTTTCTTTCTTTCTTTCTTTCTTTCTTTCTTTCTTTCTTTCTTTCTTTCTTTCTTTCTCTTCTCCTCCTCGCCTCTCCTTCTCTCTTTCCCACTGTTCTTCTTTTTCTTAGATTGTGCTTTGAAGGCATCTTTCTGCCTGGCACAATTGCATTGGCCCTTGGAGGAGTCTCTTCCAACTCTAGGATTTTCTTTCTTTAAGTCATGATCTCTCAAATGTGGAGCCGAGGTGCTGCAAAGCGGTTTCGCTTGGCCAAATGCAGAAAAGTGTTGTGGAGTTGCAAGAGGGTCAAGTTTGCTCAATGAATGCAGGAGGATTTTGAGAAGTGGATTCCCTAACCGACTGGCTTTTGTCTTCCTCTTGTTTTGCTTCCGTTCTTGTTCATCCTGACCTTAATCCATCTTTGTAAATAAGCTGGTCGGTCTTTCTAGACTGTCTTGCATTTGCAGTCTGGAAATGAGGGTAAGAGGGTGGAGGTTGAGTGTCTTTTCGTTTTTGTTTTAACTGAGTTAGGTAGAGGAGATTTTCTTTTCTCGGTCAAGGTCCCTAATGTATAGAGTTGAGACCAAAGGGAATTGGATGGCATTTGGGTCCTTGGCATCTACCTGATCCTTCCTGTCCTGCCTTGCAGGGTTGTTGAGAGGATCCCATTGTTGTCAGAAAGTCATAATGCAGTTAGCCCTGCCCCTGACTTCCTTCTGTAGGCTTTGGTTGAATTACTTAGCCATTAGGTGCAGTTTCACTGCTGCAGCTGAAAATGGGACCTTAAAAGAACATTACTTTTAGGCTCGGGTGAATGAAGGCTGTCCTTTCAATTCTTGACTTTAATCCTGCCTCTACCTGAATTTGGAGAAGTGAGAGGCATGAAATAGAGCGTGAATTCTCACTCTTTGTGCGGACCTGGTGAACCTAACGCTGTCTCTGTTCATTTCCTTGAGAGTTATTTTTAAAGTTTTGCTTCTTCTGCTTTATCTCCTCCTGCCTTAGAGATCAGGACTGGGCTGCCCCACAATCTTGCACAGATCAATATCAGCCCATCTGCTCACACTTCTTGATAGAGAACTGTGTCACAATGGGAAGCGTGTTGCAGAATTGAGTGTACTGCTTTGGGGGGGGGGGGGTTTGTGCGGGTCTGGCGGAAATCGATTTTAAATGCTCAAGTACACTTGAAAACAAACACTGCCCTGTAAGTCTGGCTCATTTCCTGAGATGCTAGCTTTTCTTGGGGGGCCCAAACTTAGTGAAGACAGAAAAATGGAGTAAAATACAGGTTGAGTCTCCCTTATCCTGAGTTCCAAAATACTTCAAAATCCAAAGTCTCCACGTGGGTGGTTAAAATAGCGACATCTTTGCACTTCTGATGATTAAGTGTACACAAACTCTGCTTCGTGCACAAAACTATTGTGTATTAAATTACCTCCAGGCCATGTGTATAAGGTGTGTATGAGACATGAATGGATTTCGGGTTTAGACTTGAGTCCCTTCCCCAAGATAACTCATTATGTAATGTTCCAGAATCCGGGAGGAAATCCGAAACACTTCTGGTCCCAGGGCGTTTTGGATAAGGGGCACGCAACACGTAAAAACTCTTGAGATGTGCTCTCCAAACACATGAGAGGGAGGCTGTGGTGTGATGGAGCAATCCAAGCTGTTGTCGTGTTTTGTGTTTGCAATTTCTTTGCAGCGTCAGCTTTCCTATTTGATCTTCCAACTCCCTTGTTTTTTTTAGAAGAGATCTTCATTTCTTCTAGCATGTCCAAACAGCCACACAAACCGAGCAAGGCCCTGTAAGCCTCTCCGCCGGTGGCGTCTGTTTTGCGCAGATGTGGTGTTGTGGGGAACAAAAAACAAGGACGGTTGTAAAATCAGGCGGCCAAGGAGGGGCCATGAGAGCGGAGGTGGCAAGGTTGCGACCTCCGTGGGTAGCGGGGAGGAGAACAGCTGCTTCGACCGACTGTTTTTGGCCTCTCTCCAGGGACTTTGCAAAAGAAAAAAATATTGGCAGAAAGGGAGAGAGCCAGGGAAGGAGACAGCCCTTCTTTCTTTTTGTCTTGGGCTGCAAAAAAAAGGCAATTCAAAAAACACAAGGAATCCTGAGCTCTATAAATCATCTCTGAGTGTGCATCCAGACTGATTCAGAAAATTCCCAGATTTAGTTCCCTTTCTTTCCCATTTTGCTTGTGGTGATCCAAAATAAACCTTTGGTTTATCCCTGGATATTTTCAATCAGCTTCCACTACAGGATCAAAGAGTTTTGATACCAAGTTTTATTGTAACTTGTGTAAAATCAGAAATAATAGGAGGAAAATATGGGACTTTTCAATCAATCTGGATGCACCCTGACATTCTACCCCAGAAATGACAATGTCTATTTATCTCTCTCTCTCCCTCTCTCTTTTGCTGTGTAAATAATCTAATTCTCTTCCGAGGCCCCCCTAATACTCATGCAAGAGTCTGGAGTTCCCTAAATTGAATTATCCACTGTCCAGAAAAGTCATGTGGAAGAGACTTGGGGTCTGTAAATCTAATTCTCAACCCCATGCAAGAAAATAAATAGATCCATGTGCAAGAGAGGCAAAAATAAACTAATTATCCAACCCCCCTTCAAAAAAAAACCTCATATGGAAGAGACTGGGTTTTAAAAAAATAATCTAAATCATTGTCTTCTTTCCAATGGACTCATATACAAGAGATTGAGGGTCTGAAAATAATCTTGATTCTTTCTCCCACAAAACTTGTACACAAGAATCTGGAAATCCATAAATTGGATTCTCTCTCACACACCCTCTAATCTCATAGCAAAAGTTGTGTTGGTTTGTGACCATAATAACTTGATTGATTGATCATAAGCAAGAGTTGGCATTGTTTTGTCGTGAAGCAAGGATGTATTTATTGCTACTTGCTTCATAAGAGATGGACTTAAGTCTTGCTCAGGGTTCACGGGGCGAACGAATGAGACGGTCCTGGAACAGTTCCGAAATCTCTGTGCAAATTGCAATTTTCAGAAAGAGAAAAAGAACAGCTGCAAAAAGACCAACTGTTCCTTGATTCCCAAAGAGACAATAGAGTTTTTCTGTGACTTGGAGGGGGGGGGGAGGGACTTTGGGAGAGGTTGAAGGGACAGTTTCGCAACCCAAAATTTAGGGCTGCTTTATGCGGTCAGTCACTTGGTTGTTCTGATTCAAAGGCTTGAACTCCTCTTACCCCAAGAAGACTGGAAATGTCTTGTTCCAAACATCTTAGAAATGTGGGCAAAAGAAGTCAAAGCAAGATTGGGTGGAGAAACAGCCTCTAGAGAGACTGGGCAGTCCAAAAAAGTTAGAAGATTTCCTGCTGAAAACTTCCCAATGTAGAAACATCTTTTTTTCCTGCAAAGTTTCAATATTTAACTCCCCCACCCTCATATATTTAAAAATTATTTTGTAGATGGGACCCATTCATACCACATAATTATAGCACTATACTTTTGTTTTAACTGCCATGGCAACACGGCATGGCATAAACCGAAAGCTGGAGAGAATGTGACTTGCCCAAGGTCATCCAGTGGGTTTCTGTGGCCGAGCTGAGATTCAAACCCAGGTCTCCAGAGTCATAGTCCAATGCTCAAACCACTGCACCACACTGGCTTCTCTTAGGATGTTGAGTGTGCTACATTTAGTGTGTGTATCGGCAGTTTTCAGAAACAGACTGTTTGGTATGCAGGTTGAGTCTCCCTTATCCGAAATACTCCAAAATTGTCCACCTGGGTGGCTGAGAGAGTGGCACCTTTGCTTTCTGATGGCTCAGTGCACACAAACCCGTTGCTGATGTTAACGTGTCACTCTTCCTTTTTTGTCTCTCCCCTCCTTTTTCAAAGATAATTGAGAAGCGTCTCGGACATATCCGAAGCCGGGTCTTCCGGGAAGTGGAGATGCTCTACCAGTGCCAAGGACATAGGTATTGGCAGTGGAATTAAACTGGCAAAATTTTGGCATGAGGTGGGTTAGCCAGTGGAAGTGGAAAAATCACAAATCACAACGTGGCAGACGTTGACCATCGAATTGTGCTGGAGGAACTACAAATGCCTAGAGAGGCATTTCTTTCTAGGAATCTAGGTCCTCCAGTGCAACTTCTGGTAGACATTGATCACAGCATCGCACTGGAGAGATTCCTAAAGAGAATGTACACTTCTCCCTCCATATTTGCTGGGGTTTGGGACACAGGATCCCCATGAATGTGGAAAAACTGCAAATAACAAAACCACTATGTTTTTACCTGAGAGAACACTTCTCTAGGAATTTCTAGGTCCTCCCGTGTAACTGTGGTCAACATCTGCCAGACGTTGACCATAGAATTGTGCTGGAGGAGCTACAAATGCCTAGTGGAGTCTTCTCTCTAGGAATCTCTGGGTCCTTCAGTGTGACTTTTGGTCACGGTTGACCGTAGGGTTGCGCTGGAGGACCCGATATTCCTAGAGAGGACATATTAATAAAATCCGTGAATAATCAAAGCCACAAAAGTCAAAGCCGCAAATGTGCTGGGGCAACTGTAATGGTTCTTCTTCTTTCTTTCTTTCTCCTCTCTGTCTGGTATTAGAAACATCCTGGAGCTGATTGAGTTCTTTGAAGAGGAGGACCGTTTCTACCTCGTGTTTGAGAAGATGAGAGGAGGCAAGTGGACCAGGAAATGGTTGTGTGTGTTTGTGTGTGTGTGTCTTGGTTCTCGGAGTGTTTCTCTGAGCTTTCTTCTCTTTAACATGGCTTTTCCCTTTGCTTTCTCCCTACCCAGGCTCCATCTTAACTCACATCCATCGTCGGCGCCATTTCAATGAACTGGAGGCCAGTATGGTGGTACATGATATAGCCAGTGCCCTTAATTTCTTGCACAACAAAGGTGAGTAACTGGTTAGAGATGGCCAGGTGGGGGTTTTCACTAAGCCAGCAATTCAGCCCAGTTATTTGGGATTGGGGCACAAACTGGGGCTTGTATCTGGCCCCGGACCCCTGTCGGTATAATTTCCCAGTAATTTTTGGCCCCAAATGTCCAGAAGGTCCGATTGTATACAGTGGGGTAATAAAATAGTGTCCCTTATATAAAATGGCAAAACCAAGGTTCTCTTTTTTTGGAACTAGAAAAATACAAAATTCAAGCCGTAGATGCAGAATCCTTGGATATGGAGAGCTGACCAAAATAACTGGTTTTTCTTCCCTTGTTTTAACAGGAATAGCACATAGAGATTTAAAACCGGAAAATATTCTCTGTGAGAGTACTAATCAGGTAAGATGTGATTTAAGAGCTTCCCCAATTGAATAGCCAAATACCTTAAAGCAAAGGGACCTGGGTTTGAATTGGACCTTCTGGGCCTCCTTAGACGGCCACACATCCCATTTAATTTAAGGGACGGTTGGTCTTTTGGCCCCACCTCTTTTGCCTTTGGCTCCGCCTTCCGACACGGCCAACGAGAACGTTTCTGAAATCGAATTCGCCTCTCAGGATGAAAGAGGTTCCCCGCCTGTGTCTTAACAGAGCATTCCCTTTGGGATGTGCAGTCTGTGGAACTCACTGCTGCAAGATTTAGGAAGGAAGGGGCTCCTAAATAATAAGCGGCTTAATTTTTGTTGATTATTCTATTTGTGTGTGTGATTTGTTTCTGTTGATTTGCCTGCTGTTTTTTAATTGCTGGAAATAGAGGTTCATGATGATGTCTTTATCTTATAAGCCACCTTGAGCAGTTCCCTTCTTTGCATAGGAAAATATCAGCGTCTATAAATAAATGAAAATGCCTCCAGATACTAGTCAGAATTTTGCTGGTATGCTATGTTTTTTGTTTTTGTTTTGCTCTTTTAAAAATAAATCAACAGGTTTCCCACCTCTGTTTCTCTCTCTCTCTCTCTCTTTTTCTCACGGTTACAATGATAGGTTTCTCCGGTGAAAATCTGTGACTTCGATTTAGGAAGCGGGATCAAGCTCAACGGGGATTGTTCTCCCATCTCCACTCCCGAGCTGCTCACTCCGGTAAGTCCCATAACAGGGGATAATAATAATTATTTTTACTCACCTCATCCTGTTGATCGAGTTGGGGAACAACAACAAAATAAACAAATTCTCAGGAACCACATTTTTGACATTTCATGTATTTTAATTTAATTGTAAGGGTAGAATCTAGCCCTGCCTTTGCCTACCAGGGGCCAAGATCCTCTCTTTTTCTCTCAATGGGTGCATCTATGCTGTAGAAATTAATGCCGTTTGACACCACTTTAACTGCCATGGATGCCTCCTACAGAATCCTGGATTTGTAGTTTGGTGGGGCATCCGCATTCTTGGACAGAGGACACTAAAGATCTTGCAAAACGACAAACTCCAGGATCCCTTAGGATGGAGCTACAACACTTAAAGTGGTCTCAAACAGCATTAATTTCTACAGTGGAGAGGCACCCAGATCCCAGGATTCCCTAAGATGGGTCTGCAGAATTTAAAGTGGCATTAAACTGAACTAATATCTACAGTGTAGATGCAATCAGATCCAAGAATTCCATAGGATGGAGCTACAGCACTTAAAGTGGTGCCAGACTGCGTTAATATCTACAGTGTAGATGCACCCAGGTCCCAGAATTCAAATTGTTTTAATTTCTACAGTACAGATGCCTTCAAATCCCACTTGAATGGCATGGCTCCATCCTGCAGAATCATGGGATCTGTAGTTTGGAGAGAAACTGGCACTCTTTGACAGAGAAAGCTTGTAAAGCTCTGGATCCCAGGAGCCCATAAAATGGAGCTGTAGCAGTTAAAGCGGAGTCAAACCACATTAATATCTACAATGTAGATGCCCCCAATCCCAGTATTCCCTAGGATGGCTCTAGAGAACTTAAAGTGGTCTCAAACTGCATCATTTTCTACAGTGTAATGCCTCCAAATCCCACTTGAATGCTATGGCTCCATCCTACAAAATCTTGGGATTTGTAGCTTGGAGAGCCACTAGCATGCTTTGGCAGAGGAAGCTTATAAAACTGCAAATCCCAGGAGCCCATAAAATGGAGTTCGAGCACTTAGTAGTGATGTCAAACTGCATTATTTCTGCCGTGTAGATGCAGCCTATGTTGGATTGAAGTGGAGGAGCTCTGGCATGCAGGATCCTTACGCACACGTCCTTGAATTCCTTGGGCCATTTGGCACACCGATCCTCTCCCCGCACCCCCCAAAGCCTCGCTGAGATCTAGAAGGATGGCGGTTGCATTTGGGTTACATAATGCTTTTGAATTTCCTCCCTCCTGTGGCTTCCCTTCCAAATGCAGCAGCTGGTTTTTCCAACCCCTGCTGTTTTCTCTCTTCCTCCCTCCTCTTCTCTTTGGGAAGAGTGCCGAAAAAGAAAACCCCGACCTTAGC
>CM034716.1:7264095-7278985 GCA_020142125.1 Phrynosoma platyrhinos
TGGCGGCATCTGTTTGTCTGCCTTTGCAGAATGAATGCAGTTTTAGACCGCTGTAACTGCCACGACTCCATCCTGTGAAATCCTGGAATTTCTAGTTTGTGGTGGTCTTTCTAACAAAGAAAGGGATCTAGCTCGCACAGCTACAAATCCCAGATTTCTAAAGCATGGCACCATGGCAGTTAAAGGGGCGTCAACACCCAGAATCCCCCAGGAGAGCATGGAGCCTGTTCTGAAAGAGCATGGCTCTTTTTGGATTGCAGCACCCAGAATCCCCCAACCTATCCGGCTGCCATGGTGTGGTTCCAAAATAACAGTGCTTTGGGTTTCTTTCAAAAGAGCCAAAGGTTGGAAAAGTTCTGTATTTGGGACTACGAGAGAGTCCAAAAATAACTGTTTGCAAGCTCTTTAAAAGACATGAAAGAATTTAGCAGGGGGATTCTGGGAAGTGCAACCTTTGCTGCTTTTGGGGGATTCTGGGAGCTGTAATCTGGGAGAGGGGAAGTAATTTTTCTGAGCTCTGCTTTCCCTTGTGGTACTGCTTGCACAAGAGATGGCCAATAAATACTGCTTTTTGTGCACACCCTGAGAATAAAATGAAAGCTGTAGTCTTAAGAAACTTTGCAATATCCTAAAGAGCCTCCCTGTCTCTCAATTTTGGACCTCCGCCTCGTCCCGGAGGCTTATTTCGGGCAGCGGCCTCACCCCAAGTAGTCCGGTTTGCCTCCCCAAACCTGGCTTAGTCGGGCCAGTTCCAGACTTAAGAGCCCTGCCCCATAATTCAGGTTTTGTTTGTCTCAGCCATGTGTGACGGTTTGTTTGACTTCTCCTTCGGATGGCTGATGCAACTACAATGCAATCCAAGGACCTGACACACTTCACTGATGCAATCTGCTTTTGGCTCTCAGGGACAGGAGAGGAGGGTGACCTCAATGTGGAATTTGTAGTTTGCTAAGGCACCAGACAGACCAGGCTGCATACCTCACCAAACTATAAATCCTGGGAGTCTATGGGGGTAGGCTCACGACAGTTAAAGTGGTCTCAAACTCCTTTAATTCTGCAGTGTGGATTGATGTAGCATCTCAGCCAACATTAATATAGACTATCTTCTCAGATGTGTTTCGGCTTTTGGACTTTTTAGGATTATTTGCATATACATAACAAGATGAGAGCCCATAACAAGATGAGAGCCCAGCATGGTATAGTGGCTTGAGTGTTGGACTATGACTCTGGAGACCAGGGTTTGAATCCCAGCTTGATCATGGAAACCCACTGGGTGTCCTTGAGTGAGTCACACTCTCTCAGCCTCAGAGAAAGGGGTCAATCTCCCTCTGAACAAATCTTGCCAAGAAAACCCTGTGATAGGTTTGCTTTAGGGTTGAAGGCACATAACAACGAGATATCTTGGAATGGGACCCAAGGCTAAACATGAAATTCATTTATGTTTTCGTATACACCTGATACACAAAGCCCGGAGGCAATTTTATACATAATATTTTAAATAAATTGATGTATGAAACCAAATTGGTATGCACTGAACCGTCAGAAAGCACAGGTGTCACTCTCTCAGCCACCCATGTTGACCATTTTGGAGTATTTTGGATTTTGGATAAGGAAGATTCAGCCTATAATAAGACCGTTTCTCTAAAGATCTTAAGCTTCGGTTTCTTCTTGGGAGCTGGGGGGGGGGGGAACAACATCCCAGAGCTTACGATCTTTAGAGAAATAGTCTTATTATCATTTAAAATCTGGGGCTGGTTTTGACTCTGTGACCCTTTCATTCCAGGAAACGGTGGGTCTCTTGATAGCTCTCTGGCTGGTTTCCTTCCTTGGCTCGATTGCTTATGGGAAAGAATTTGTATGTGGAGGGCGGTATAGCTATATTTATGCTGGGTGAACCCTTGGTTGTGGGGTGTTGTGTGTGTGTGCACAAGTCTGTGTGTGTCTGCGGTGAAGAAGCAAATGTCAAAAGAGCAGAATTGTCTTGCTGGGTGTAATCACAGTTGGCCCGTCTTACCCTGTCTCCTGTTTCAGACAGCAGTCAGCCCACAAATCCCAAATTTCCCACAAATCCCAAGATTCCATAGGATGGAGTGACAGTACTTAAAGTAGTATCAAACCGTATTGTTTCCACAGTGTAGATTCACCAAAGGGAGAGCCAATGTGCCTTGAGGGTTGGACTATGACTCTGGAGAGCAGGGTTTGAGTCCTTGCTCACCCATAAAACCCAGGGGGTGACCCTGGGCAAGTCACACTCTCTCAACCTCAAAAAGGCAGTGGCAAATCCCCTCTGAAGAAACTAGCCAAGAGAGCCCCAGGATAGTGTTCCCTTAAAGTCGCCATAAGTTGGAAATAACTTCAAGGCACACACCACACCGCAAAGATTTACCCCAAGGAACCACAACCTGCGCTGTGTCTTAATGGGCCTGTCAGATCCTACTGGTTCTGTCATAAATAGGATGGGCTGTTTAGAATATTGGGGATGGTGGTTTTGTTAGTTTCCATGCTGGGAGACTTATAGGCTGGTATGAGAGAGCCCTGTGGGTTAGAAGGAAGGATGGGATGACATGGTTTCATCTCCAAGGCCTTGGAAGGGGGTTTGCCTGGGCCAGACAGAGAATAAATAATAATAATAATAATAATAATAATAATAATAAATATTTCTATCCCGCCCCTCTGCAACGCAGTCTTACAATTTAAAAATTCCACAATACATAGATCCATCAATGTCCTAACCCACCCACACCTTAAAATAGAATTAAATGGTATGCCTGGGGTCCCCCCCATTTTTGCTTGTTTTGCTTTTGATATTTTAGTATTTTAACATGTTGTTGGGGCTGGGTTTGATCAATACCAACTTAAACGCTGAACTGGGCACTTCAATCCATGTCTATTCAATAAAGTTCTTTTGTTTCCACTCATCACAAAAGACTGGCTGTTGATAGGGTTTTGTGGGTTTTTCAGGCTGTGAGGCCGTGTTCTAGAAGAACGTATTTCCGACATTTTGCCTGCATCTGTGGCTGGCATCTTCAGAGATTTCATTTGTCTGAAGATGCCAGCCACAGATGCAGGCAAAACATCAGGAATATATTCTTCTGGAACACGGCTTCACAGCCTGTAAAACCCACAAGAGAACCTATGGATGCCGGCCATGAAAGCCTTCAACTTTACATGGCTGTTGATACTTTGGAAGTTGAGTTCCTTGGTTCTGACGGGCCCTTTGCTCTTCTCCTTCCCTCCTTCCTTCCTATGCAGTGTGGTTCGGCAGAATACATGGCCCCGGAAGTCGTGGAAGCATTCAACGAAGAAGCTTCCATCTACGACAAGCGGTGCGACTTGTGGAGCTTGGGGGTCATTCTCTACATCATGTTAAGTGGCTACCCTCCTTTTGTGGGGCATTGTGGGACGGACTGCGGCTGGGACCGCGGCGAAGCATGTCCCGCCTGCCAGGTGCGTCGTAGGCCTTGATCTGTGGATTAGGAATACAGGTGTACCCCAGTTCCTGGGCATAGATCTATCGCTAGATCCTAACCTGCCTTTTGTCCATCTCTCCCCTTTCAGAACATGTTGTTTGAAAGCATCCAGGAAGGGAAGTATGAATTCCCGGACAAAGACTGGGCTCACATTTCTTTCGGAGCCAAAGATCTCATTTCGAAACTCCTTGTGAGGGACGCCAAGAAGCGCCTGAGCGCAGCTGAAGTCCTGAAACACCCTTGGGTGCAAGGGGTGAGTGTCCTTCAACTAGAGAGGGGATTTGTAGTTTGGTGAGGTGCTGGAATTGTCCGGCTGAGAAATCTAAGGTGTTGTTATGAGCCTTTAAGTCATTTCTGACTTATGGCAAACTTACCATGGAGTTTTCTTGGCAAGATTTGTTCACAAGTTTACCATTTCTGAGGCTGAGAGAGTGTGATTTGCCAAGGTCACCCACTGAGTTTCATGGCCGAGTGGAGAATCGAACCCTGATCTCCAGAGTCATAGTCCAGCACTCTAACCAGTATGCGATGCTGGGCCACTTCCAGGCGGTATCACATTAATTCTGCATTTGCAGGCCCCAGGAACCATTTCTTTAAAAAACTGCCTGGATGCCGCCTTGGTTGTTGAAGTGGAATTGTACTGCTCCAATTCTGTAGTGGGCAAAGGCCCTTGGAGAGGAGAACCTGACATGAGGTGTAATTCTTGCCCTTTTGGTTCCTTTTTTGTCCCCCCAGTGTGCTCCGGACAACACCCTTCCGACTCCTATCATCCTACAAAGGTGAGTGGAAATCCTTACAAACTTTCATTGCCCAGGCCCCTGTTGCAGAGTAATTTAACGTCTCTGCATTGTACCCCATGCCCGTATGAGAGAGGTTCCGTTTGCACTGCCGAAATAATCCAGTTTGACACCACTTTAGCTACCGTGACTCAACGCTATGCAGTTCTGGGAACTGTAGTTTGTTGTGGCACCAGGGTGCTCTGAGAGAGAAGGCTAAATGTCCCACAAAACTATAATTCTCTGAATTTCATAGCCTCGAGTCTTGGCAGTTAAAGCAGTGTCAAAACGGATTGTGGATGCAGCCAGAGACGGTGTCGGTGAATGCACGGGTGGAATAAACTCACCTTCATTTCTGTCACCGCAGGAATAGCAGTGCCAAAGAGCTGACGTCCTTCGCCGCCGAAGCCATTGCTGTCAACCGCCAGCTGATGGAAGACGAGGAGGCGGCCGCCGAGGAGACTCAACAACCCATCATCATCAAAGCTACCTCACGCTCCATGCAGCTCTCGCCCCCGTCGGAGTCCAAGTTGGCGAAACGCCGTCAGAAAGCCAGCATGGCTAAAGCGGACGCCAACCAGCACCTGGTTACGACGACGACTCCTTTGGTCCTTGTCGGGGAACTCATATGACTCTTCCTCCTCCGCGTACACACATCCGTTCGATTCTTCCATTTTCCTTCCCTCCTTTCTCACTCCCTTTTTCTTTTTTGGACATTCAAACAAAAGCTATATTTGAATAGCTAGAAAGGAAAAGGAAAAAAAAAAAGAGATCAGAATTAACTCCCCCTTTTCACGTTGGCTGGTTTCCAAGGTTTCTTTCTACGTTCGTTTCCTGATCTTTGTTTTAAACACTGGCTTCCCTCTCGTTTCATTTTTTTTTTAATTTTTAGGTTTAAAAAGAAAGTACCAGTTATTTGAACTGGGTTCTTCTACCCCAGGATGGATTTTGACATACAACATAATATATTGATTTGCTTTGCTTTAAAAGGGGGGGGGGGAATTACATTTTGCTTTTCCCCCCTCTTCCTCATAAAATGGGTCGTGTCTCCCTTTCTCATCGAAGGAAGATTTAAAGAAAGTGCGGTCCGTGGACCGCCAAGACCCTTAGGAGTGTTTATGTGACCCAGATTTTTGTTTAAAAAAATCAATTTTTAAACCCTCAAATGTCCTCTAGGGTGTGTGGAGGGCATTTTGTGACACTTTTAGCCCTCCTGGGACAGTTTAAAGGCAGGAGAGGTCTTTTCTGAAATGGGAAGTGACTTCCACTCATTTTCTGTTGTTAAAAAAAGGCTGCAAAATGGTAAAATTGCCTCTCGACATCCCCCCCGGAAGGCATTTAGAGGCAAACAGTTTGGATGTTTGCATTGGGGTGGCCCTCCAAATTCTCCTAGGAGAAACGGTGTGTCCCCCTAACTTCCACATTTGCCCATCCCTGGTTTCAAGCATGGGCTCCTTTTCTTGTTCTCTCTATACCTGTCCATTCCTCTTTGTACTGTGAAAAAGTGGCAGGGGGAGGGAGGTCTGCAATTTTCTTCTTTCTTTCTTTTAAATGTAGCATTCTAAAGTTCGGGATCTGTCGTTCCGTTTTTCTGTCTTCATTTTTAAAAATACTCTCATTGCAGTTTTCCTTATTGATTTCTCCCTTTCGTTTCCTTTAATATTTCTATACCTGCACATTCTGTAATGGAAAATGACAGCGCTCGCACGGTTTTGAGGACAGGGTGCGGATTTATTTTGTCTCTTTCCGGTCCCTAAGGTTTTGGGTTGGGGTCTGCGGAGGGAGAGAAAGCATTAATTTTTATTACTATCATTAAAGTAGGGATGAGCAACTGCTGGGTGTTGTGATGGTTCAACTTGGCCTGGGAGGGGATTTTCGATAGCTAAATCCATAGCTAAATCCCCCTGTAGCATAAAAAGGCCCTTGGTTGATGCCTTTATTTATTTTATTTTTTTTGGGGGGGGGGGAGGCCAAAAATGGAGGCAAAATTTCCCCCTATCACTTCTTAGGGGCATTTGGGGATAAAGACATCCACATGTTTCCCATCCCTTCTTGTGCACTCTTTTCTGACTTGGTATAGATTCTGTGGGTGCATCTACACTACAGAATTAATGCAGTTTGACACCGCTTTAACAGCCGTGGCTGAATGGTAGGGAATTCTGGGATTTGTGGTTTTGTGAGATACTTTAGCCTTTTCTGTCAGAGAGCTCTGGTGCCACTACACATCCCAGGATTCCATAGGATGGAGCCATGACAGTCAAAGCGGTGTCAAACTGCATTAATTCTACAGTGTGGCATCAGCCTCTAAACCAAAAAATGAGCATTTGGGATATCTTTGGGCCAAATGAGAGTGGAATCCAGGGCACATCTTGAAGGTCTAAGATGGGTTGGGTATCTTTCCCCCCCCCCCTTTTTCCCTTTTATTCCACAATTTTACAGCACTTTTGTTAGCAGACTGGCTCTTAGATCTGTAATTTGGTTTCTTGCCAAGGACTCAGATATGATACAGAAATCCCAGCTCCCCCCGTTCCTGTTTAATCAATATTTGTCCCAATCTAAAGTGGGACTTTATAGAGGACTTAATTTTGTTTTGGTTTTTTAAAAAGGGTATGCGTAGAGGATGGGCAAATAAAATCTAGTTCTTCTTTTTCAGGATGGTAATGAGGGAACCTACTCAAAAGCAGAAATGGGAATCCTGTGTCTCTTCTGATACGATTGGACTATAACTCCCAACGCTCTGCTGAGAGTTGAAATGCAACAGTGGCCTTAGAGCTTCATGCTAGTTTGAATACCTTCCTGCAATAAATTCTCTAATTTTAAATAGGGAAAATGTGCCACAAAGTGATTGAAAATTTCATTCTCGGCAGGGCTTTATTTAAAAGGAATTGAAAAGGACCATGCAACATGATTTGGTTGAGTTGCAGATTGAGAATGTACTGCGGTGTGTGTGTGTCTGTTTCAGGGCTGGAAGTTCAATAAGAATTAATCAACAAATTAGAAAAGGTTTCTGATTTTGGTGGTTTGTTTTGATTTGTGTTTAAAAAGGATACCAACAAAAAGTGTGTGGCGGATCACGTTTATTCCCTGCCTCCCCCCACACACTGAAAATATATTTTTTAAAATGACAGTGAAGTTAGTTTGAAGCTAATCGTGCTTGAAGGCTTGTGAAATAATAATATTTGCAAGTGGCAGGGGGAATTTATCTGAAATGGTGCAGGATCCTTGAGTTGTGTGGAAGAAGTCAGAAAAGTTTTCTTAAAAAGTCAAAACGGTGGAAAAGGAGAGAGATGCAAGTTGTTAAACTGGACGCATTCAGTATTTTTGCAGTAATAAACTGGGGCCCTTTCATGCCACAGTTTTATTGCTCAGTAATTCAGTTTTAACTGCTGCAAATGCCTTCTGTGGCATCCCGAGATTTGTAGTTTGCTGAGGGACTAGAGCTCTCAGCTTGAGAATTCTTTAAAAAATCCTCCCTAAACTGCAAATCCCAGGAATCTATAGTGATGGCAGTTAAACTGGAATTTAGTGTTATAACTCTGTCATGTAAAAGGGCCCCTGAGTTGCTTACCTATGCAGGGACAATGTATTCCTAATTTCTTTCCGAAAGCAAAACGCTCTGTATTTGGTAAAATCTGAAGCGAATGAAGGGGCAAAATGGTTTCAGAGCTTGTGAAATTGAAGCAGCACCAGTGTAAATCATTTGACCTTTCTGATATGGTTGGAATGTCACTCCCAGCAGTCCTAGCCTTTGTCATTAATTTTGCTGGTTTGGATGGATGATGGAGTTGCAGTCCAGGAACATCTGAAAGGCTGGACCATGTTTGCCCCTGAACTGTGGAATAGTGAAGCTAGTTTTGGTGTTGGTTTTGACTGATGGTGCAATAAGACTAGTCCCCAAAGATTTAAGCAAGAGAAGTGAAGTTGAATGTGGTTCAGAGCTAGGTTGTTTTGAGATAATCTTGGCTTGTGCTCAGTTGTTTTAAGCCATAGCCTAGTAACAGTGTGGGCATGCAGCCTCCCCCCAAAAAACTTCCCCATTTTCAGTACAGTTTGCTTGCTTCTCCCCCAAAGTTACCCCATAAATGCTGGGTAGGTAGGATTTGGAGCTTTAAATTTTAATGTCCCACACTGCCGTGGAATAACATTTGGGTAAATCAAATATCCATGGCATGGATTTTGCTGAATCTGTTGGACTTGCTCCTGAGTAGCTTTGGAGGAGGAAATTTAAGTGTCTCCCCAACTGGTCAGGGATTTCGAGGGCCTGGTGAGATATTGAAATGGCTGCCAGCTGCTCCCAACTCACTGGTTCCCATTTAAAAATGGAAACTTTCTGGACCTCGCTGAAAATTTTGAACTGTTCCCTTAAGCATTAAAGCACACCCACCACAATAATCTCACAACCCGGGCGGCACAGGCATCTAGTTTGCTGTGTGTGTGTTGTGTCGCGTCCTGTCTTTCCACTTGGCCCTTGGTCACATTAACCGTGCCACATGTGTGCAGGCTGTCTTTGGAAGGACCGATCTAGCATCACAAAAACAAAATGTGGATTTGGCCGGAGGTTGTGCATGCACACATCTGGGCATGGTGTTGAGAGGCAGCATAGCTTGAGATCAGTTGACAGTAGCCATGGGTGGGGTGGATTTTAGAGGACCGCTTTCCTGGCACATTTGGCCACTTATTCCCCCATTTGCCTTTAGCACAAACCTCAAGATGGAATGGAGGAAAACAGAGAATCGGGAAGTTTCTGTTCTCCCAAAATGTGATTCTTGTTTTGTCGCCTCATTTCTGTCCTTTGCGCTTCTCCTTTCATGCTGGGATTCCCGTTTCTTGATACATAATCTGCTAAACCGAGAGCATCTCTCTCTGTCTCTACTCTAGAGTAAGTTGGTCGTTGTCGTCGTTCACACACACACCCCCCGAATATGTGTGCGTTGCGTCTTTCCCAGAATGCGTGTGTGTTGCATCGTCTTTGTAGATTTCTTGATCGGCAAATCAAATGTGTCGTGACACGGATAGAGGAATTTTGCCAAATCTTTTGGGCTTACTTCTGAGTAAACCTGAGAGGGAGTAGCTTTGGAGGAGGACATCATGTGTATCCCAATTTTCAACCTTGAGGTGGTTTGCGGTGTATCTCTGAGGTGTTGAACTTGGTAGATAGCAGTGCCTAGATCACATTTTTTCCAACGATCTTGTTCTCCTTTTGGCATCCTGGGGATTGTTCTTGTTTTCTCTTTCGGACCTTCTCCGAAGAATTCCCAGAGTCCTTTGGAGATAGTTCGCAGCCACAAGGGCTTTCCGATCGGGAGGCAAAACCTCCTTGCACATCTTGAACTGTTGCGTTGTTTTGTGATTTTGAGAACCATTCTTTTCTCTGAGAAAAGATTTAACAGTACTATGCAATAGATGTTTGGGGTGGTGATACTGCATATAACTTTTTCGGATATTTTAATGTCGGTGTGAGGCCAATTTTTTCCGATAATGTAAGGAGATTGTAAAGTAGTTTGGCTGCACACTCACCTTTTTCTACTTTGGATAAAGTTGTGCCCCTGCTGACAGCTGGGTTCCTCCTCCCCAATCCATCTGTTGTTGCTTTCTTTTGTATATCCATGCAATCTTACCCATCAAATGCCCTTTTTTGCAGGGCGAAGGGTACCGACTGTACTTTGGGAGGTGCAGAGCAGTCTGAATCCGAAAGCACCTCAAAGTGGAACAGGTTTTTTTCTATTAAGAAAACTTTGTGTAATGCATTTTGTTAACAGACATAGACTGTGGTCTTTTGGGAAGAAATACTTGAACTACATACTATTGAATAGGAATGCCTTTCTGTCAGGGAAAGCTGCAGGTTACAGCTTTTAAATTGCTTTTGCTTTTTGGGTGCGGGGGACACAGCTGATTGTTTTCGGTCAAGAAGTGAAAGCCTCTAGATCCAGTTTTGATGTCAGGCATGGACTATTGTTTGCGAAAGCCGGACGGCGCCTGGTCGCTGCTGTTGGTTTGAAATATAGAGAAACCTATTCGATTTTGGTTTCTCCCAAAGCGCAGAACTTGAATTTCAGACCTCATGGAATTGTTAGATTGGGATCCCAGGGTAAGTAATCTGGTTTGGAAACAGATTTAATAATTCTCAAGACATCACACCAGTGGGGTTGGCTTGTTCCTGCATTCTTTGGGGTGGGGGTCTGTGCATTTTTTAAAAATAACCCACACATTTTTTTGGGGGGGGGGAATGGGATGTTTGGGAGCTGCAGATAGATAGGAAAACCTGCTTTCCTTTTGCTGCCGAGTCTCCCACAAAAACAAATTCTGTGAATCGTTTCAGCAAGAGATCATATAAGGTCACTGGGAGCCCAGTCTGTTTGGGGGTTTTCTTTTTCCTCCACTTTGTGCCATCTGATTTTGGAGAAAGGGAAGGACTGCCTGTTGGTCTAGTTCCTTCTGGAAGGGTGTACAGTGCTCCTATGATGGCATGCCCATAGTTTTAAACTCACCACGGGCATGGTTTTGTTTTAATTCAGCATTAAATGGTCAATAAGAGAAGCTTATCTGCTTCCCTGGTCTCCTTCTCAAAGAAGGAGTCCTCTCAGGATGATTTTAGCACATGAAGGTTTTGCTCCAAAGTCACTTTTTCCCTAACATACGTATCCTCTTTCCACTGTCCGACGCTATTCGGTTGGATGCGGAAACAGCGTGTCAGGATTGTGGCCTCCAAAAATCAATGAATTTGGGGTTTTAAAAAAATACACAGCGTTCTGGTGTTATTGGGTTTTGTGGAGAATTAATTGAGAGCATTGTGATTTTGTGATTTGTATGGTTTGTGTAAGTTGAATAAGGGATACCGTGATGGAGATGAGGATGTCACCTTTTGGCTGCTTCCCTCCCAAAACCTCACGGTCCAATTCAGCCAAAAACGGAGAGAGAGCTTTCAAAAAATGTCCTTGTGCTACAAGTCCCAGAATCCCATGGTCAGCATGGGAAATGCTGGGAGTTGTGGTCCAAAATATTGAACTTTTTCTGAGCTCTGAGAAACTGGCATCCCGCTCTTGAGGAGGGGATGCAACTCTAGTACTATGGAAAATGGACATTTTGGCTCATAAATCCCATTGAAAGCAACAGGTCCCTTTCAGTTGATGGTTCAAATCCTGGATTTGCAGTATTTTGCCTTCAGGGATATATCTCAGTGATTCAGTTTTGTGTGTGTGTGTGTTGAAAAAGTTTTTATTCCCAGGACGTGAGTCTAGGATATTTCCTCCATTTTTTCTCTTTTTTTCCTCTCTCGTGACCTGTCCTAAACCTATTTTTGTGTGTGCGTGAGACCAAAATGTAGCAGTGCTTAGATTCCTCACCTCTGGATATAGAGATGAAACCTACTTTATTATTTTTTTCCTAGAAGGTATCTTCCATAACCATGGATTATCTAGACTTAAAACTTTTTCACGAATGCGTGAAAATTCTTTCTTGGACATGGGCTTAGAGAATCCTCTTTATTGGAGATTTGCAAACTAATGCCCTTGTTACACACAATTTCCTTTGGTTTGGAAACTGGGGGGGGGGGGAGAGAGAGAGAGATTAAATTCATTTTCAAGTTACTAGTCCTGATAAGAGTACCAGGGCCTCAATCTCTGGATGAGGTGGGAACTCCTCGAACACAGTCCTTTGGCATCTTATCAGGCTCTCTCTTTGGTTTGGTTTATTTATCCTATTTTTCTTTTAAGATTAACCCTTTGCCAAAGTTCTTCCCTTTACTCCCCTTTTTTTCGTTTGTCTTTATAAAAATATTGTCTCTCTTGGAATTTTCTCTCCTTTTTTAAAAATTTTAGTTACCTCCCTAAGTTTTATTAGCTGCAAGTTTGGGGAAGGATTGGGGAACGAATGTCTTTGATTTAATGCCCTCCTCCTCTTCCTTTTTCTCGATTTAAAGTCTAATTAGAACTGGTTAGTAACATATTTACTGTGAAATGTTTTCATTTTGTTTTCTTTTTTAAAAAAGAAAAATTTGGGGGCAAAACAACAACAACCCAGTCCGGGAGAAGGTTTATTTTCCCCTTGCTCTGGCTAAAAAAGGACTGCCAAAGGTTTTGTGTTTTGTTACACAAAGTCATCTTTTCACGGACCAGGCGTGGAAGAACCCTCCTCCGGCAAGGGACTGGTTTGAAAAATGAGGAAGGAATAAAATAACAACTTTAAAAACATTTTTTAAAAAACTTGAAAAAAAAAAAGACAAAAGTAAACAAACAAATAAAAAAAACAACCAAGCACTTTATTCATGTATCAGGTGAACTGATACAGCTTGATGGAACTGTTTCCTTTGTAACAACCTTGATGATGCCAGAATTTTTTGTATTCTGTTTTGTAAGGATTTAATAAATGCATTGAAACACATGGATTCCTGTTGTTGTTGTTGTGCTGACTGCTAATATGGCACTCAAGATTTTTCTTCAAATGCAGTCATTTCCAAACTTTGGTCCTCCAGGTGTTTTGGACTTCAACTCCCAGAAGCCTCAGCCAGCTTGGCCAATGGGTCAGGAATTCTGGGAGCTGAAGTCCAAAACATCTGGAAGTTTGGGATCTGTTGCTCCAGAGCTTTTAGGGAGGTTTTTATGGATGTGTTGCCATCACTTCAGTCTCCATCATCCCCTCTTCTCAGACCGATTTATGTGTCCAGCAACTAAATCTCCTTGTTTTAAAGAGAAAAGGTTGCTTTGGTTCATCAAAAGTTGATGTTAAAAGGGGGTTCAAAGGTTCCCACTCTTTTATTTTAAAAATAAAAATTGCATTTGTCAAGACTAGAACTCGGGTGAACGGAGTCCAAATCTTGACCATAAATCCTACTGGGTCACACTTTGGGTAGCCTACCTTACAGGGTGGTTGTGAAGATAAAGTAGGCACACATGTTGGGGAGGGAATGGAGAGAAAAAGCTATATATTCTTGGAGGATAGGGAAGTTGTAATACTTACAAGGGTAAGTGGCACTTGTTTTCCATAAAACCAGCAAAATTTGGGATGGGGATTGCAAATTTGGCCATTTCCTCTTCATTTGTACATATGTTGTTGTTTTTTAAATCTTAAATTCGTTCACAATGGAGTCTTTCACAAATTTTTCACACTTGGGAGGCCTGTGTCTCCTTCCTTGCTGCACTGTAGACACACAAATTTTACTTTTCCAATAATATTCCATGTTGCATGCCTTAAAAACAATTCTGACTTTATCCTACAGTTTTCTTTGCAGGGTTTATTCAGAGGAGTTTGGTCATGCCTTCCTTTGAGGCTGAGAGAGTGTGACTTGCCCAAGGTCCATGACTGAGCAGGGAGTTGAGCCTTGGTCTACTCCAGCATTCAAACCATTATTCAAACCAGTTTTCTTTTCTGAAACTATTCTTATAAGAACATTTTTGATAATACTTCCGTTTCTTAGATTTTAATTCTTTATTCTTCTAGTTTTTAACTTTTTTTCTTGTTTGTGTCTGTTTTTAGCGTGTGTGTCCTCCTCCCAATTTTGTTCTATGGATAAAATAGAGGAGAAATACTTATTTTCTTTTTGTTAATCAGATTTGCAAGGAAGAATTCATTCGCTGGCTCTGGTTTCCAGTTACATTCAGTGCATGGTGTGTAGCAACCTCTAGCGTTGGTTCATCACAGCCATTAGGCTAAAAAATCTGGATTTTCCTCCTTAAGGTGTGATTGCAAGATGAAAACTCTGGTAGTGGTTTGAGAATTTGACTACAACTCGAGACCAGGGTTCAATTCCCGGCTCAACTATGGAAACCCACTGGGTGATCCTGGGCAAGTCACACTCTCTCAGCCTCGGGAAGGCCATGGCAAACCTCCTCTGATCAAATCTTGCCAAGAAAATGAAAAGGTCGCCATAAGTTAAAAATGATTTGGAGACATGCAACAACAAGAAATATAATAGAAAGAAGAGAGAACTATGTAAGAAATATATAATTATATATATGGTGTGTGTGTGTGTGTGTGTGTGTATATATATCATCTTACATATTTTGTTATATATATTATGTATATATCCAATATATTTATATAGATGCCATCTTATCTTTGTTTTACATATATATATATATGTAAAAGATAAGATGGCATCTATATAAATATATTGGATATAGATATAGATAATATATATAACAAAATATGTAAGATGATATATCTTTTATATTATCTATTTGGAGACATGCAACAACAAGATGTATAATATAGAGTTAGCTATATAAGAAATATAGATAAGGGATATAAATATATATATATATATATAAGTAAGAGAAAGATAAAATATCTATATAGATACATTGGATACAGGTAAGATATATAAGAAAAATATGTTTTATATGATATCTTAGATATATCTATTTGGAGACATGCAACAACAAAATATACATATAGGAGAGGGCTATATAAGAAATATAAATTATATATTTGTAAAACAAATATATATGTAAAACAAAGATATGTAAAACAAATATATATGTAAAATATATATATGTATGATATATGTAAAACAAAGATATATGACATCTATATAATATATATTGGATGTAGATATCGATAAGAAAATATGTAAGATATCTATGTTAGATATCTTTTATCTAGTTGAAGACATGCAACAAGATGTATAATATAGATAAGGTGTGTGTG
>CM034716.1:7315016-7335189 GCA_020142125.1 Phrynosoma platyrhinos
TATATATACACACACACACATACAAAATATACTCCACAAAACTGGAGCAATACAGATCTACTCTAAGCCCTCCCTTCCTCTCCCTCTTTTCCCAGTAAAAACGAAACCTCTGCCTTCATTTTTCTGAATTAGGGCTCACCTGGGCTCCTCAAAAGCGGGGGACCCCCAGCCTTCGCCCCCAAATTCCCTCCATTTGCTGTTGTCTCTTTAAACCTCTTTTCTCTCTCTCTCCTCCCAGGCAGGGAGACGGAGGGGGAGCTACGCAAACGGCGTAGGCCCCAATGGTGCCCTATGGAGCTGACGTCACGCCGCCGGCGCAACCCGGTCCGCGAATCGCAGCCTCCGCTCCGGCAGCGTAGAGGCGACGCTCGCCGTCTCTCTATGTCTGGGCCTCCCGTCGGAGGGGGGCGTCCGCGCATGCGTGGGAGGGAAGGCCGGAAGAGGAGGAGGGGGCGGGGCCAAGGAGAGTAAAGAGGTAAGAGCGAAGTGGGGGCCAAAAACGAAAGAGACGTCCGGTTCTCCATGGGTTGCAGGTAATAAAAGGTTTATTGAGTGGGGAGTTCACCACCCTTGATGCAACTATCTATCTATATCTAATCTCTATCTATCTATCTATCTGAAGAATAAATTTGCAATTATATCTATAATAAAAGAATAAACTTGCAACTATATCTATATCTATCTCTATATATCAAGAATAAATTTGCAACTATATGTATATCTATATCAAGAATAAACTTCCAACTATATCTATATCTAAAGAATAAATTTGCAACTATATCTATCTATAGTTAAAGAATAAACTTGCAACTATATCTATATCTATCAAGAATAAATTTGCAACTATATCTCTATCTATCTATATATATCAAGAATTTGCAACTATATCTATCTATCTAAAGAATAAATTTGCATAAATTTGGGCTCATCAGAAGCTCCGGTCATTATTATATAATGGGAGGGGCTTCTTATGATCCCTACTTTATGCAAATTTACTCTTTAAAAATTCTTCCAAAAAAAAAAAAGCAGACTCTTGGGATTTGTAGTTTGGGGAAGTCTCTGGCAGGCCAAGGCTAAGGCCTCAGAAAACTACAAATCCCATCATCCTGTAGGACAGTGTCCTGGCAGTTAAAGTGGGGTCTAACTGCTTTAATTCTAGCCTGGCTATATCCCAAGTGCTAGAGAGAGAGAGAGAATTGTGATTTATTTTAAAAAATCTTGTAAAATAGGTTTTTATTCTCATTTTTCTAAGTCACTTTAGACTCCATGCTGAGAAGAAAAATGGGGTGTAAAGGGACAGAATACAAGCTTTTTGCATTGGTGGAGCTTCCAATGGGACCCGGACGTTTCGAGTTGTTTCAACCGCTCCGAGCCTCTTTGGTTTGGTTCCAGGAGAAGGAAAAGGAGCCGTAAAGCGCCGCCGCCAGAAGTGGGAGGAGCTTGGCGGGAAGGCTGGTTTTGCGACGGCGAGGGGAGACGCCTTTGCGACAGTTGCCACACTTTACGGCAGACCTTTTAACTCCTTCTTATCTGTCTGATTTTTGTTTTTAAACTCACCATAATAAATACATTTTATTTATTGGGCAGGGGAAATCTATTGACATCATTTATGGTTTCAATGGGTGCATCTACACTGCAGAAATAATGCAGTTTGACCCTACTTTAAATGCCTACAGAGTCCTGGGATTTATAGTTTGGGGAGAGGGCCTTGGCACTGATTTAACTGCCATGGCTCCACCCTACTGGGATCTGTAGTTTGGTAAGGCACCAGCCCTATTGGGCAGAGAAATCTCAAGGCCTTGCAAAACTACAGATCCCAGGAGTCCATAGGATGGTGGTGCTAGAGCACTCAAAGTGGTGTCAAACTGCATTATTTCTGCAGTGTAGATGCACCCAATGTGTGACAGGGAAGACCTCTAAAATATCACAGAAGCAAACCTCTCCTAAATCCCTATTCAGATAGCCTTTCACTGTCCAGGGAGGCTCCACTATAAATGATACTTCCTAATAGCCATCAGTGCACATAATCATCCTCCAACATCCCATCTAATCCTTTTTAATCCTTTAAATCCATCTCCAGCTCACAGTTAGTATAAAACCCCATCTTGCGGCAGTGAGTTCCACAATTATTTACTTTTTAAAACTTACGTTCTGACCTCCCTCCCCAATGCGTTCTCCCAATAAAGGTGTCACTATCTCAGCCACCCATATGGATAATTTTGGAACAATTTTGCAATTCCGGATAAGGGAGACTCAACCTTGTTGCCGTGTGTCTTCAAGCCGCTTCCGACTTAAGGCGATCCTAAGGTGAATCTGTCATGGGGTTTCCTTGGCATGTTCCAACCACGCAACACTTGCCAATGAGGCTGAGAGAGTGTGACTGGCCTATGGTCACTGAATGGGTTCCCATGGCTCAGTAGAAATTCAAACCCAGCTTTAAAGTCCTAGTTCAATGCCCAAATGGCGACACCACACTGGCAAAACACATTTTGACTGGATTCCTTCACACCTTTAGGCTGAAACAAACCTTAACACAAATCTAACTTGGGTCCAAAACACTGCTTTAACTGCCTTGGATCAATGCTAAGGAATCCTGGGAACTGTAGTTTTGTGAGACGCTTAGCCTTCTCCATCAGAGAGCTCTGGTGCCACAACAAACTACAATTCCCAAGACTCCCTAGCACTGAACCAGGGCAGTTAAAGCAGCCTCAAACTGGATTATTTCTGCAGTAGGTTTTGGACCTTATTCTGCAATGATCAGCTGACATTAGTAATTACACTGTAATTTAATATTTTGTAACTTTGCAAATTTTTTAAAAAGCAATTCTATTAATTATGCCGCTGTTTTATTGTGGTTTTATTGTCATGTTTCAGCTTATTGTATATTCTTTAATTTTGTGCTCCCGCCTCGATCCGCAGGGAGAGGCAGGATATATAAATAAACTATTATTATTATTATTATTATTATGATCAAAACCCTGGAATGGCATTCATTGAACCCTGTATTTCAGAAGGCAGCTATTTCCCCTTTACAGGTAAAGCCTCTTAATTAAGTGCTTGCTAGCTATACTTAATATAATATATATGAATATAATATATTTAATATCATCTATATCTAATATAAGAACCAATATTATAAAGATCTCTAACAGAACCTAATAGTCCAATTAATACGCAAAAACTTTCAGTTTCCACTCAGTTGCATAAAATTCCAATTCCAGAAAAAAATAAAATAATAAAAGTGAGCTTGAACTGGATGGAATGTGGATTGTATTGAGATTGTAAGACATTTTCTGTCTGTTTGCTTTTATATTTATATGTAGATTTTGTATCCACTGAACGATGAACTGGACCACCTTGTTAAGCCTGTAAAAAGCCAGGGAAATGCGAACCCATTTTGCCACCCTAACCACACATAGTTCCTTCCCAGTACATAAATTTGATTTATTTTAAACAAACAAACAAAAATGCAGAACAACATCACACTGCAATGATAGAGAAAGGGAAAAAATCCACAACATGATGCAGAATAAAACGATGGCCAGAGTAGTAATAGTGTTAGTTCTCTTTCCCCAGAAATGGGGACTTCATTCCCTGGGGGAATTCTAGTGTGTAAACATGGCATTACAAAAATGTAAAGAGACTCATCAGTTTGTATATATTACATTAAGACAAATGGTGGAAGAGTACCGTACGCCGGGAGACAACCTGGCTGCTGAGATGAAGGCTTTCAAGCGTTACACAGGAGGGATGGATGGGTTGTGGTTGCTGTTTTTGCTAAGATCTCCTGAAAAAAGACTTGCAGGAAAAGATTTAAGGAGTTTCCGGAAGTGGAGAACGCAGCCATGGTAAAGAAATAAGGAATCCCCTCCTAAACTTCTACCAGGCCCTTTCAGATATTATATTTCCATGTTCCAATAATTTGATTTTATGGGTCTAGGCTCAGACAACCCTTTCACCTTGGCTCCTCTCTTGGGGGCTGCTGCTGAATTATCCAAAATGATCCATGTCCTCTTATCCCACATCCAAAACCTTCCATCTACACCCCAAATTGAATCAGAAAGTGCTCTTTTCGTGTCTGTGCATCTCCTAGGAAAAGCCAGGAGCTGGCTTGACACAAGGAGTTTGGCAACCGGTGGATTTGAGAATCCTTCCTTCCCTCGGCTCCTTCCTAAAATGACCACCCATTAAGTATCCCCAAAACATCCAAGGCAAACAAAAATTGGCAAGAGGCAGGAAGGGATGGCAGTGTGTGTTTTTATGTATCTTGGCTCAGCCGCACTAAAAATTGGCTTCTGTCTCAAGGGAATAGTGGATCCACTATCAGTTTTATCTTGGATTTTAAAGGAGTTCCACACAAGGGGATGAAACTGTATTGATGACAGTGTTTCAGCACCCTGAACAGTTCCTTTAAAGCCTGGGAGGAAACAAACAATGGATTTGCTGCCCCTAGACAATTTGGCCACAAATGAGGAGAGGAAACCTAAGGAAACTGGTGGAAGGGGGTCTTTCTCTCTCTTCCACTAAATATTTCCCTGACAAATCAGTTTCCACCTACAGGCCAGAGAATGTCCTGACTCTCTAGTTGCTGACCAGCTAGCCAAAAAAGAGTTAGCAATGCTTCTCACCCTATGTTGTTCGAAAGCAATTTGAGGGATATTTGGACAAACCCCTTCAAAATCTACCTATGTTTTACTGTCTTTTTAAAAACAGAGGGGGGAAAGACCCTCAATTTATGGCAAAAAGACAATGGTGCCAAAGCAAACGAATGACACAATGGTACTGAATGTCATCAGGTGGTTTCAAAATGGCAGTCCCCATGGTTCTCTAGGTGTAAGAGTGACCAAAACAAACTGGACATTAAGAAAACATTCCTGTCTGAAACATGTTGAGAGAGATCTCCGGAAGATGGTACATGGACTGGATTTTTAGTGTAGGAGGGAGAGAGGAAAACAGACCAACCCCCGGTCTCGATCCTATGAATCATTTCTGAAAGAACATTTAAAGAAGGTACGATTTGTAAGGTGTTAAAACAGTTTTCCCCTCCCTTTCTGGCTTATCTGTTAATGTAGTATTCAAGATTTCTGAGAAAAAGAGAGAGAAGAGAGAGAGGTGCCGAATCGCACTTTATATTTACAAGATGTTGGTCTCTAAAGGAGTAAGTGGGGGAAACCCCTTCATTGTAAACAAAAATATGGGGAAGGAATGTGTGTGTCCCCCTAGACAATTTGGCCGTGGGCATGGAGCAACACACAGGGACCAAGTACAGCGGGTAGAGACTGATAATCCAGTAAGGCACAGATCATTATGACTGTTCATTCCATACATATATTCTTTTACCCACCCTTTTCTCCCCACCTACCCTAGAAGAGGTGGGTCACATTATTGGTTTTTCTCCAAAATCAAACTCTGGGAAATCTCCAAAAACAGACAGAAAGAGAGAACATTTCCCACAAATGATATATTCCCCAAAAGACAATCAGATATCGCTCCTCAAAGGAGCATGAGTTAGGATGGTGGGGAAGCAAATGTCATTCCAGGGCACTGTTATATGAAGGGTGGTGGGTTGTCCGAAAAGACCCCACAACTGAAGAGTTAAAAACCCCAACCACTCACTTTTTATCATTCCCCAGGAAAAAGCTCCAGGCCTTACAAGCGCAGTGAAGAACTTCCAGATCAGGAAATCTTGAGGCACAGGCCATGTTTCTGGGAAGGTTTCTTTTTCTGCTACACTCCAAATGGAAAGCAGAAATAAACTCACACCTGGGGAAGGAAGGAAGGAAAGAAGGAGGGCAGGTGAGAAAGAGAGGGGGGTCAAAGCTGGTGTTGGGAAAATGGAAGTCTCATCTGCCCCTTCCCCACTGCTTTAGATGCATCACCTCACAACTGTGGTGAATGGAGACCAAAATTACCATGATGTTTGATCACAAAGATTTGGAGAGATAGTTCCAGTTTAGCACTGCTTAAGTTTGGGGAGGGAAGCCTCCCACCCTAAGTATCCTTATTTGTAGTAAACTTTAATCCCTCTTATCACGTGTCCCCAGAGAAAGCGACACACAAGAGGAGCTGGTAAGGCCAAATCCAGCCTCACAGTAGTGAGATTCTACAGAATCCCACTGAGATGAAGTGGCATCAAAAGGCCATTACCCAAAAGAAAGAAAAAACAAACTCCCTTAAAAGGTCTTTGGGCACATTTTCAAGACACAAAGGCACAGACTTAGCAGAGGCTTTCTAAAACAGCTAGGCTAGACTGCTTGAATTTCCAACGTTTTGCTTTTCCTAGGTCAGAATAGAACCCAAAATATGGACTTGAAAGAAACAAAAAACTACTTCCTCAACAGACCCACATTTTCAGGAAAGAGCTCCCATTTTGGTTTTGGGATGGGGCAGTACTGGAAAATTTCTCATCACGACATATTCTCGGGACCTGGAAAGTGACTTATCTCCGAGATCAGGCTAGGCTTGAACCCATTATCCTGACACACTAACTTCAAGGCACTTTGTTATGGAAGAGCCTTTACAGCTTCCTCGCACAACAAAAGGTGAAGCCTGGGCTTGCGCTGCAGTCTAAAGCCGGGGTTCAGGAACGGCATGTGTTGGTCACTTGCTGCCTCTACTCACAATCTGAAAGAGTGCAAGATCCTAAGAGGTCCCAGAACAAGCACGAGTGAACAAAACAAAAGTAGTAGGTGGATGTCAAGAGTTATTCCCCCCAAACCCTACAGACGAATACGGCAGTGAAGTGCTGTTCCAGGCAAACCTGGATCAACCAAGGAAGGTACAAAAACTCTTCTTTCATGGCAAAAGGAAGAAGAAGTTGGGCAGAGGTCCAAACAAATAAAGGGGAGACCCCCCCCCATTTCTCCATGCAGAAGAAGGAAACTATTGGCAACTGCAATGTCTCCATCAGTCTCAACAGAAAAGACAAGGCTGAGCACATGGATTTCAGATCTGTGATCATCAAAAGGGGAGAACCAATAAAAAAGGATTGGCAATGAGAGAGGAGGCACATGGGAGAATGTAAACCAATCTTCCTGCATACCTTCCCCAAAATGAATAAGTAAGGAACAAGAACTGAGACATCCCCCTCCCTGCCTCCCAAAACAACTCAAAATAACCCATCTGGGCAGTCTGAGGGGGAAGATCAAGGCCACCGGTTTCCGCCTGGGTAGTTGGGGACAGTGGGGTACTCGGGGAGGCTGTTTCCCGAAAAGTTGTTGAACTGGGCCTCCCGGGTTGGGGGATTCCTCCACAAGCCGCTTTGCCACTCATCCTGAGCTTTCTGGAAGCTTCCACCCCCGCCACGGTACAGCCGATGGACCTGGCAAGAGGGACAGAAGGGAATGAGTGAATGATGTTTCTGACATCCCACAACCCTCTCCCACGCCTCCTTGTTTGATGTCTATTTTTCTACCCTGTGAGTGAATGCCCAAGAACAATTGGATGGCAGCTCAAGTCTAGATTTTCTGAAGAACCGTACACTGTCTATGAGTCTACCCATGTTGTGAGCTCTTCAGGTGAGGCCCTTTTCTCTGTCCCACCACCCTCACAGGCACATTTTATGTCAATAGAACTTGGAGGACTGATTGCTCGTGGAGAAAGGTGTGCTGTTTTGTCTATATCTATATTTCCGACTTAAGGCAACCCTTAGGTGAGCTTATCATGGGGTTTTCTTGGCAGGATTTGCTCAGAGGAGGTTTGCCATTGCCTTCCCCTTAAGCTGAGAGAGTGTGACTTGCCCAAGCTCACCCAGTGGGATTCCATGGCCAAGCAGGGAATCGAACCCTGGTCTCCAGAGTCACAGCCCAACAATCAAACTACTACGGTACACTGACTCTACAGTCCTTTTGAAAATAACGATATTTTAGCAGGTGAACTTTGTGGTGTGATAAAGTCCCATGACTGACAAAGGCATTGCTTGTGCTGTGAAAAGACACAGAGCTGGTGCCTCACAGAGTGTTCCTTGCTGATCAGAGGATGCAATGAAGCCCCTGACATCCCCCCACTTCCCAGGCCCAAGAGAGGACCACTCCTTACTCGGAGGAGACAAACGAACATCGCGAGAGCCGACATGGTGAACATGATGGCAGGGAACAGCATGATCACGGCAGCCCCAACGTTGGTGCCAAAGAATGTCACTGCAGCCAGCCACCCACTGAGAAAAAGAAAGATGGAGATTAAAAGTTGGAATTGATGGCCCTTGAGTTCTCTTCCAACTTTGTGATTCTGCAACCCCATACTTTTTTTGGTTTATATAGGCATGTCTCACTTAACAAAGCTTCCAATAGTAAAGCTCCTTTGTACAAAGACTTATATGCTCCCATAACCCTTTTCCTCCTCATCTTGTTTCTCTGAAAAAAAAAATTTAGCAGCACAGTCCTTGAGCAGATGGGGAAGGTGGGCTGGAAAAAGACAAACTTCAGGTGTTGGGTTGCAGATGTGTGAAAATAATACAATATAGAGTTTGAGCTGGAAAGGGATGGGATTCTATTTTAGCTGATCCTACTGAAGCTGTGTGCGCCTGCCCACAAGAGGTGAGGTAAACAGCAGCTGCCTCCAAAATCCTTTAAAGAACCTGTATGAAGACCAAATCAGAAAGAAAGGGGGAAAGCAGATAACCTACTTCACCAGCTACCCTCAGTATGTTAAAAAAAAAAAAAAAAAAAAAGCAAAGATGTTTACATTTGGCCACCAAAGTGGAACTCATAAGCAATGTGGTGGTTAGTGGAAGAAAAAAGTCATCCCTGGGAAAGCCTTTAAGTGGCTTCTAGAAGGGTCAAAATGTTTTTGTAAAAGGCTTACCTGACCTGGTCGTTTCATTTTGCATGTGCATATTGTTAAGTTTTGCATAAAAAGTTTGCTGAAACATGCTGAAATGATCTTCTTTATTTGTGGTGGAGGAACCTAAGAGTGTTGGACTACAACCATGGTTCGAATTCCTGCTCAGCCATGGAAACCCACTGGGTGATCTTGGGCAAGTCCCACTTTCCCTCTGAATAAATCTTGCCAAGTAAACCCTGTGATAGGTTCACCATAGGTCCTCCAAAATTAGAAATGGATTGAAGGCACACAACAACATTAACTTATTCCTATTATGTCCATGTTACTTCTGCTTTTGGAATCTAATTTTCAGTTAAGGAGGTCATGCCCAGGAACACATCAACTTCGTTAACTGAGGTATACCTGTATCTTTATTCTTTGTAAGCATTTCCATTCAATTTAAAAATAAAAAAAACATGGATGCTTTAGAGGGCCTGAAGAGCCTCTACCACTTACCATGCTCCCCAACCGCTGATGCCAATTGCTTGGATGACAGCCAGAACAAACTGAGCAGAGAAGACGAAGAAAAAGACCATGAAGTTAAAAGAGCTGTCTGACCTGAGGAGGAGAAAAGGAGAGGAAAAAGCATTTGGTTATGTTCAGAAATGGATGAGAAGCAGGCAATTGAAGGAAACAGAACTGTACAGAACTGAGGCTGAGAGGATGTGACTTGCCCACTGGGTGACCTAGGACAAGTCACGTTCTCTCAGCCTCAGAGGAAGCCAATATCGGCAAACCTTCTCTGAAGAAATCCAGCCAAGAACTCTAGGAAAAGATCACCTAAGAGTTGACTAGCAGACAGATAATGAAGTTTGTCATGTGAGGCCTGATTTGCAGTTTGAGGCCTGGCAGTCTGTAGTGTTAAGGAGGCCACATGGTGTGGTAGCTAGGACTCTGGGAACCCAGGGTTCCAATCCTCACTCAGCCACAGAAACTCACAGGGTAGACTTGGGTAGGTCAACCTCTCTCAACCCCAGAGAAAGGCAATGTTGGCAAAGGAAAGGTTGGAGGGAGTCATTTGAGTCAATTTGAGGCATATAATAACAAGCCTATTACCATGATATTAATTAATAGGTATACAATGGTAATAGGTCTCAACAGTTGATGTTAAAATAGACAAAGGTATGAATTGTTTAGGACTTTATCACATGGGGAAAATTGGAAGTTTAAACGGTGATTACCCCGTGAAAATTGCCCATTCGCGATAAAGGTTTTTACGTGGCAACGTGATTAAAGCACCATTATCCCGGGAATAACCAGGCAATAAATCCCGTGAATGATTTGTTGCTGTTTATTGCCTGGTTATTCCCTGGTTATTCCTGGGATAATGACTCTTTAATCATGCTGTGTGTGAAAATCTTAATCACGATCTTAATCGCGACCGCACAATTTTCATAGGATAAACACCGTTTAAACTCCCAATTTTCCCCCGTGTGATAATTGTAAGCTAAGATCACAGTTAGTGGATTAGATAAGCTAAAGTAGATTTTATTTAATTGCTTAGCCTTATATGATAAGAGGAAATGTGGAAGGTTCAGTTAACTGGGGCAGAAGAAAGTTAGAAGTCTTTTATTGAGTTTATAATTAGTTTGTTTATTACGTACATGTTAGTATGCATTTATTAATGTCTGTATAGGTATAAGTAATAATTTGATGTTTGTTTGTTTTTCCTTTTTTCTTCATCTGCATTGGTGTGTATCTATCCTGGGTTTTAACAATAGTTTAAAAAACAACCAACAACAACAAGCCTGTATTGATTTTCTTCGCACCCTCCTTTCTCCTCCTTTTCTTTTTAACCTCCCTTCCCTTCTTTGTAAGCATATAATTTAAAAATCCAACCACATGCGCACATATACACACACAGAGGTAAAAACAGCTCCACTATGTTTGCAGCCAGGCCAGCATGAGCCACAGGTCTGCACAAACACACGTGAGATGCAATCCTTCCCCAGAGGATGCAAACCTTCCCTTCTTAATTGTCGTCATCACAAACAGACACACACACATAGAGCTAAAGGGATGAGCTGGCAGCTTATCTGGCTCTGGGAATCAGATTAGCAGGGAAAATAGCTCCTCAAAGCCACGTCCCTCAACAGCTTTGGGGACCAATCTAAAATAAGGGGGAGTAGAAAAATAAACTGGGGAGAGGGATGATTCAAAGGAGGAGGAGATGGGATTTGAGAGGAATAGAGGAGATTCCTGGACACTTTTTGCAGGAAAGAGATTCCACCTAAACATGAGGAAGAACTTTTTTACTGGAAGAGCTGTTCAATGGCAGAATGGACTATCTCAGAGGGTGGTCTTTGGAGGTGCTTAAACAGAAGTTGGATGGGCATCTCTCAGGGGTGCTTTAGTTGTGTCTTCATACACAGCAGGCGGTGGACTATATGGCCATTGAGGTCCCTTCCAGCAATATAATTCTCTAAGGCCAGTGGGCCACAGGTTCCCACACCTCCATGCCTGAGGCTCATGTGAATTTTTCATTGTAAGACAATGGTGGGTATGCGCATGAGAGGCTAGGGCAAATTTTTGCCCAGTGATACCCCTTCCCTCAGTGGGTCGCAATGAGAGTGATGCAATATGATTTCCAACATTAATTTTCTACACATTTTTTTGCTAATTTCAACTGTTTTTTTATGGGTGTTGGTGTCTTGGGTGGGTGGGTGGTAGTGGAAACAGCTGCATTTACAGTTATTCAGCATCTTGGGTACTCTTTTCCAGTACGGGGGGGGGAAGAATCAGACATAATTTGGCCCAGTTTGAAGCCATAAAGAGTTTATCTCCTGCCATGTTAACCCAGGGCCTGTGAGAGGTGGAATTTTAGAGAAAGGGGATACACACACACAGAGCGCACAGAGTGTAATTTACCGAAATGCTTTGTAGACTGGTCGGAACCAGCAGACATAACTGCAGGGGCTGAAGAGGATGAGCCAGAGGATGGCCAAGCCGAAGTTGACGCCGGAACCACCCCCAATCCACCAAGCCAGGCAAGCGATGAGGTTCACACCCAAAGTGATGCAATAAACTGTGGAAGAGGGAGGATTATCACAGTAAGTATTTGTGTGCTTAAGTATATATATGCATGTAAATATATATTTTATATATAATATACTACTGCCAAAACATTAGATATCCATCTGTCTATCTCTTCTTCATTTATACCCCATCTTTTCCCTATATTGAAAGTCAAGCTGGCTTACAAAAGAGAGAAAATGTTTCAATCAAGATGCATACGGTAAAAACCTACAGAGAGTTAAGATTAAAACAGCATGAAACAAACAACTCATTAAAAACCCTTTAAGATATTGCTTTGAAACAAAGAATATAAACAGTACAGAGCCATTAAAAAGCCCTTCCATTGTAAAATAGTAAGTTTTCAAAAGCTTGCTAGAATGAAAATATTTTCCCCTGATACCAAAGACAGCAAAGGAGCTATCCTACTAACTCTAGAAATAGAATTCCAACCTCTGGGAGCAGCAACCGAGAAGGCCCACTCCTGTGTTGGAAGGCCATCAAATCCAACCCCCTGCTCAATGCAACAACTTCAGCTATAGCATTCCCAGCAGGGAGCTGTCCAGACTCTTTTGAAAGACATCTAGAGAAGGAGACCCCACCATCTCTCTGGCCAATTGATTCTATTGCCAAGCCTCTCTTACCCTCAAGAAGTTCGTTTTCTACTTTGAACTTACACATCCACAAGCGATAGATCCGTTTAACCAGATTCTGGTGATCAATGGGGATCTCGTCAGCAAAATTCTGGTAGAAACACGGTTTTAACGGGATGAACTTTGGAAGCGGTGGGAAATTGTTCACTTTCTCTGTGAAGAAAGAACCAGAAGGCATGGCACTGAGAGGATAATGGTGGAAACTACACACACACACACACACACACACACACACACGTATAATAATTGATAAATCAGTCCTATCTAAGCAGTAATTTAAATCATGGTTTTTTAAAAAAATAATAATAATGAAACAACCATCAACATCTGGCAGCCCACAGTTAAAACTAGAGACCTGATTGAATAAAAAGAGAGCAGAGAGCAGGCCAAGCAAGCCTTCCTTGGGACAGAACAACCACTGAGAAGGCCCTGTCTTACCTGCCTCGTGTATGTTTTAGCATAAAGGTCTTAGTGTCAGTAACCAAGAGTTAAAGGGAGAAGCATCTGAACCTTTTAAGTGTTTGGAAAAGTTTCTTTTGGCAGTGGGAAAATCAAATCAGAAGCCAGGAGCCCACCAAACAATGGCATCACAGGAAAGGAAGACATAACTATCTGGCGAAGCCTGACAGCAACCTCAGAAGGACTGGATTTCAGGACCTGCCCTAGCCCTAGGATTTGCTACCTTGGCTTTAGAATGATAGGTTACCAAAACAGATAGAGGTGACCCGTAGAAATAAACTATTCTAATGAGAATGCTGAGTGAGCTGGGCTTAAAAACAAAAGGAGCAGGAAACTGGAAAAAACCCCAGTCATCCACACAGGAAATGCAGGGCTGCCCGGGGTTTGTTTTCGACAATTCTTACATGTGACAGCAGTGCACAAAGAAATTGAGATGAAGGTGTATTTATCCTGATCAGATAATGGTGAATTTGTGAGCACAAGTCCTATATATATATATATATATATATATATTTGATAGGCAGAATGCAATGAAGAGAGTCAGCAGCAGAACTGGGTAAAGCTGGGAGGATTTGACTGCATCTCCCAGAATCCCAGATCTTCCCTACCAGAATTCTAGATTCTGGGAGCTGCTGTCTGAAAAAACAACTTTTCCTAATCCTAGTCAGAGGACCTGACTCTGTCAGAAGAAGATGTCAAGAAGACACTCAACACAAACCTCAATTAAGCACTTTGGGCAGCAGAGAATAAAACTATTTATGTCTTTCCTCCTTACCTGCCATTCCTTCTTCAAGTTTCTGGAGCGTTTAAAGTCACACAGAGTTGTATCTGAAAGAGAGAAGACACAAAGAAGTTGAGCTCCTTCATCACAAAGGAGGGGATCATGAGAATGCGTAAAAAGGAAAAAAATATATATGCTAAAATAAAAGGCCTTCTACTTCTTCATATAAGTGTTATCGAACATTTATAAACTGCTTATAGCGGGAGATTTCAAAGCATTGGACAAGAAGAAATAAATACATACTTCTCTCACAAAGAGGCTCATTCTTTCAAAAGCTCTTTACATCTCACTTTTCCTCCCCATCCTCTATCTAGGTGAAAACTGTTTAGCAGCATCAGCACTGGTAGTATAGTGGAGGGCAGAGAAACAGAGATTTTCAGGTTTGCAGCAGTGTGTCTGGAGTAAACAATGCAATAAAGCCTGAGCTGGGAAAGAATTGGATTCTGCTCCAACTAAAACAACTGCAGCTGTGTTTTTCTGTCTACAACAGACAAGGTAAACAGCAGCAGCCACAAGAAATGCTTTCTGAGCATGCATGAAAAGCAAAAGCAGAGGGGAAATCAGGAAAGCAGATAAGCTTGTCTTACCAGCTATTACTATTAAAGAAGGCTAGCTCTACTAGTCTATAAATTGTAAGAAAAAAAGAAGCTGGTGAAAGGGGGGAAAATCATTTCTGGATGCATCGTGGAAGCAGCTTTCAAAGGAAGTTTCAAAATATTCCCATTTACTCATGACCTAGTTGTTTTGTTTCATGAGTGCATGTATTATTACTTTTGAACGAAAAGCTTGCTGGGTCATGTTGAATTGCTTCTGAGTTTTTACAGTGTAAGAATTGATCCCCATTCCTTGTTCCTCCTGCCTCTGACACCAAATTTTCTAATGACCAAGAAAGCATCTGGTTTGTTAATGGAATGTAAACATACAGTTGGACCTTCATATCCATGGATATAACCATCCATGGCTTGAAAATATTCAAATATATATATATATATATATATATATATATATATATATACACATATTCCTAAAAGCAAAGCTTGGTTTTGCCTTTTAATATAAGGGACACCATTTTACTACACGGTTGTATAGAATAGGACAGTATCCACGGAAGGTCCTGGAAGCAAACCTCAGCTGATACTTAACTGTATAAGTTTCTTCTGGAGAGAGAAGGGCACATGATGACAATTCGAACACAGGACTACCAGTGACTGACCACAGCTTTGTAACACATCTCCTCCTTCCCACAAAGCTGCACAATTTGCAAAGTTTATTATGCCTGATCCGCCCTGAAGCAGCCCTGGCACTCCTTCCAGCAACTAGACAGAACCTCTCTTGTGCAAAGAGGCAAGAAAACCACTCTCTCCTCCCCCCAATATCGTGGTTAACACAAAGAGGCAAGTGTTTGCTCTGGCTCCAGCTCCGTTTGCCAAAAAAGCAGGAGCAGGCAAATTTGAGATGACTGAGAGGGTTCACTCTTAAAACAACAGCAAATATATCTCCAAACCAAATGTATTTCCACAGTCTTCGTAAAGGAAATGGGAGATTTTGTGGGTCCACTGGCGTTTGACTTTGTGCACCATGATTTTTGATATGGGTTTTTAACTTGTGCTATTTTAAATTTTGCTAGCTACCTTGGGTCCCTATACCAGGAGGAAGGTGAGATAAAAATAAATAAATAAATAAATAATTCGGTTATTTTTTTCTGTTCTGTAAGCCCCCTTATGCAATGGTTGAAAAGCAGGATACAGGCTGAGCCCGCCTCATCCAGAATCTCCAGATACTTCAAAAAACAAACCTTTTTTCACGGGTGGCTGAAAAGAGTGGCACCTTTGCTTTCCGACAATTCAATGTACAGAAACTTAAGTTTCGTGCAACAAAATTATTTTAAAATATTGTATAAAATTACCTTCCGGCTATCTGTATATAGGGTGTATTTGTTGTTGCTGTGTGCCTTCAAGTCGTTTCCAACTTACGGTGACCATGGCTCAATGCTATATGAGATTCTGTGATTTGTAGTTTAGTGAGCAATTTGGCCAGAGAACTCTGGTGCCACAACAACCTACAAATCCCAGGGTTCGACAGCATGGAGCCGTGGCAGTTAAAGCAGTGTCAAACTGGATTATTTCTGCAGTGTGATGCAGCCCTAATGATGTTCTGTCTATCTGTCACCTACTTCTCTTTTCTTCTCTTTTTCTTCCTCCTTCCTTCTTTCTTCTCTGGTCTGAATATGATCCAAATTCAGGAAAGTTATCCACCTAAGAGAAATATGCTGCTTCGAATTCAAGAAAATGAGGAAAAATCAGAGAGATGGATATTTATGTCTGTCTTCAAAGATGGTGGAAACTCAGCTCCCTGGAACAGTTCCCTGGAAGAAAAATACTGGAGAAATTCAAATTACATGTTACTCACAGCAGCAAACTGGAACCAGAGGATGGTTGCAAGCAGTCTGAGAACAACAGGAAACAAAGGCCAGGTCAAACCAGAGGACTATCTAGCCCAGCATCTTGTTTCCTGCTTCTCTGAGTCCCTTCCTGGTATTTCGGCTCAGATTTTCTCTTGTATCATCTCGTCCTCGGCTTCAGTTTTTTCCCTTATCGGCATGAAAAGGACAAGAGACGGCATTGTCCCATCCCCCCCGGCTCTCGCACCACCACCACCACCGGTGCAAGCCTCAAGAGCATGTGGCTTGTGGCGTTGTGGGACTGCAGCTCCCATCAGCTCGCCCTAGCCCTAGGATTAGCTATTGCTGATGGGAGTTGCAGTACAGTAATATCTGGAGCAGGGGCATATTTTGTGGATTTTTCCTGTTAAAATGCAAAGGTTTTTGAAAACATTGAACAATGCAGTATTAGCACCTGTTGAAAGTCATTTTAGGAACGAAATATGTTGTTATACTTTGGTTGTTGGACTATGATTCTGGAAACCAGGGTTCGAATCCCTGGTCGGCCGTGGAAACCCACCGGTTTCCACACTCTCTCAGCCTCAGAGGATGGCAATGGTAAAACAGTGGAACACACTCCCTCAATGGAGATTTTGGTAGAGTCTCCTTCCTTGGAGGTCTTTAAGCAGAGGCTGGATGGCCATCTGTCACAGGGGATGCTTTGATTGGGAGTTCCTGCATGGCAGATTGGGGTTGGACTGGATGGCCCTTGCGGTCTCTTCCAACTCTATGATTCTATGAACAAATCTGGCCAAGAAAACCCCATGATAAGGTTGCTGCAAGTTAGAAAATGACTTGAAGGCACAGAACTTCTCTCATTATGTATATGTAAAGATTCGAAAATCTGATATAAATCAAAATCCCAAACACTTCTGGTCCCTGGTTATCACAAGTGTTATCACTATCACGTGTCCTATTGCTTTGCAACTGGGTTATTATTATCATTATGTATTATCACTACCACAAGTGTCCTATCACAAGAGTCTTTATCACTTTGCAATTATGGAAAGTGGGTTATCATTATCGCACATATTATCACTACCACAAGTGCCCTTTCACAAGTGCCCTATCGCTTTGCAATTAGGAAAAGTGGGTTACCATTACCACACGTATTATCATTGCCACAAGAGTCCTTTCACAAGTGTGCTATCACAATTATATCCTGTCACAAGTGTCTTTCTCATTTTGCAATTAGGGAAACTGGGTTATCGTTATCACACGCACTATCACTATCACAAATGTTTTATCTGGAGTGCCTATCACAAATGTTACTACTGCCACAAAAGCCCTATCGCTTTGCAAATTAGGAAAAGTGGGCTATCGATACCACACGTATTATCACTACCACAAGTGTCCTATCACGAGTGTCACCACTGTCACAAGTGCCCTATGGCTTTGCAGATGAGGGGGTCTGGGTTATCATTATCACTCACACCGCCATGACCACTAGCGCCCTATCATTCTGCAATCAGGAAACGTGGGTCATGGTTAGTTATCACAAGTGCCATCACACACACACACAAGTGCCTTACCACATCACTAAGGGTTGCCCCTGGTGTCACACGACGCCCGGCCACGCGAGGGCCCGCCTCAGTATCTTCGAGGCTCCCCACAGACAGGACCCCCTTCTTCGCACACGCGCCAGTCGTGCAAGCCCCGCCCCCGCCTCGCACTACTTCCTCCTCGTGCAAGCCCCGCCCCCTTCCTCCTCCTCCTCCTCCTCCTCCTCCTCCTCCTCCTCCTCCTCCTCCTCCTCCTCCTCCTCCTCCTCCTCCTCCTCCTCCTCCTCTTGCCGCCAGAACCAGAAGCCCCAAGGAAGAAGCGCCTTATTTACCTCAGCTCCCAACATCTGCTGCTGCTACTGCTGCTGCTGCTGCCGCCGGCGGCCTTTGCTCTTTTGAGGGAGTCCTCAGGCTGGCACCGCGGGGCGCCTCTGGGAGTCGTAGTTCTCCAGCCAGGCCTCTCTCTAGGGCCCTATGGGCCATTGGACTACCCTTCCCGGCGTGCTCCGCGAACAGGACGCGGCCTTAGCTCCGCCTTTCGGTCATGTGACGGAACGGCGTGTGTGATTGGATAACAGAGTGTAGGGGAAAATAGAGCTTGGGCTTTTCTTGCAGAGTGACACGCAGGAGCGTGATTGCGGGTTGATTTTAGCGGCTGCTTTCAACTAGAGCTTGGAGCAGTTAGGGTGCATCTATACCACAGGAACAATGCAGTTTGATACCGCTTTAACCGCCTTGGCTCCATCCTATGGAACCCTGGGATTGGTAATTTTGCAAGGCCCTTGAGCCTTCTCTGGCCAAGAAGGCTGGTGCCTCACCAAACTACAAATCCCAGGGTGTCTGTAGGATGGAGCTGTACCAGTTAAAATGGGACCAAACTGCATTGTTTCTACAGTGTAGATGCACCCTAGAACTCAGAGCAGATTGATCCTTTAACTTTCATCAGAAGGTGGATGGGCCTGGCATGGGGTTGGACTACATGGCCCATGTGGCTTCTTTCAAATCTTTGACTCCAGGATCTTGGGCTGCATCCGCACTGCAGAAATAATCCAGTTTGAGACCGCTTTCACTCCCATGGCTCAATGAGAAGGAATCTTGGGATCTGTAGTTTGTGGCGGCACCAGGCTAAATGTCTCAGAAAACTACAATTCCCAGAATACCATAGCACTGAGCCAGGGCAGTGAAAGCGGTCTTAAAATGGATCATTTGGCACAAAGAGGAGAAACCATGGAAGAAAAAAGGAGGGAAAAAAGACACCAAAGCTGATTATTTTTTTTTCCACCCTGAAAAACACTTTTATTTTCCGACTCGTAATAATTCCGTCTTGTGCAATATACAGATCTCTTTCTATAGAATACATCTGGTCCCAAAGGTCTTTCTCGCGTGTCTTTGCTTTTAAATACATTATATTACTTTGAAATTTTTTAAGAAAACAAAAACAAAAACCAACAACAACGCTTTTTCCCGTTTAAATAAAACCTTTCCCACCCACCGACCCTTTTTAAAAACTTTTTTTTCCCCACATTTTTAAACCAAAAGCGGTCCTTTTACCTGAAGCTTAAGGACTCCTCCTTCATCATCATCATCATCATCATCTTTTTTTCTTCTTCTTCTTCTTTTAAAAAAATAGAAATTACAATTTTACACAAACAAAGACATTCAATGCGAATAGAAGCAGTCCGTTAATTCTAACTCTAAAATGCATTTCTTTTGAAAGAACACCTGTCCGTAACCCTAAAAAAGTGTGTCTGTGGGGTGTGTGTGTGTGTGTGTCGCTGTGTGTTTTGTGTGTGTCTTTCAGTGTTTCACAAACATTTCCGGTATCTTTCCCGTTTCATTCAAAACATAAAAGCATTTTCGTTATTTATTTTTTTTAAAAAAAGGAGGAAAGAAAGAATGAAAGAAAGAAAGAAAGAAAAAGAAAAGCAGGCCGGGACTGTATACATTTTCTCATTTGCACCAACATTCACAAGAATAAATATATTAACCAACGTTTTCTCTCTCTTTTGTACAGTGTGAGAGGTGAGAAATATCCGTCTAAGCTTCCGTTAATTATATATATTTTAAAATATATATAGAGAGAGAGAGACATACATGTCTGTGTTTATACTGAGAGAGGGAAAGAATGAAAATACGTGTGTCGATTGAGAAAAAAAATGAATTTTCACTCCTTCCAGAGACCCCTAAAATCTCTCCGCCAAACTAAACATTTTTTGGGGGGGACACATATTTAGCCCCCCCCTCCATGCCATATTCTTTCTCTGCAGTTTTGAGTCTCTTCTTCTAAAAACTGGAAAATCCAAAAAATGCAGATCTCTGTGCCAGGTTGCAGACTGAATATTCGGAGGGTGCAGACTGCAGGCCGAATATTCGTGGGGTTCAGATCGAATGTTTGTAGGGTGCAGACTGGAATATTAATAGGGTTCAGATTGAATATTTGTAGGGTGCAGATTACAGATGGAATATTAATAGGGTTCAGATTGAATATTTGTAGGGTGCAGATTGC